>JAVIAB010000106.1:29918968-30469058 GCA_032433765.1 Megaustenia siamemsis
CTGTAATTGGCTTGTAGAACTGTTAGAGCAGGTAATGACAGCGAGGAAAACTATTGTTCCAATTCGCATTAAAATATTAATTTAATACTGTAAGCTTTAAAATACTCCCACTACTTCAATGTAAATGGAGCCACGATAGCTCAGTGGTTAGTGAACTGGACTACAAAGGACAAGAGGTAGAATTCAATCCCAACCGACGGCTCCAGTTTCATCCAACCTTTAATGGGTACCGCATTTTTTTCTGGGAAAGTAAAGCGGCACGGGCGCAATACCGACCACATTACCCCAAAATCATATGCCGAAGGTCCTGCAAAAATGTATGGTCACTAACACCATATTCCCTATACGCCACTGGGTGTGACGGGGGCTCTTCACGTTTTTTTTCATTTTTTTTTTCCATTGTAAATGGTTTTATCAAAGATGCTAAAGGCAGCATCGTCATGCGTCTTGGTTAATAGGAAGGATTCATCATTTATTTTCTTTAGGGGCCAAAGAAGGCAGATAAGGTGGGGATCTTAGTTCTCCATGATTGACGATTTTCTGCTACATCTTGTAGTTCTTGGTTGTTTCTTAGTCCTATGGTTGAGCCTTCGTTGGTCATTTTCTACATAACGATTCTCTTGGTCTGCCTTGTTTTCCTTTACCAGATGGTTTCCACGTAAAGAAACAAAACTTAGAGCCCTTGTTACCATCAACGCACATGTGTCACGTGGTCAGTGTTACGCCAGTGTCGTCTTTCTTTCCTGGGGAAATTCGGAGTTTATTTAGGGCTGGGTGAACCGAGAAACCGTAATCGGGATCAAACCCTACCAATTATAATCAATATTTTACTGTTTACTAACCCGACACATTGTCATCAATATTCCACTTTACTAACCCGAAACATTGTCATCAATATTCCAGTTTACTAACCCGACACATTATCATCAATATTTCACTTTACTAACTCGACACATTGTCATCAATATTCCACTTTACTAACCCGAAACATTGTCATCAATATTTCACTTTACTAACTCGACACATTGCCATCAATATTCCACTTTACTAACTCGACACATTGCCATCAATATTCCACTTTACTAACTCGACACATTGCCATCAATATTCCACTTTACTAACTCGACACATTGTCATCAATATTCCACTTTACTAACTCGACACATTGTTATCAATATTCCACTTTACTAACTCGACACATTGTCATCAATATTCCACTTTACTAACCCGACACATTGTCATCAATATTCCACTTTACTAACTCGACACATTGTTATCAATATTCCACTTTACTAACCCGACACATTGTCATCAATATTCCACTTTACTAACTCGACACATTGTTATCAATATTCCACTTTACTAACCCGACACATTGTCATCAATATTCCACTTTACTAACTCGACACATTGTCATCAATATTCCACTTTACTAACCCGACACATTATCATCAATATTTCACTTTACTAACTCAACACATTGTCATCAATATTCCACTTTACTAACCCGACACATTATCATCAATATTCCACTTTACTAACTCGACACATTGTTATCAATATTCCACTTTACTAACCCGACACATTGTCATCAATATTCCACTTTACTAACTCGACACATTGTTATCAATATTCCACTTTACTAACCCGACACATTGTCATCAATATTCCACTTTACTAACTCGACACATTGTCATCAATATTCCACTTTACTAACCCGACACATTATCATCAATATTCCACTTTACTAACTCGACACATTGTCATCAATATTCCACTTTACTAACCCGACACATTATCATCAATATTCCACTTTACTAACCCGACACATTGTCATCAATATTTCACATTACTAACCCGACACATTATCATCAATATTTCACATTACTAACCCGACACATTGTCATCAATATTTCACATTACTAACCCGACACATTATCATCAATATTTCACATTACTAACCCGACACATTATCATCAATATTTCACATTACTAACCCGACACATTATCATCAATATTTCACATTACTAACCCGACACATTATCATCAATATTTCACATTACTAACCCGACACATTGTCATCAATATTTCACATTACTAACCCGACACATTATCATCAATATTTCACATTACTAACCCGACACATTATCATCAATATTTCACATTACTAACCCGACACATTATCATCAATATTCCACTTTACTAACCCGACACATTATCATCAATATTCCACTTTACTAACCCGACACATTGTCATCAATATTTCACATTACTAACCCGACACATTATCATCAATATTCCTTTTCACTAAACATTGCTGCATCCCGCTTAGATATTAGAGTAAGTAATAACAAGGAGGAAGGTTATTTACTCCCCCACTCAACTACACGTGTTGTGTTTGTTACTGTAAGGGTTCAAATGGATGTTATGATGTCAAAAATGATATGGTTTACTATGGTTTTTATTGCTTCCTTCTTCTATCTGGCATTCACCCAACGACTAGTTAAAGAAATGAATCGTCATTGTCGACACCCGCACTTGAAAGGGCGTTAAGTGGCGTAGATAGGTTATGTTGCGGTTTGCGGTAGAATTGCGGTGTTTGAACTTTCCGGCCAAACGCATCCGACTTCAACACTTCGTTTTTGAGTACCGGGTTTGCCGTCTCTCTCCATCTTTACTCACTGGGCCAGACTAGACTATTTAATCTGTTTCTATGGGCACCACGAAGAGGTGTAGTAGAATTTGGATAGTTCAGGTTCACCGAAATTAGTGCAAGAAATCAGTTATGTGTTGCTGACAGTTTCAGCAGTGTTGCTGACAGTTTCAGCAGTGTTGCTGACGAGCATCTTCGCTCCCCGCATACAATGGTTCCATCTTATGTAAGCCTGCTCCCAAAAGTACGTGCTCGTCACGACAGGAATGTTTGAAGGGCACAGCTGTTCGTTTTTATCTCAATGTGGCTTTATAGTTCAAATCTTAGAAAATGTGTATCGTTTATGGATGAAGACGTTCTGAGTCTAGTACAATTCATTCGTTCTTTATGTTGGTATTGTATAGAAGCGGGGAGCCGTGATAGTTCAGTGGTTAGTGAACTGGACTGCAAAAAGACAAGAGGTCGGGTCTGACCCTGAGAGACATTTTCTAGATAAGTAAAAAAAAGTAAAGTACCCTCGTCACGCCAAGTGGCGTATAGGGAAATATGGTGTTAGTGACCCTATATTTTACAGACCTTCAGCACATGATTTTTGGGGTAATGTGGTCAGTATTACGCCCGTGCTGCTTTACTTTCCCAGAAAAAAATCCGGTACCCATTTAAGGCTGGGTGAACCCGGAAGCCGTCGGTTGGGATCGAACCCTACCCCTTGTCCGTGGTAGTCCAGTTCACTAACCACTGAGCTATAGCGGCTCCCTGTTTCTAGATAAACCAAGCCTTAATAGGTACAGATTTTTTTCTGAGAAAGTAAAACGGCATGGGCGCAATACCGACCAGATTACTCCAAAAAATTTGTGTCGAAGATTTGTGCAAATTATCGTCACTAAAACCATATTCCGTATACGCCACTTGGCATGACTGTGCTCTTTACTTTTCATTTTTAATGGAAGTGGCTTCTGTTCGTCATATCACACGAAACACCAAATTTGTAGCCAGCCATAAGAAATATTTACATATGTGGGAATGGTGTTTCAGTAGTTACTGCTCGTAATAAAAGACCAGGAACAAATGTGAGAGTTTCGGGAGGTGCAAGATTCAATATTTAACCACGAAAGTATTGTTTTGTTTATTTTAACATACAGTTTCTTCCAATCTCTTAAAATTTTTGCGAGAAGGTGTAGGCGTATTGCATCTTCCTGAAAATACACAAGTAAGCAAATCAACTAAAGTATCAGCGTCAAACAGCAGTGAGGGAAGCACAAATAATAGCCGTGAAGGGCACACCACTGTGTAAGGGAGATTGCATGCCAAAGGTTGTGCAATTACTAACAAGTGTCGACGCGGGTTATCGTCATTATTTAACACGTGTCGGAGCGTGCCATCTTCATTATTTAACACGTGTCGGAGCGTGCCATCTTCATTATTTAACACGTGTCGGAGCGGGTTAGAGCCGCGATAGCTCAGTGGTTAGTGAACTGGACTACCACGGACAAGAGGTAGGGTTCGATCCCAACCGACGGCTTCCGGGTTCACCCAGCCTTAAATGGGTGTCGGATTTTTTTCTGGGAAAGTAAAGCAGCACGGGCGTAATATCGACCACATTACACCAAAAACCATGTACTGAAGGTCTGTAAATATAGGGTCACTAACACCATATTTCCCTATACGCCACTTGGCGTGACGGGGGTACTTTACTTTACTTACGGGGCGGGTTATCTTCATTATTTAACACGTGTCGGAGCGGGTTATCTTCATTATTTAACACGTGTCGGAGCGGGTTATCTTCATTATTTAACACGTGTGGAGCGTGCCATCTTCATTATTTAACACGTGTCGGAGCGGGTTATCTTCATTATTTAACACGTGTGGAGCGTGCCATCTTCATTATTTAACACGTGTCGGAGCGGGTTATCTTCATTATTTAACACGTGTGGAGCGTGCCATCTTCATTATTTAACACGTGTCGGAGAGGGTTATCTTCATTATTTAACACGTGTCGGAGCGGGTTATCTTCATTATTTAACACGTGTCGGAGCGGGTTTTCTTCATTATTTAACACATGTCGGAGCGGGTTATCTTCATTATTTAACACGTGTCGGAGCGGGTTATCTTCATTATTTAACACATGTCGGAGCGTGTTATCTTCATTATTTAACACGTGCTGGAGCTTGCCATCTTCATTATTTAACACGTGTCGGAGCGTGCCATTTTCATTATTTAACACGTGTGGAGCGTGCCATCTTCATTATTTAACACGTGTCGGAGCGTGCCATCTTCATTATTTTACACGTGTCGGAGCGTGTCATCTTCATTATTTAACACGTGTGGAGCGTGCCATCTTCATTATTTAACACGTGTGGAGCGTGCCATCTTCATTATTTAACACGTGTCGGAGCGTGCCATCTTCATTATTTAACACGTGTCGGAGCGGTTATCTTCATTATTTAACACGTGTCGGAGCGGTTATCTTCATTATTTAACTCGTGTCGGTGCTATTATCTTCATTATTTAAAGCGTGTCGTAGCCGGTTGTCGTCATTAAGTAATACGTGTCGGAGCTTGCCATCGTCATTATTTAACGCGTGTCGGAGCGGGTTGTCTTCATTATTTAACTCGTGTCGGAGCGTTTATCTTCATTATTTAACGCGTGTCTGAGCGGGTTATCTTCATTATTTAACACGTGTGGAGCGTGCCATCTTCATTATTTAACACGTGTCGGAGAGGGTTATCTTCATTATTTAACACGTGTCGGAGCGGGTTATCTTCATTATTTAACACGTGTCGGAGCGGGTTATCTTCATTATTTAACACATGTCGGAGCGTGTCATCTTCATTATTTAACACGTGTCGGAGCGGGTTATCTTCATTATTTAACACATGTCGGAGCGTGTTATCTTCATTATTTAACACGTGCTGGAGCTTGCCATCTTCATTATTTAACACGTGTCGGAGCGTGCCATTTTCATTATTTAACACGTGTGGAGCGTGCCATCTTCATTATTTAACACGTGTCGGAGCGTGCCATCTTCATTATTTTACACGTGTCGGAGCGTGTCATCTTCATTATTTAACACGTGTGGAGCGTGCCATCTTCATTATTTAACACGTGTGGAGCGTGCCATCTTCATTATTTAACACGTGTCGGAGCGTGCCATCTTCATTATTTAACACGTGTCGGAGCGGTTATCTTCATTATTTAACACGTGTCGGAGCGGTTATCTTCATTATTTAACTCGTGTCGGTGCTATTATCTTCATTATTTAAAGCGTGTCGTAGCCGGTTGTCGTCATTAAGTAATACGTGTCGGAGCTTGCCATCGTCATTATTTAACGCGTGTCGGAGCGGGTTGTCTTCATTATTTAACTCGTGTCGGAGCGTTTATCTTCATTATTTAACGCGTGTCTGAGCGGGTTATCTTCATTATTTAACACGTGTGGAGCGTGCCATCTTCATTATTTAACACGTGTCGGAGAGTGTTATCTTCATTATTTAACACGTGTCGGAGCGGGTTATCTTCATTATTTAACACGTGTCGGAGCGGGTTATCTTCATTATTTAACACATGTCGGAGCGTGTCATCTTCATTATTTAACACGTGTGGAGCGTGCCATCTTCATTATTTAACACGTGTGGAGCGTGCCATCTTCATTATTTAACACGTGTCGGAGCGTGCCATCTTCATTATTTAACACGTGTCGGAGCGGTTATCTTCATTATTTAACACGTGTCGGAGCGGTTATCTCATTATTTAACTCGTGTCGGTGCTATTATCTTCATTATTTAAAGCGTGTCGTAGCCGGTTGTCGTCATTAATTAATACGTGTCGGAGCTTGCCATCGTCATTATTTAACGCGTGTCGGAGCGGGTTGTCTTCATTATTTAACTCGTGTCGGAGCGTTTATCTTCATTATTTAACGCGTGTCTGAGCGGGTTATCGTCATTATTTAACACGTGTCGGACTTGCCATCGTCATTATTTAACGCGTGTCGGAGCGGGCCATCTTCATTATTTAACACGTGTCGGAGCGGGCCATCTTCATTATTTAACAAACGAAATTGAGCACAATAGCTGAAAGTGGTTTGCGACTCATAGCTGACTGTTTGAGTCAGAATCAGCGGTAATAACTGCTGATCAGACCCTTCTCCATCTCCCAGAGGTGCTTCCGGATACAAACTATGCCCGGTCAAACGAGTATTTATTAACGAGGGAAAGCAACTTGACAACCAACAATGGCATACCGAAGACGGATGATAGGGGTATAAGACGCAAAATTTGAGGTTTTGCCGTAAAGTAGCGGCACAACGTGTCTGTGTTCAGTCAACGTTTGAAAAGCGGACGATGAAGAAAAGTAATGGCAGGATGGATACAGAAGAAAAGCAGGAATATCAAGAAATTATCCGTAACATCGCCTTGCTACACGTTCCGTTACATCGCCTTGCTACACGTTCCGTTACATCGCCTTGCTACATGTTCCGTTACCAGCCCTTGCTACATGTTCCGTCACCACTGATTGTTTATAAGTTCATATACCTCGCTTTGTTATAAGTTCCGTTTCCCCTACTTTGTTATTTTTTCTATTGCCTCTCATTGTTATATATTCTGTTACCTCATATTGTTATACGTTCCGTTACCTTTCATTGTTATATATTCTTAAATCCATTTTGTTATACGTTCCGTTACCTTTCATTGTTATATATTCTTAAATCCATTTTGTTATACGTTCCGTTGCCTCTCATTGTTATTCACTCCGTTACCTCTCATTGTTATATGTTCCATTACCTCTCATTGTTATATGTTCCATTACCTCTCATTGGTATATGATCCATTACCTCTCATGTTATATGTTTCATTACCTATCATTGTTATATGTTCCATTACCTCTCATTGTTATACGTTCCATTACCTCTCGTTGTTATATGTTCCATTACCTCTCATTGTTATATGATCCACTACCTCTCGTTGTTATATGTTCCATTACCTCTCATTGTTATGCACTCCGTTACCTCTCATTGTTATATGTTCCATTACCTCTCATTGTTATACGTTCCATTACCTCTCATTGTTATATGATCCATTACCTCTCATTGTTATATGTTCCATTACCTCTCATTGTTATATGATCCACTACCTCTCGTTGTTATATGTTCCATTACCTCTCATTGTTATACGTTCCATTACCTCTCATTGTTATGCACTCCGTTACCTCTCATTGTTATATGTTCCATTACCTCTCATTGTTATATGTTCCATTACCTCTCATTGTTATATGTTCCATTACCTCTCATTGTTATATGTTCCATTACCTCTCATTGTTATATGTTCCATTACCTCTCATTGTTATATGTACTTACTTCTTACTTACTTGAGTTCAATGTTTCTTTCTAAACGTGAATAGAACAACACATGCACTGTCTATCCACGTATTATACTGTGCTACCATTGCTGAGTCTAAGACGCCGAACAGCAACTGGGATGGAAGTAGCCAGCGGTCTGCAT
The DNA here is from genome assembly GCA_032433765.1 of Megaustenia siamemsis. Lineage (NCBI taxonomy): Eukaryota > Metazoa > Mollusca > Gastropoda > Stylommatophora > Ariophantidae > Megaustenia > Megaustenia siamemsis. The sequence continues at coordinate 29,927,117 of JAVIAB010000106.1, forward strand.
TTAACTGCTTCCGTCATGAACAGTGAATCAAAGCTAAACAAGATCCTACTCCACTTTCCTGGTGGGTCTGGAAACAAACCACCCAGTCCGGGAAACGTGGGAAATGAAGATGGAGGGCAATATAGTAGTACCCAGAAATGCAAGCTGCTGTCGGATGTATTGGGCTGAAATCCTCAAATCCCATAGATTGCTGTAAAACAGTGGTTCTAAAAGTGTGCTCCCGTGAACGCCGACAAACCTTGGCAAGGACGCAGCGCTGATAATGCACCTACTCAGTGGCTAGAAAAATAAAATGGCAACGTTTAATCAGGCTTAATTTTAAGAATCACATAAACGGTGTCTTTGTTTATTTTAGTAACAAACGGTTTATAATAGTAAACACATTGTTTATAAGAGTAACAAAAATTGTACAATAGTAAAAAAATTGTTTATAATAGTAACAAATCATTTATAATAGTATACACATTGTTTATAATAGTATCTATCTATCTATCTATTGACCTTTCGAGCCGCAGCAGGCATTAGACCCAGATACTCTTTCTCTTATCTAAATTTTTATTCTAACAGTTTTCAATCTTTGTAAAGATATTTTATCAAATCTTGCCATCTGTCTCTGTTCTGTGCAAGCAACTCATTGAGGGATTCCTGCTGCTCTTGCCTCTCTGATCAATGTTCTTCTCAGTAATTCTCTGGATCGGCCTCTTTTCCTCTTACCTGTTGTTTCCCACATGAGGACTTGCTTTGTTATTCGGTTATTATCTCTCCTCATCACATGACCAACATATGTTATAATAGTATGCACAATGTTTGTAAAAGTAACAAATTGTTTATAATAGTATACATTGTTTGTAAAAGTAACAAATTGTTTATAATAGTATACACATTGTTTATAATAGTATACACATTGTTTATAATAGTATACACATTGTTTATAATAGCAAAAAAAAAAATTGTTCTTTGTTTAAAAAAAAATTAGATAAATTCTAAGAAAAAAAAAGATAAATTAGATAAACAGGCGTTGAGAGTTTTTCTGAGTGAATTGTGAGGATGTCAGTTGTAAACATAAGTTGCGTAGGTTTTTCTTTAGCGACAAGAAATCACTTGCATTATCTTTATTGTTACTGAACTTCATTTATGTTCTTAAAGTAGTTAAACCTATACCAAATATATACAAGAATCAGAATTTACCCGAGGATCGTGTGAGATCGTAACTGCCCATGAGGGCGTCGCCGGTTATTGGCCAGCAGGAAAAGGGAGCCATGGATGTCAAGAGTTTGGTAACCATCGCTGTAAACTGTAACCCATAATACATGGCGTCTACTTCATTCAACGGCTTTTTAAGGGCGGCACTAAAGGGAGGTGCGGTCGTAGCGCGGTCGCAAAAGAAAGGAGGGAGAAGAGGGATGGGAAATAAAAGCAAATTCCTAGTATTAGATTATCTATTTATAGTTAAAACATGTACCTAGTGTATGATTAACTGCCCTCATTACCTGCTGATTTGTGCAAAGACTATCTATGTCTCTTGATAAATAATCTTAAGTTAAATATAGTGGGTTCCTCATGTCCTGAGTCATCATGCATATGCAATGGGTATCAGTCAAGTAACTATGCAATTTTCTTTAGTGTCTCCGCGTAACTAAGGGTAATACAATAGTGGTTCTATTTAAATACAGAGTCCGAGCATATTAAATATAATCATACATATGTTTGAGTATATGCGTCACTTGTCAGATTTAATAAGTGAATTCTCACTTTTCAGTAAAACCACACCAGGCCGTCCTTGCCTCCAAACGAAAGTCTTTTATCGACTTTTGCATATGCTCAGTGAACTCAGCAGTGACACCTCGTGGCGACTGAGAAAGTCAAATTACCAACCACTTAATCGTGATATGTAAATGCTGTTTTATTAGCTTTGCTGCACAGTTTATTTCACGTTTTTATAGTAAATTAATTTTATAGTAAGTTTATTATGAATTTAAATATTTGGGAACTTTGTTAACCTCAGACGGAAGATGTTCAAAAGAGGTGAGATGCAGAATGGCTCAGGCAAAAGCAGCTCTCCAAAAAATGAGGAAGATACTATGCAATCCATTTTTGACAATAGAAACAAGAAAAAGAGTTCTTAAATGTTATGTAGAGCCAGTCTTAACATATGGATGCGAATCATGGACAATAGGACAACAGACAAGAAAATCACTGGAGTCTGTAGAAATGTGGTTTTACAGAAGCATATTGAGAGTACCATGGACAGCTAAGAAGAGTAAGGAAGATGTTCTGAGAGAGGTCAAAGCAAAAAGAGAGCTAATTTCCAATATTAGGAAGAGACAATCATCATTTTTTGGCCATGTAATGGGAAGAGAACAACTGGAGCATATTGTAACAACTGGAAAAAAATTGAGGGACGAAGAGATAGAGGGAAGCAAAGAAAAAAAAATACCAGACAGCTTAAGAGAATGGCTTGGCAGAAGGTCAACAGCAGAAATGATAAATAGCTGCCGAGATCGAAGGTTGTGGAGAGACATGATCACCTACGCCAGTAGGCCCGTATCTTGATGATGATGATGATGATGATGATAGTAAATTAATTTGCGTTTTTTTGTTAGGCATTTAGTCCAGTGAATTATATCTTGTGCGTCGTTTATTATAGTCCCAGCTACCTGATTGTAGGAATGGGAGAATTGTCACTGCCTCTGCCGGAATAACTTATACCGAAGAATACAATTTCTTCTACTACTTGAGATCGAGAAACGCCAGGGACGAGTCTTTATATTTTTAACAAATATTCGTTTATTTGTTTTATTTTGGCTGCTACTTTGACTGCTATTTTGGCTGCTATTTTGAGTGCTACTTTGTCTGTTACTTTGGCTGCTACTTTGAATGCTACTTTGGCTGCTACTTTGAATGCTACTTTGGCTGCTACTTTGCTTGCTACTTTGCCTGTAATCTTCTACCCATTTGTGTTTTTGTCCTCTACCAAAGAGGGTAAATAAAAAAAAAAATAAAAAGCCCCCGTCACGCCAAGTGGCGTATATGGAATATGGTGTTAGTGATCATAAATTTTACAGACCTTCGGCACATGATTTTTGGGGTAATGTGGTCGGTATTACGCCCGTGCCGTTTTACTTTCCCAGAAAAAAACATCCGGTATCCATTTAAGGCTGGGTGAACCCGGAAGCCGTCAACTGGGATCGAACCCTACCTCTTGCCCTTTGTAGTCCAGTTCACTAACAACTGAGCTATCTCTTGTCCTTTGTAGTCCAGTTCACTAACAACTGAGCTATCTCTTGTCCTTTGTAGTCCAGTTCACTAACAACTGAGCTATCTCTTGTCCTTTGTAGTCTAGTTCACTAACAACTGAGCTATCTCTTGTCCTTTGTAGTCTAGTTCACTAACAACTGAGCTATCTCTTGTCCTTTGTAGTCTAGTTCACTAACAACTGAGCTATCTCTTGTCCTTTGTAGTCTAGTTCACTAACAACTGAGCTATTTCTTGTCCTTTGTAGTCCAGTTCACTAACAACTGAGCTATCTCTTGTCCTTTGTAGCCCAGTTCACTAACAACTGAGCTATCTCTTGTCCTTTGTAGTCTAGTTCACTAACAACTGAGCTATCTCTTGTCTTTTGTAGTCCAGTTCACTAACAACTGAGCTATCTCTTGTCCTTTGTAGTCTAGTTCACTAACAACTGAGCTATCTCTTGTCCTTTGTAGTCTAATTCACTAACAACTGAGCTATCTCTTGTCCTTTGTAGTCTAGTTCACTAACAACTGAGCTATCGCGGCTCCCACCAAAGAGGGTGTATATGATACAAAGTTGATTGAGGAAGATTTGATAAAAATTATCATTTGTTCTATCTCTTTTTAGAAAATAACTGTCAATTTAACGTGCTCAGCTTGAACACTTAGGCTACATTTTATCATTTTCTTCTACGATATTACCATTCATAACAGTATAATCACATTTCTGAAGTCTCCAACAGTGTTAAAGGAGGGGGTGTTCTATAAGGCTAGAGAATAATAAAAGGAGCATGCCCAGTTCTGTCGCTGAGTCCAGGTCAAAGTTCTTATTTCACAGGGAATACTACAGGGGTTTATAAAGTCTCACTACACTTGGTATCTAGGTCAATTTGAAAAAAAAATGTTTATGACGTCATCACAATATGTGCTCCCACTGTCAATGAAATTTGTTGAATAAGTTTATTGCTACTGGAAATGTGGAAGATGCTCCACGATCTGGTAGGCCTGCTGTGAATGATGAATATGTTTAGATATCCAAGACAGAATCCTTAAAAGTCCAGACAAGTCATTAAGAAAACTGTCGCAACAAGTGAACTTACCATTGAGCACATATTGTGATGACGTCATAAACATTTTTTTCAAATTGACCTAGATACCAAGTGTAGTGAGACTTTATAAACACCCTATAGAAGGAAAAGGTATGTGTTAGCACTCGGGAAAAAGGACAAATAAACAACAACAGAAAAAAAACAAAGAACAATATATGGTCCGAAGCAGGATCGAACCCGTACTCCATGGCACTGCGCCTTGCCACGAGAAGCCGAACGCTTGGTACACAGCCACTCAGCTAATTTAAATTCTTATATTACACCCGATCGTGGAGGGGTGAGGGTATAAGGAGCAATTCATTAATCTTCCACCCTACCCACTCCGACTAGTCAAAATAACTGATGTTGAAAGATGGTGTCGGCTCGGGAGACACTTGTCCATGTAATCATGTCCATGATTTTGACAGACGCTGCTTCTCCATCTCTTGTGCGCGTCTAGAATGTGTCTTCATTTGAATTCGTCTGCTTTAAGGTGTTACATTTACTGTCTGTGGAGCCGCGATAGCTCAGTGGTTAGTGAACTGGACTACAAAGGACAAGAGGTAGGGTTCGATCGCAACCGACGGCGGCCGGTTCACCCAGCCTTTAATGGGTTCCGGATTTTTTTCTGGAAAGTAAAGCGGCACGGGCGTAATACCGACCACATTACCCCAAAAACTATGAGCCGAAGGTCTGTAAAATTTATGGTCACTAACACCATATTCCCTATAAGCCACTTGGCGTGACTGGGGTACTTTACTTTACTGTCTGCTTTAAGACCTGCATTTACTGTCTGCTTTAAGACCTACACTTACTGTCTGCCTTTAAGACCTAAATTTATTGGCTGCCTTTAAGACCTCCATTTACTGTCTGCCTTTAAGACCTACATTTACTGTCTGCCTTTAAGACCTAAATTTATTGCCTGCCTTTAAAACCTCCATTTACTGTCTGCCTTTAAGACCTAAATGTATTGCCTGCCTTTAAGACCTCCATTTACTGTCTGCCTTTAAGACCTAAATTTATTGCCTGCCTTTAAGACCTCCATTTACTGTCTGCCTTTAAGACCTACATTTACTGTCTGCCTTTAAGACCTAAATTTATTGCCTGCCTTTAAGACCTCCATTTACTGTCTGCCTTTAAGACCTAAATGTATTGCCTGCCTTTAAGACCTCCATTTACTGTCTGCCTTTAAGACCTAAATTTATTGCCTGCCTTTAAGACCTCCATTTACTGTCTGCCTTTAAGACCTAAATTTATTGCCTGCCTTTAAGACCTCCATTTATTGTCTGCCTTTAAGACCTACATTTATTGCCTGCCTTTAAGACCTCCATTTACTGTCTGCCTTTAAGACCTACATTTACTGTCTGCTTTCCTAGTTAGTTATGTTCATGTCAAGGATTATCTCGTTGTGCTTACATAAATCTTTGTAGTGTAGAAGAAGTCGTCATTTGTTTCTTTTTTTATGAGGTTGTCTCCCCATATTCAATGTCTTCGGGATACCGTCCATCCTGCTTTCGACACATGTGGCTATCCTAAACAATCTTGATGACTGGCGAATATTATTGTTACGCCAGCACGATTCACCGCTTCATTGTTTCATTTACATTATCTCTCCAGGAGATTCCAAATGTTTGTCTCAGCCAGCGTTTGACGTAGTCGTTAACGCACTCGCCTGACAACTTGGAGGTCCCGGGTTCAAATACTAGATGAGGCCATATTTTATTTTTCAACCTAAAAGGATTTTTGCAGTCGATCTAGTCACCTTTAAATGAGTACCAGATTTATTTTCTGGAAAGGAAGGGCGACGAAGGAACGAACTAACCGTCCCACCTTACGAAGCTGAGGTTTTGTGCAATGAAGACACGAACACACCATCTGACTACCGGTGTGAGGGGGAGAGAAGAATAGAGCCGCTGTTATCGGCCATGCATGTTGTAAGATGAGACTAAGGAGGTTTGTAATCATCGCCTGTACAATCAAAGTTGGACGTGTACAAAGCAACCTTGTCAACTGAATTTACTCATGCATTTTGAAAAATGTTGTGACAAGTGGTGGAGCGAATATGGTGAATACTTGATTGCAATAAAACTGGTTCTATGAATAGAATAGAATAGAATAGAATAGAATAGAATAGAATAGAATAGAATAGAATAGAATAGAATAGAATAACACTTATTCACCCAACGGTAATTGGTATGGGACTATTTTTGTGTGCACCATGCCACCAGCTTTGATATCAGGAAGAGTTGCAGATTTACTCGATAGCTCCTCGCGTGATGATTTGATCAGGGTAAGCTTATTAGTGAGCGCAGTGCCCCAACATCCCAATGATGCTTTACTTCATGTGCACTCTTTTTTTTCAAGTTAGAATCAACACTACACCGCACGATGTCTTTTATTGAATTGTGAGTTCTGAATATATTTTAAGCAGGTGTCTTCGCTATACACCTCTGACCAGGTAATGTGCAATCAACAAAAGTTAAATCATTGTCGAAAATTTCCGATTATAATAAAGTTCCTTCTCCGTTAGAAACAAAAACGGAAAGACGGAAGACGAATGTGTTGGGCCGATTATTTTCTTTTAACAAAACGTTAACATTCTGTGCTGTCAAAGATATTTATCAAGGGCTTAAAATAATATAGGCACTAGCATGTATCGACATCACTAGACGTGGGGTCTTTGTCTCCAAGCCCTTAGTTAATCCTCCTGGTGATCTCGGAAACGAGAGAGCGCTGCAATATATGTGTAGATCGAGAGACAGATTTGTATGTATGTAGATGGTTATGATTATAGGTAGGCAGAAAGGTAGGTGAGTAGATGGTAGAAGGTAGGTAAGCTGTCAAGCACAAGTAAACTAGTATATAGATGTAACTGGTTGTGATTATAGGTAGGCAGGTAGAAAAATAGGTGAGTAGATAGATGGTTAAGTATGTAGAAGACAGGTAAGTAGATAAACTTACGTAGACTGGTAGAAATGTAGATAGGTTATTTGTGAAAGAAAGTAGCTTATTTGGTAGTTATGTATTTAGGCATGCATATTTAGGGTAGGTAAATTGGTAAGTGGGTAGGTAGATATGTTAGTTGGTAGGTATCTAGTTTGGTTGGTTGGTAGACAGGTATGTTTGTAAAGTATCTAGAACCATAGTCTTTTATATTTGTGATGTTTAGTTATCGGTCATACTAAAATATGTGTGAGGGAATCATAGGAGGAAGAAGTATGTATTACAGCACTCAGAAAAAAAAAAACACAAATAAACAACAACAGAGAAAAATAAACAAAGAACAATATATGGTCCGAAGCAGGATCGAACAAAGTCATCTTTATGTCAGATAACCGTGTGGGGCATGTTGTAAGGCGATACCTGAATACATCCAGATTTCAAGGTTCGATGTCATAATCGAAAAGAACCGCCAATATTACGTGCGCTGATAATCTCTACCAAAATGTGTATGTTCCTGGTTGCCCTTGTTCCACCTTTCACCCTCGTCTTTCCTTCAGTATTAACTGCATTCATCATCATCATGTACCATACGGGTTGGCGTAGGTGATCATGTCCTTCCACAATCTTCTATCTACAGTGCATCGTATCAGTTCTGTTGTTGACTGCTTTCCATGCCATGACACCAAACTATTAAGTATTTTCTCTCTTTGTCGTCCGCGATCTCTCTTTCCTTTTATTTTGCCAGTTGTAACCAAGTATTCCAACTTTCCTCTACTCATGATGTGCCCGAAAAATGTTGATTGTTTCTTTCTGATATTTTTAGCAGCTGCCTTTTTGTGCTGGCCTCTTTGAGAACTTCCTCATTGGTCTTTTTAGCTGTCCAGGGAACTTTCAACATTCTTCTGAGAAATCCCATCTCTGTGGCCTCTAATCGTCTCTTCATTTGTTTGTCTACTGTCCATGATTCGCTTCCATAGGTCAGAATTGTTTCTATATAGCACCGATGAACTCTCTTTCTCATTTCTATTGACATAGATTTGTTGTATAATATATTTTTCATTTTATGAAATGCTATTTTGGCCTGAGCTATTCTACTTTTTATTTCCGTGGTGAATCTTCCATCCGATGTTATTATTGTGCCCAAGTATTTGACGCGTTGCGCTTGTTTCAAATTTGTCCTGTTTATTTTTATGCTGCATGACGGTGATGATTGTTTCTTCTATATGACCATTACTTCTGTTTTCTTACTATTCAGACTGAGACCTTTCGTGATGCTTTCTTTTACTATTATGTCTATCATTTCTTGTAGCTCATTCTCTGTCTCTGCATTTAAGACTGTGTCATCCGCATATCGCTAATTATTTATGTTGTGACCGTTGACTTCAATTCCCTTTTTGTCTACTATTGATCTCATAATATGTTCACTGTAGAGTGAAAACAAATCCGGTGACAGAACACAGCCTTGTCTGACTCCTTGTTTTAAATGTTGAAATTGTCCTGTTTGGTTGTTAATTCATATAGCTGCTGTTTGTTGCCAATACATGTTTTTTTTTATGATTCGCAGATCCTTGCCATCAATGTTTAATTTTTCCAGCATATTTATTATTTCCACATGCTTTACTTTGTCAAATGCTTAACTACGTTACATTCTTGTAATAATCGTGCTCTCATACCCTACATCCTTCTTGACGTCAGACACCACACACGTCTCGCAATGTTCTTCACCAAACACACTAATTTGAACGAAATTTTCATTTAATTTTGGTAAAGAAATCGATGCCTAATATCTTTGCCTCCCTTGTCAGTGTTCTACTCGAGTCTCTCATGATTGGCTTTAACTTTTTTTTTTCATCGTGTTGTTTAGGTCTTCCTTTCCTGCCATATAAAAAACGTTAATTTATCACAAAAAAATGTCTGAGGTTTATCTCACCACTACACGATTTATCGGTCACGGCGTGGGAGAGGTCACGGCGTGTGAGAGGTCACGGCGTGTGAGAGGTCACGTCAATACCCGTTTTCTCCCGTAAGAATGTAATTCAGGGAAACATGAAGAAAACGAGTCTGATAATAAAATATGTGCATTTGAATATACAGGTAACACCAAAGGACCTCTCCCTTGTCCTTCTGCTATATTACGGATATGGTGGTAGTCGACAGTTTTCCATATTTAACGACACATTTTTTGGACGATGTGGTCGAAATCACGCCAGGCCGCCTTTACTTTCTAGAAAATTCGCTGGTACCTATTTTTAGAGGCTGGTGAACCTCGGAAAATTGTCTGTTTAAAAAAAAAAATTGAATCACTTCTGTGAAGTGAATCCGTGTCTGTATTTAATGTCTATGGCGTAATTGAGTATACCTGAATGTGTAAATCTGTCTGTATTTAATGTCTATGGCGTAATTGAGTATACCTGAATGTGTAATCATGGAGATTTTCCATTGACGTCCTCACAACCATATCCTACTATGTGGGTTTTAAACGGGTGATTCGAGAACATTTGAATCCTTTAACCCCCAACCCACTTTTAAACGAAAAGTCAGGAAACGCCTTTTCTGGAGTCATTTCTGTTAAGCTATAATCACCTTCATAAAACCAAGGCCACTATAGACGCTCAGTCATCCGGAAAGATGAGATATTTCCCTGAAAATAGATTAATGAGCGACCCTGAATAACTAGGCTTGAGTTCCGTCATGCAGAGGCGGATCGGTATAATATCAGTGGAGTGGGTAACACGCCGGCCTTTGAACAGAAAGAATTGCGTCACAGGCGGTGGTGGAAATATTTCACTTCGAATCCGTGGTTTCTTCGTGACTTTACCATCCCCTGGTCTCTGGGTTAACTCTTTCCCCACGTTTCGCCGCACTATGCGCCATGCTGATTTCGACAGCGTACGTTTCGCCACATAGTGCGCAACGCTCAATTTGATTATTGCGAACGCCATCAAACCATATTCTTTTTACATGTCTTGTATCATCTTGGTATTGGTGAAATCTAATACCTTGTTCACTTATCTAAAAATGCATATATAACGAGTTATATGTTAGTTACATATAAATATGCACATTGATTCTTAAAACGATGACAAATGTTGTCTCTGAAATCGCTTCTGTTGGATCGATAAAAAGCTTCCGTACGGAAAGATTTAAGAAATCCAATTCCTAGCCCTCTCGGGAAAAGCGGAAAAAAAACCGGAAGGTCCCGTTTGCCCTCGCGCACGATAATGAAGCCTTGGCAGTTAAAAGTCGAAAAGAGTAGACTGTAATGATGGCTGCCGGGACAAAGGTGATGAAGCCAATCCACCCATATGAAAGACGAATGTGTTGGACAGAAAGACACAAATTTCGCAGCTTTGTCGTAAATTAGCGACACGACGCATCCACGTCCACTTAAAATCTGTGAACACTAAGATGATACTGTAAAATAGTGAATGGAAACACTTGTTTTTCCCTAGGGCGAGGTGGTTGTTTAGTGAGTACGAACACTGGCTAAAGGCGTCTGGTATCAATTTCCAGATGCGGAGAATTTTTTTTCTGCATCAAAATTAGGTATGCCAGATTTTTAAAATGAAAAAGTAGAACAGAAAAATGTAGCTGAATCGCGCACACGCCATGCAGCCGAGCGAGAGGCCTATGGTGCACGGGGACTGTGTAATTTTCTCCTCAAAACGCGGGCTTTAACTGCAATACTGTAAATACAGACTGGTTTAACTATAATTTGTTAGTCACAACTTCGGTCTGATTTACACAATAAGCATAGTTTGAGAATGAACGGGTAGTGCCTCGATAGGAGTCACAAACTCTAAGACTACCCTTATGACCTGAACTACACCGCACGTTACAGCGAATCATTTCATGGGAAGAGGTTTACAGCACTCGGAATATAAAAAAAAAAGCAACAAATAATAAACATACTTGCCTCGCCGATAAAACAGACCGAGGACACACAGTTTGTTATAGTACCGTACGTATTTTCTGATAAGCCATACTCGTAATGCAGTTTAATTTCCTCTAACCAAATATTAATCGCAGAAGGGTTCGATCCCCAGCAGTGGCGGATTTTTTTTCGGACTGACAAGGCTCAGAGGTTTACCCAGCCTCTAAAATTGGGTACTAGAGATTTTTCTGGAAAGTAAAGGCGGTCTGGCGTGATACCGACCACATCACCCAAAAATGTGCAGTGATTATAGAAAAATATGGTCACTAACACCATATTCTCCATACGCCTAGCAAAGCGTGAAGGGAACCTTTACTTTACTTAGTAAAGTAAAGTACCCCGTCACGCCAAGTGGCGTATAGGGAAATATGGTGTTAGTGACCATATATTATACAGACCTTCAGCACATCATTTTTGGGGTAATGTGGTCGGTATTACGCCCGTGCTGCTTTACTTTCCCAGAAAAAAATCCGGTACCCATTTAAGGCTGGGTGAACCCGGAAGCCGTCGGTTGGGATCGAACCCTACCCCTTGTCCGTGGTAGTCCAGTTCACTAACCACTGAGCTATCGCGGCTCCCTCTTTACTTTACTTACTAAATATTAATCGCCATTGACTGGCATGGTTTGAGACACACATCATTTGTGTGTGTGTGTTTCCTCAGTGATTCCGTGAGTATGCATGCAGAGAAAGACCGCAACTGGCTGGGCTCGACGGAAGCGATTAGAATCTGTGCTGCTTCATTTTAGTGCCAGGGCATGCGGGTATCATAAATTATAAGCGTGCTGACATGGTTGCCAGTTTAGCTGATGCTAACTTGCGGAAGAGCAATGGACCGAATTGGCGTTCTGAAAACCCTCATAGGAATCACTGGACTAAATTATTTTGTGTATAAATTACTCTGAATCCGCAACCGTGAAAGAAATGTCAAGGTTGGAGAGGCCAGATGTGCTACGCAAGAATCTAAAGATCTGCCAACCAACACAACACCGGTGTCGATAATCGCTACACTTTGAGGAATATAGTTAGCAGGAGATAAAAGCACTTATGGACTTGCCCGATGTTCAATGAGGATGAACTATGGATAATCTAAACCTAGCGTCAAAATTAATCAGAAATTGTTCAGTATTGTAATGTAGATATTTATGCATTTTTAAAATCAATAATTTAACTTTGCGACATCTACTTTCTAAAACAGGAAACTAACGATCATCCACATATCCAAGTGACCAACCATTTATCTGACTACTCCGTTGGCAAATATTGAAGGACATGGAGCTTAAGGCTGTATACCGGAGTGCCCTGTCACTAATTGTGTTGTCTCTGACCTTTATTGGGAGTTTGTCGTTTGGTCTAAAAATGAGGAAAATCTGTAAAGTAAGTGTAGTTTATATGGACTAAGATGTAATATATGTTGTTTAGATATGAGTTGTATTTGTATTTCACTTGTCATGAAAACATTTGGGATAGATTTAATCATCTTTTAACTTCACACGGACAAGTTTTTTGATCATCTGCATTATGGTTTTATTTGATAACGACAAGTGTCTCATCTTTATTTTGACATGGATATGTTTCCAATCTTTAATTTGATATGGGGCAAGTTTCTAATCTTTAATTTGATATGGGCAAATTTCTAATCTTTAATTTGATATGGGCAAATTTCTAATCTTTAATTTGACATGGGCAAATTTGTAATCTTCAATTTGATATGGGCAAATTTCTAATATTTAATTCGATATGGGCAAATTTCTAATCTTTAATTTGATATGGGCACATTTCTAATCTTTAATTTGATATGGGCAAATTTCTCATCTTTAATTTGATATGGGGAAATTTCTAATCTTTAATTTGACATGGGCAAATTTCTAATCTTTAATTTGACATGGGCAAATTTCTAATCTTTAATTTGATATGGGCAAATTTCTAATCTTTAATTTTGACATGGGCAAATTTCTAATCTTTAATTTTGACATGGGCAAATTTCTAATCATCTGCGCCATCCTTCAACTTGACATGCCAAATTCAGTATCTCCGTGTATCATCCTTCAACTTGGCATACACAAGTCAGTATCCTCCTGCATTATCCTTCAACTTTACATGCCACATTCAGTATCCTCCTACATTATCCTTTATCAGGACAAATACTGAAACCGTGTATCATCGATTTAACTTGCCACTTCCTGGATCACCATATAACTTCGCATGAACTCCACCTATATCATAATTTAATTTGAGGTGTACAAACCTTTAGCAGTTTATGCAGTATAATTTGAATTAATCAATACCGCATGTTGAATTAATCCCTTTCATCTATGCGCTGGCTGCTATTTATAGTCAGTGCCGCTAGTGCAAATGCGCATGTGCTCTTCAGTGTTTGTGGTGACGCGAAGAGGCGTGTTGTGGAGAGTTAGATAATTCACTTGACAAAGTCACATTATGAGCCACCCACGCTACCGTTACAGTTTAATGAATTCCTCTAGGTCGCGTGACTTTTGGAAATAAATGTATTGACCCTTTGGTCATTTCCAGTTTCGAGGTCATTTACGTCATTGTTTTTGAGATCCTACCTACGTCATAACTGCGGTACTACTTCAAGCTAAGTAAATATTTGTGATCTTGTGTTTGTTTAATGTTCCTGTCTACTAATGAAGGACTGTCTCTGAAACATTTTTGTTTTATCCTTATTCAGTAAAGCTGCTACATGCAATTGTATGCCCACGGCTGCTTGTTTTAACATCAAAGCCTCAATAAATACATGGAGCCGAGATAGCTCAGTGGTTAGTGAATTGGACAAGATGTAAGGTTCGATCCCAACCGACGGCTTCGGATTAACCCAGCCTTAAATGGGTACCGGATTTTTTCTGAGAAAGTGAAGCGGCACGTGCGTAATACCGACCACATTACCCTAAAAAATCATGTGAAGAAGGTCTGTAAAATTTGTGGTCACTAACACCATATTACCTATACGCCATTTGGCGCGACGGGGGCTCTTTACTTTTTTTTTTTATAGTCCATTAGCTTTTGTCTTCTGACATATTGTCAAAGCTGATTAAATTGACGTTTGGAACACGCCAGTCCGCTAAACGTTTTCTCTTTGCTTCTAGAATGAGTTTTTTTTTTCATTTATTAAATTTAAATAAAAAATAAAATATAAAATTAAACAAATGAAAAGACGATTAGAGGCCACAGAGATGGGATTTCTCAGAAGAATGTTGAAAGTTCCATGGACAGCTAAAAAGACCAATGAGGAAGTTCTCAAAGAGGCCAACACAAAAATGGTACTCCTAAAAAAAAAACATCAGAAAGAAACAATCAACATTTTTTGGGCACATCGTGAAAAGAGGAAAGTTGGAATACTTGGTAACAATTGGCAAAATAAAAGGAAAAAAGACATTGCGGACGACAAAGAGAGAAAATACTGGATAGCTTGGTGTCATGGCATGGAAAACGGTCAACAATAGAACTGATCCGATGCACTGTAGATAGAAGATTGTGAAAGGACATGATTGCCTACGCCAACCGGTGTGGTACATGGTGATGATTAAATTGCAATCTTATTTTTTGCGCACCGAAAACTTTTGGTCTAAATGTTGGATTATAAAGTCCTGACGTACATCCGCAAAGCTATAACGTGAACTTTCTTTCTTTCTTCTCTCGTTCTTTCTTCCATTATTTCTTTTTTTCTTCCATTCTTTCCTTCTTTCTTCCATTATTTCCCTCTTTTTTTAAAAAAAATGTTATTAAAGTACATTACAATTTCAATAAATGAAAAGCATAACCTGTAAAAGCCGTTTGCGAAGTCTCCCGTAAAGTCGTCATTCTACACAGAAAATGCTTAAGACAGTAGATTCTTATAGCAAAAAACAGAATCACTTTCCTGGAAATGGGCTCTGCTGATGGGATCGTCTCCTCCGATAATCAATTTTCCAGGATCAGCCACTGAGAAGCGATAAAACAGCCTTCCGTCAGGTAATTTACCCGTCCAGATAGCAGGTGTGAATTAGGCGGGATAACCAACGACTGGCAGGCAACACGTGCTCAACATATGCATAAACTGTACACCTGTGGAATATCATGAATGGTACGGGTCAGCAAGCGATTGGTGGTTGTGGGTGGATGGAGCCAGGGATGAAGATGTAAAGCAGGAATTCTTCAATTTAAACATGTTGGTTTGTATCCTCCCACCCCCTCCGTCCCCACTAAAATCATGCGCATGTGTTATTCGTCGTTAAGAGAACAATCTCACCAGGGTGCCTTTTCAGTGTTTTAAAACATCTTTTCAAAGATGCTAAATTGAGCGGTGTAAGGGAAAGTGGTTGTGATATCAATTTGATTTCCTTTCAAATCTGTTTTCATCGCTAAAGGATTATGATGTCAGGTGCTGTCTGCGCGTTCATGTTGAAGGCTTGCTGTTATGCATTACCAACGTCTATTTCTCAAACATCATCATCGAGTGCCGTCTCCGCAATGAAGGTTGGCTACCATAGAGCGCCATTCTGCTCTGTCTCTTGCTTTGATGATGCAGGTTGTCATAGGCTGATTTGTCCATCTTTTGATATTACTCGTTCATGTTAGTCTTGGTCTGCCTCTGCCCCTTTTACCTTGTATTTTCCTCTCCAGTATTACTTTTAGTAGGTTGTTGTGTCTTTTAACATGTCCCAAAAATCGCATTTGTCTTGCTTGAATTGTGCTTAGTAGTTCTCTTTTCATTTTTAGTTGTTTTAAGACTTCATCGTTTGTATTCCTTTCCTTCCATCCAATTCTACCTATTCTTCTATATATCCACATTTCAAAGGCTTCAATTCTCTGTTCTGTTTTCTTGTTTAATGTCCGTGTTTCTGCACCATATAAGAATATTGAGAAGATGTAACATTTTGCTATTCTTAGTTTTAGCCCTGGTGTTATTTGTTTTGATGTTAGTATGTTCTTCGTGACATTAAAATTACTTTTTGCCATTCCTATTCTTTTGTTTATTTCATTTGTACATTTTCCATCACTGGTTATAGTATGTCCAAAGTAATTGTAGTTCTGAACTGTCTCCAGGTCTATTCCTTCAATTTTTATATCCACTTGTTGGTTTTGAGTATTTTCTTTGTTTATGATCATAGTTTTAATCTTTTTGATATTCATATCTAGTCCATATTTTTTGCTTGTCATGTTTATTTCATTGAGTAATTGTTGTAGATCTTTAGGATTTTCTGCTAGTAGTATAGTATCGTCATCATATCTTAGGTTATTGATTATCTTTCCATTAATTTGTAGGCCTGGCATCTCTATGATGTTTTTAAAGATTAGCTCAGTGTATAGATTGAACACGCTTGGTGATAGGATGCATCCCTGTCTTAATCCTCTTTTTATAATTTCTCAAACATTCCTCGTATATTCTAACATTTTTTTGTGTAGTTAGTTTCTTAATAACCCTCTTCTATCTAAGGTGATGTCGTTCTCTTGCTTGTTTCTGACCGTATATATATATATATATATATATATATATATATATATATATATATATATAGACCCAGTTGTGGTTAATGCTGAGGTCAACAGTCTCATTTGCGATAACACCGACGAGAAAGATGCAGTCATCTATAAAGACGGATCTGTAAGACGACACCAAAGAAGTACATGGGTATTTACAGCACGCTCGGTAGGCAGAATAGTCAAAGAAGACAGTGGTGCATACGTCATGACCACGAGTGGCATGACAATGGAGGTTTCGGCAGTGACCAAGGCATTCATCTGGTTAGAGTAACAAGACTACACCCACGCCTGTATACTGAGTGATTCGATGAGCATGATAAAACAAGCGGAGGCGGGCTCTGTACGCATGCAATGGTTAGAGTCATTGCAGAAGTTAAAAATATGTAAGGTCACTTTTGTCTATGTCCCTGGACATGCGGGTGTACGGGGAAATGAAAGAGCGGACAGGTTGGCTAGCTGCGCTGTCGTTGAGGACGGGCAACCAATGGATCGGGCGGACATCATCAGTGCCCTCCAAGATGTGGGAAGAGCACAGGACTTCGACAACCACAAGTCCACGTCACTCCTTCGGATGAAAGAAATGGGAGTTAAGATGGGCACAACCAGAAATGAGAAACTTAGAGGCGTGTAACAAGACTTATCAACCAACACAGAACTGGAGTCGTCAGTCGCTGGACGCTGAGGGACTTGCTGAGGAAGGGATCTGAGTACCTATGGACATGTTCGGAGTGCAATGATGATGACCCGCTAATAACTCAATAACTCAATAACCGTATATTTTGAGAAGGAAGATGGGTTAGATAAGTATGTATATATTGAGAGACGGATGAATCTAGAAATGCGAAAGGGGACGGGTCGTTACAGAGTGGTCAGTTGGAAAAGCAGACGTGTCTACAATCAACGCAATACCAACTTTACAGGAACAGGAGGAACAATTTTAAAAAAAATTTAACAGGAGGAACAATAAAAAAAATAGAAAAAAAAATGGTATGTTAGAAGCTTTACGTGATTAATGGACGACACAGATTAAACGACGGTTCGGTCCAATAGGCCTTCAGCAGGAACAAACAAAAGAAACACACACACGGATGTGTAAGTAAAACTAATAACGAAACATCCTAAACAAAACTTTAACATATTTCGATTATTTTTGTTTTGGATGTTTCGTTATTAGTTTTACTTACACATCCGTGTGTGTGTGTGTTTCTTTTGTTTGTTCCTGCTGAAGGCCTATTGGGCCGAAACGTCGTTTAATCTGTGTCGTCCACTAATCACGTAAAGCTTCTAACATACCTTTTTTTTTTTTTTTTTTTTATTGTTCCTCACATTCAGTTTTACTGCAGCGTCGCATTTTTATGCATTCATTTGCATTTCTTTGCCTTAACCCCTTACAGGAACAGCCTGTTTTGTATACGCTAGGACATGTGCTGAGACGGGCGGGTGCGCGGACATGCCGATATCATGACTGCAGTGGATTCCATGAATAGAATAGAATAGAATAGAATAGAATAGAATAGAATAGAATAGAATAGAATAGAATAGAATAGAATAGAATAGAATAGAATAGAATAGAATCCCTCTAGTATTGTCTCTTGCTCGGCGTGGGGCTAAAATGCTGAAAACGGCCTGTGACTTATAGTTGACTGCTGAAATCAGGATTACTACCACCACCACCGTAGTTGCTTTGGAAACAGACCAATCAGTCTGGTCAAACGAGGACCATATCAGGGGAAGGGGTATGTGCACTCGCTGAAAATTCACAATTAATCAACAGCAGAAAAAAACAAACAAAGAATAATAGATAGCCCGAAGTAGCATCGAACCCGCACTCCTCACCACAGCGTCTTGCCACCAGAGATTATGCATTACCGTGCCAGCGCAGGCAAGGCGATGTTTCAATGAGTAGCAATTCTTAAAAAAAAAAAAAAAAGAAGAAAAAAGTGGTATGATGACAGCTTTACGTGGTAATGGACACAATAAAAGTCGACGTTTCAGCCAAGTAGGCCTTCAGCTGGAACAACAAACAACAACACAAAAATATATATAAGGATATGTAAACAAATCTAACTACATAGCGATAATATGCTAGATACTCAAGAAAGGAAATAAAAAAGAGTCACTTCCCTGTGTTCCAGAGCGTGGTCAGCTACTTCTTTTTTTTTAGAATTGCTATTATCGTCAGCTTTACATCAGCTTCGCATCTCTACACATCTTGATGCTTTTACTTCGTTTCAAGGAGTACTGGTTCGGTCCTGCTTCGACTGTCTATTCTTCTTTGTGTTTTTCAGGTCATGAATATTTGTATTTTCCGAATGCTCGAATTATACTTTCTTCCACTGAAATGATCCGCTGATCTGTCGTCTGGAACGTTTCTGGTCATAGAAAAAATAATATTCATTTATTATTAGTCTCATTCGATTAGGGATCGAAGAAAGAAATCAAATTAAAAACTAAAATGTTAAATTAATGCTTAAAAAAATCATTGTTTTTGTGCTCCTTTATATGTTTGTAACTCACAATTTACTATTGTTTTTATGACGGTGTGTTTGTATTAGAGTGGTTTTTTAAAATTCAAAGCTATTATTTACCTTTGTCAGGTATTTAGCGATTTTGAGAGCTGCTTTGGTTATCGCACTTTCGTCTGGAGTGATCCACAATCATTGAGTCGGTAGACTAGATTGTTAAATATGTCATCATCATCATCATTATTATCATCATCATCAGCAGCATGTGCTGTGTCCGCAAAGCTAACTATCATGAATTTTCATATAACTCTCTAGATTCTATAGTACACACTGCCATGAGATCTCCAGCCAGCCTCTTGATATTGTTAATCCATGCTTGTCTTTGTTTACCCCTGCTTCGTTTACCTTTTAATTTCCCTTCTAGAATCACTTTAATGAAGCTACTTTATTTTTAATGCTTGTATCAGGAAATATAATTTGTTTTGCTTGATTTGTGCTTAACAGGTCTTTCTTCATCTTGTTATCTCCCTCATCCACCAAATTCTCACCATTCTTCTACTCGAGCACATTTAAAAAGCTTCAATTTTCTTGTATTCTTATTTAACATCCATGTTTTGCTACCATACGACAATGTTCAGTCGATACAACACATCATTATTCTGAGTTTGTTTTTGTGTTACTGTGTAATATTTCTTTGATGCGAGGATGTACTTTATATATCTTGCTACCACAACTCAGCTACAACTCTACTACCTGCTAAATATAAAGGATTTTAATAAATGAAAAAAATGGACGGGGGGTGCGTATAGGAACGATCAGTCGTGAGTTAAGTACTTTAGATCCGCCCATGACTTCCGGTTACCTCTGTTTGGACACACACCCGCACTCTTGAACTTCCACCTGCAGGGCACGCCAGAACCGAAGATAAAAGAATTTCTTGTTTTTGATGAAGGGATCAAGGTTGGGATTTATTAAACCGGAAGGCAAGGCGAATGACTTAGAGCAATGCGATCATGCTGAGGGGAAATGGGAGGGGGATAAGCTTATCAGGAAGTTCCTGCTAAATTTCACTGAGGTAAGAACTCTCTGGTCTTTGGAGATAATGAAAGTAAAATGAGAAGTAGGAAAACGCAACAAAAGTTACGGAGAAATGACACGAGTGACGTGTGAATATTAATTAGGACCAGATATGTTCAAAGCACATATGTTGACAGAACTCAGCGGAGCATCAGTGACTGCTGATTTGATTTACGGGGTAGCAGACCAGAGTGGACCAATGCTTTATCCCGTTTGCACTTTATTTTTGTCCTGGAAATAGGCGATATAGCTTATCCAAGTAGATTGAGGACGACGAGGGAAGACAAACTCGGTTTTAGAAGTTCTTGCAAAGCGGATGTATTGGGCCTAAATGTTTAATATTCACAGCTTCAATGCAAATTAATCTCAAGATCTAGCATAGTAAAAAAGTACCCCCCGTCACGCCAAGTGGCGTATAGGGAAATATGGTGTTAGTGACCCTATATTTTACAGACCTTCAGCACATGACTTTTGGGGTAATGTGGTCGGTATTACGCCCGTGCTGCTTTTACTTTCCCAGTAAAAATCTGGTACCCATTTAAGGCTGGGTGAACCCGGAGCCGTCGGTTGGGATCGAACCCTACCCCTTGTCCGTAGTAGTCCAGTTCACTAACCACTGAGCTATCGCGGCTCCCACTAATTTTTAGGGAATTAGTAAAACCCAGGTGTCCTCGCCAGGGTACGAACCCCGGCTGTTGCCGTGGTAAGCCAACCGCCTATCGATTGCGCTAACCGGACACCCAAGATCTAGCATGCTGGAGACGAAATGTGTCAGCGGCGCAGATTTAGGAGGGAAATCAGGACAACCACACACACACACACACACACACACACACACACACACGCACGCACGCACGCACGCACACACACACACACACACACAAATATGAGAACTTACCGTGCGACCAGCTCATCATGTGTCATGATGGTGCAGGTTGTCATAGGATGGTTTGTCCATCTTTTGATGTTACTCGTCCATGTTAGTCTTGGTCTGCCTCTTTTAGCTTGTATTTTTTCCTCCAGGATTACTTTTAACAGGCTGTTGTGTATTTTAACATGCCCTAAAAGTCGCATTTGGTTTGTTTTAATTGTGTTTAGTAGTTCTCTTTTCATCTTTAGTTGTTTTAAGACTACATCGTTTGTTTTCTTTTCCTTCCATCCAATTCTGCCTATTCTTCTATATATCCACATTTAAAAGGCTTCAATTCTCTGTTCTGTTTTCTTGTCTAATGTCCATGTTTCTGCACCCTATAGGAATGTTGAGATGATGTAACATTTTCCATATAAAAAATACGGGCCCTAATTATATTTGCCATATGCCACAACCTTGACTAATATATGTTGCTTTACTTTTTGTTTATTTTATTTTTGTCTTACTTTCATCATCATCATTGAGTGCCTTCTCCGCAACGAAGGTTGGCTACCATGGATCGCCATTCTACTCTGTTTCTTGCTTTGATGGTGCAGGCTGTCATAGATTGACTTGTCCATCTTTTGATGTTACTCGTCCATGTTTGTCTTCTTCTGCCTCTGCCTCTTTTACCTTGTATTTTCCCTTCCAATATTACTTTTAGTAGGCTGCTGTGTCTTTTAACATGCCCCACAAATTTCATTTGTCTTATCTTAATTGTATTTAGTAGTTCTCTTTTTATTTTCAGTTGTTTTAAAACTTCATCGTTTGTTATCTTTTCTTTCCATCCAATTCTACCTATTCTTCTATAAATCCACATTTCAAAGGCTTCAATTTTCTGTTCTGTTTTCTTGTCTAATGTCCATGTTTCTGCACCATACAGGAATATTGAAAAGATGTAACATTTTGCCATTCTTAGTTTCAGCTCTGCTGATATTTGTTTTGTTGTTAGTATATTTTTCATGACATTAAAATTGTCTTACTTTACTTTTATTTTACTTTACTTGTCACAAAGGTATATAAACGAAACATAATGTGTACGGTATAAATACAATACAATACAGTACAGTACAGTACATCACAATACATTACAGTACAAAACAGCACATCATCATCATCATTGAGTACCGTCTCCGCATCGAAGTTTGACTACCATGGAGCGCCATTCTGCTCTGTCTCTTGCTTTGATGGTGCAGGTTGTCATAGACTGACTTGTCCATCTTTTGATGTTACTCGTCCATCTTGGTCTGCCTCTGCCTTTTTTTACCTAATATGTTCCCTTCCAAGATTACTTTTAGCAGGCTACTGTGCCTTCTAACATGCCCCAAAATCTCATTTGTCTTGTTTGGATTATGTTTATTAGTCTTCTTTTTAGTTTTAGTTTTAAAACATCGTCGTTTCTTTTCTTTCCTTCCAATTCTTCCATAAATCAACATTTCTAAGGTTTAAATTTTCAGTTCTGTCTTCTTTCTAATGTCCATGTTTCTGCACCATACAAGAATGTTGAGAGGATATACAATTTTGCTGTTCTTAGTTTTAGCCCTGGTGTAATTTTTTTTACGTTAGTATATTTTTCATGACATTAAAATTATTTTTTTTAAAATTCCTATTCTTTTGTTTACTTCACATTTACATTTTCCATCATTGGTTATAGTATGTCCAAGGTAGTTGTAGCTCTGAACTATCTCCACGTCTATTTCTTCAACTTTCATATCCATTGTAGATTTTGAGTATTATATTTGTTTATGACCATAGTTCTAGTCTTTTTAAAATTCATACTTAATCAATATTTTTTGCTTGCTGTGTTTATTTCATGAACTAGTTGCTGTCTTTATAAATGCAACACAGTATGAGGTAAAATATCAATAACAGAAAACAGTGCCATGTGAAACATTTTGGACCTATTTGTTAGTGCTTCCAGGTCTGCCCATCGGAAGTTCGTATCGTTATCTGTCTGGTCAGGTGGTTTCCCTGCTGCTCCTTGTCTGTGCCGATACTGAAGATTACAACCTGTGGAAACATAACACCTGGTTTGTTGACTGCACAGATGGGCGGCAGGCAGCTCGCGCAGCTGTGGAGGTAGGGGTGAAAATGGGGGGAAAAACACTGAAATGAGAAATGACGTGCCGGATGGAGAAGACAGACTTACTCAGCGGAAGACATGCGGCAAATCTTGATGAATGACAGAATGTGTGCACGTGGGGAAAAAGATAAGGATATTCGTAAATTAAAGTGATCGCTGTTAATGATGGTAATATATATATATATAAGAAAGGTGCCCCGTCAAGCCAAGTGGCATATAGGGAATATGCTGTTGTTGACAGATCTTCGGCACATGATTTTTGGGGTAATGTGGTCGGTATTACGCCCGTGCCGCTTTGCTTTCCCAGAAAAAATCCGGTATCCACTAGAGATTGGGTGAACCTGGAAGCTGTCGATCAGGATCGAACCCGACCTCTTGTCCATTGTAGTTCAGTTCACTAACCACTGAGCTATCGCGGTTCCCATATATATATATATATATATATATATATAGAGAGAGAGAGAGAGAGAGTGAGAGAGAGCGCGGATACGCATATATTTATACACAAACACGGATACACACACATATATATTTATATATCTTTATATATACATATGTGCATTTGTGTGTGCGCAACAGAGCTGGACGCTAACAGCGATTCATATCTCATGGCTTGCGCCAGTATCAGTGAACCAGAACTATCCAGACCTTACTCCAACCCTTCGTGGTGCTCTAGTAACAGACTAAACAGTCTGGCCAAGCAACAAGGGATAGAAGAGGGAATGCAAACCGGTGCTCAAAAATGCTGTAGTAAAGTCGGATGTGTTGGGCAACACAACGCGTCTACCTTCATCTAACGTTTTTTTAATGAGCGGGTGACGAAGAGAACTATAAGTTCCTCTAGTGATCATCAGATCAAGACAGAAAGAAGGAACAATATTTATGAATGATTGGATTAATGGAATGATTTATCCAAGTATTTTTTTTAGTTTAAGATATTGTATCCTTTGAAAGGTGTGAACGTTGTTTATTAATGAAAGGTGTGAAGCGTTGTTTATTAATGAAATTTGTGAAACGTTGTTTATCAATGAAAGATATGGAACATTGTCTATTAATGAAAGATGTGGAACATTGTCTATTAATGAAAGATGTGGAACATTGTCTATTAATGAAAGATGTGGAACATTGTCTATTAATGAAAGATGTGGAACATTGTCTATAATGAAAGATGTGGAACGTTGTCTATTAATGAAAGATGTGGAACGTTGTCTATTAATGAAAGATGTGGAACATTGTCTATTAATGAAAGATGTGAAACATTGTCTATTAATGAAAGATGTGGAACATTGTCTATTAATGAAAGATGTGAAAAGTTGTCTATTAATGAAAGATGTGGAACATTGTCTATTAATGAAAGATGTGAAAAGTTGTCTATTAATGAAAGATGTGGAAAGTTGTCTATTAATGAAAGATGTGGAACGTTGTCTGTTAATGAAAGATGTGGAACGTTGTCTATTAATGAAAGATGTGTAACGTTGTCTGTTAATGAAAGATATGGAACGTTGTCTATTAATGAAAGATGTGGAACATTGTCTATTAATGAAAGATGTGGAACATTATCTATTAATGAAAGATGTGAAACGTTGTCTATTAATGAGAGATGTGGAACATTGTCTATTAATGAAAGATGTGGAACATTGTCTATTAATGAAAGATATGAAACATTGTCTATTAATGAATGATATGGAACATTGTCTATTAATGAAAGATGCGGAACGTTGTCTGTTAATGAAGGATGTGGAACATTGTCTATTAATGAAAGATGTGGAACGTTGTCTGTTAATGAAAGATGTGGAACGTTGTCTATTAATGAAAGATGTGGAACATTGTCTATTAATGAAAGATGTGAAAAGTTGTCTATTAATGAAAGATGTGGAACGTTGTCTATTAATGAAATATGTGAAAAGTTGTCTATTAATGAAAGATGTGGAACGTTGTCTATTAATGAAAGATGTGGAACGTTGTCTATTAATGAAAGATGTGGAACGTTGTCTATTAATGAAAGATGTGGAACGTTGTCTATTAATGAAAGATGTGAAACATTGTCTATTAATGAAATATGTGGAACGTTGTCTATTAATGAAAGATATGCAATGTTGTCGGTTAATGAAAGATGTGGAACGTTGTCTGTTAATGAAAGATGTGGAACGTTGTCTATTAATGAAAGATGTGGAACGTTGTCTGTTAATGAAAGATGTGGAACGTTGTCTATTAATGAAAGATGTGGAACATTGTCTATTAATGAAAGATGTGGAACATTGTCTATTAATGAAAGATGTGGAACATTGTCTATCAATGAAAGATATGAAACATTGTCTATTAATGAAAGATGTGGAACATTGTCTGTTAATGAAAGATATGCAATGTTGTCGGTTAATGAAAGGTGTGGAACTTTGTCTGTTAATGAAAGGTGTGGAGAGATACGTGTATAGAAATTGAAAAAGAAGGAAAAAACATATGCCTTGAAGTCTGTATGGATGGATGTATTAATTTCATTGATTAATTGAAACGATTCGTTAGTTTAAGATATCGTGTCCTTTGAAAGAAATGGATTGTCACAAATGTCGAATACATAATAAATTAAATAGCATGCAGCGCCGCGAGTAGTAGAGCTGTAGATGAGATGTACAATAAACAAACAATGATATAAAGCAGTTTGTCTCGACTCTTAGGTTTAGCCGCTTTATATCCTGTTATGTTTATTTTACATAAAAGAAACTGAATCAATAGTTCACGATGTGAAAACGATCAACAACTTATATGTGACGTGTTTGTGTCAGGGTCAGTGAAACAGGGCTGATCAAGATCCATAGTAGCCATGGAAACAGAGTAAATTGTCTGGTTAAAAAGTAGAAATTAAAGAGGGACGGCAAATCCCGTAACTAAAATTGTCATGCTGAAGTCGAATGCTGCAAGTAAATGTAGTAAGTAAATGTTACAGCTTGCTGTAAATAAGATCACAACTAACGGTCACTGGAGAACTTCTAAACGTCGACAAGAAATAGAAGTATATGTAGACCGAGGGTCAGAGCATTGACTTCAATACATCAAAGGACAAGCTAAACCCGCGTCTTTTATTTCTTTAATTAAATAATTGAAACAACAAATTCTCATTTTATTTTAAAAGTATGGATAGCAAAACTGAAGCTTCTAAAGTAACAAAACAAGAACACAATATTCAGACCTAATTTTATGCCCCGTGGAACAAATTGTAAAAACTTTAAATAGTAACACTTTTAAACCTTTCAAAACTTTAAATAGTAACACTTTTAAACTTTCAAACTTTAAATAGTAACACTTTTAAACCTTTCAAAACTTTAAATAGTAACACTTTTAAACCTTTCAAAACTTTAAATAGTAACACTTTTAAACCTTTCAAAACTTTAAATAGTAACACTTTTAAACCTTTCAAAACTTTAAATAGTAACACTTTTAAACCTTTCAAAACTTTAAATAGTAACACTTTTAAACCTTTCAAAACTTTAAACAGTAACACTTTTAAACCTTTCAAAACTTAAAAAAAAAGTCTTCATACGTCATGTTTTATTAACTTATTGTTTACAATATTTTGCTATCGCCCACTTACCTTTTGATGAAAGACACACGTTAGTCTTTTTTTTCAGAAAATACAAATGCTATGTAAAGAAAATATAAATATTTCTGAAGAACGCGCAAATTTGTTCAATGTTTACAGGAGGATTAATATACAGAAAAAGGAATTCAATAAACAGGTACCTTAAAAGTCAAGAATGACTGCAACTAGTTATATCTGTCGCACATGAAGTCTGTATACAATTGGCTTGTTTTTCTCAAGTTTTCCACAAACATGCTCGCTTTGTTTGGGCACCACGCAAGTAGTGGGCTAAAGGTCTACCGGTGATTAAAGTTATTAGTTCAAGGAAAGCGATGTTTTTTGACACGATCGTTATTAATTTTCTCATTCGCATTAAAAAAAAAAAGATGGAAGTAAATTTAGACGCATTGTTATTTTACAATAGGACAAAGCTATAGCTAAATCTGGCGTGAGATGGCTGAATTGTGGAGAGTAGAAATCTTGAGAGTGGGTAAAGGGTGGAGATGGCTGCACAGACACAGACTTGGATGTTTAGAAGTGGACAATAGGGAAGTGGCGTTCATTGTGTATTATTTTTTTTTAAACTTAATTAAATAGATTAAAATTTAACGTGGCAATAATGGAGGCGGATTAACAATAGAGTAGGATCGGGGACAGTTCAGGTAAAGGTTGCTGTCAGGAGAATTAAAAATAAACATATTGTGCAATATTGGAAATGTTAAAAAAGACGAGTTTTTTTTTTTTGTTGCTATTATGTGGAGCAGGCCTTGGCATATAGTGTTTTAATCATGGACAATAGGACAACACACAAGAAAATAGTTGGAGGTCAATAAAATATGGTTTTACAGAAGAAAAAAAATGTTCAGAATAGCACCAACAGCTAAAGAAAATAAGAAGAAGGCTCTAAGAGAGAACTAGACAAGAATATAACTAAAGTTATTAAATGCAAATGAAAACAGGCATCATTTTGTGACATGTAATATGATGGGAATATGTAGTTGGAATATATTGTGACAACTGAAAAAAAATAATAATAATCCGGGGAGAAGTGAAATGGGAGAAAGAGAAAGATACCGCGCGGACTAAGAGAATGAAATGGAAGGAAGCGAAGTAATAAGCAACTGACGAGACCAAAAGTCGTGGAAAGATGTAATCATCAACGAGTTTTGTCTTCAGAATTGTTGGTACAAGTCCTTTATTCCTTGGTGTAAGCAACTATAACCTTTCACCATCTCCTGTCCAAATCATCATCATCGATGCCGTCTCCGCAACGAAGGTTAGCTACCATTGAGCGCCATTCTGCTCTGTCTCTTGCTTTATTGGTACAGTTGTCATAAGCTGATTTGTCCATCTTTTGATGTTACTCATCGATGTTAGTCTTGGTCTGCCTCTTTTACCTTGTATTTTCCCCTCCAGGATTACTTTTAGTAGGCTGTTGTGTCTTTTAACATGGCCCCAAAATAGCATTTGTCTTGTTTGAATTGTGTTCAGTAGTTCTCATTTCATTTTTAGTTGTTTTAAGACTCCTGTCCAAATATGAGCAAAAATAAAAGCTCTCTCCTGTCACAGCGCCCGACTCTATCCAGCCACTGTACCACTCTCTTATGCAACAGCGCCACTCTTTCCTCCCACCACACCACTCTCTTATGCCACAACGACACACTCTTATTCCATAGTGCCCTCTCTCCTGCAATTGCGCCACTCTCTTATGCCACAGCGCCACTCTCTTATGCCACGGCGAAACACTCTTATTCCACAGCGCTACTATCTTCTGCCACAGCGACACTCTCTTATTCTACAGCGCCACACGCTCCTGCCACAGTGCCACTCTTATGCTACAGCGCCAGTCTTTCTTCTTACAGCCCACACTTACGCTACAGCGCACTCTCTTCTTACAGTGCCACTCTCTCCTGTACCACAGCACCACTCTCTCCTGCCACAGTGTCACTCTCTTATGCTACAACGTCACTCTTTCTTCTTACAGCGCCACTCTCTCTTGTACCAGTGTCACACTCCCCTGCCACAGCGACATTCTATTATTCTACAGCACCACTCTCTCCTGCCGCAGCGTCACTCTCTTATGCCACAGTGCCACTTTCCCTTGCCACAGCGCCGCTCTCTTTTGCCACACAAACACTGTCTTATTCCACAGCGCCACTCTCTAATGCTTTACCGACATTCACTTATTCTAGGGCTCCAGAAGAAACATGACATTGATACAATTTCAATGAATATCTCAGCCTTAAACATTATTTTGTTTTTGTTTTTGCTGAAAACGTTTTTGTGTGTTTTTTTGTTGTTGTCTTTCCTTCATGTTTTCAACGTTGAGAGTTTCACAGTTACTCATCAAAGATAGATTATGAATGCTTGTTCAACGTCCGCTACTTTTGCAAAAATGCAGAGTTACGAATTTTAAACAAGCTGACACGTTTTTGTACTGCTAGTTTCTTTACTTGTCACCTGAACTGTTGAGTGCCTAACCTTTCACGTCACCACGTGGCCAGCTTTCACGGAGATGAAAAGTGAAAACGGAAATTGTAAAGCAGCTTTCACACAACAAACGGTGTCAACCAACAAAATATTCCAAAGTTAAGTTTCGGTAATTACCGGTGTCAGGCCAGGAAAACATCCTCCTTAAGAGATGAGTACTTAATGATTAGGGTGTCAGCTCCGAAAGAACACATTCGGAATGTTGATGGGCCGTCGAAGCTGTACAAGACACGTGGTCGTGAAATAACTTCCGGTGTTTATGAACAGGAGGTATATTTTGTCTCCCCCTTTTTTTAAAGGAGAAAAGGCGGTAACATTTCCGTGGACTGCTCGGAATGCGGCGCATAAACAAGCATTTTGTAGAAAGTCGTATGTTTCTAATGCACGTATCTCGTACGATATGAAATAATGTCACGGTGTCTGTACTATTCTGCCTACTGTGCGTTGCTTTTAGAACAGCAGCGAAACTACGTTGTGGGTGGGTACGCCTCGAGGCGCCCAGGAGTTGTCTAGGCCACGGCCGACAAGTGTGACAGTGTTTAAAACAAAAACAAAAAAAACTTTACGTCACGCTAGTGGGGTTGCGAGCAGGCCTATTTTTAAAGGTGGCTATGACACACAGGAAACCCCAACATTCAAACCATTTAATTATTAATTCCACTTTATTGTCCTGGGTCAAAGGTAAGGTACATTCATATTGCTGGGGACATTGTTTCTCTTTAGTCATAGGTGTCATCACAGCAAACCTGGAGGAGCTCGCCTTCAGAATATGACGAATATCTGCAATCCGATTATTTCTGCAGCTTGCTTGTTGTCCACGCACCTTGCTCGCCCTTGTAGATTATCATTCCAGCATGTTTGAAGTTGTATTCGAAAAATCTTGCTTACCCAAGACCACCATCTCATTAATCAAACTAGCCAACTAAATATCCAATTAACTATCCAATAAGTCAACTAAATACTCAACTAACTATTCAACCAGCCACTTAAATATCCAACTAACTATCCAACCAGCCAACTAAATATCCAACTAACTATCCAACCAGCCAACAAAATATCCAACTAACTATTCAACCAGCCAACAAAATATCCAACTAACTATTCAACCAGCCAACTAAATATCAACTAATTATTCAACCAGTAAACTAAATATCCAACTAACTATTCAACCAGCCAACTAAATATCCAACTAACTATTCAACCAGCAAACAAAATATCGAACTAACTATTCAACCAGCAAACTAAATATCCAACTAACTATTCAACCAGCCAACTAAATATCGAACTAACTATTCAACCAGTAAACTAAATATCCAACTAACTATTCAACCAGCCAACTAAATATCGAACTAACTATTCAACCAACCTACTAAATATCCAACTAACTATTCAACCGGCCAACTAAATATCCAACTAAATATCCAATTAAATATCCAACTAAATATCCGACCAGCCAAATAAATATCCAACTAACTATTCAACCAGTGAACTAAATATCCAACTAAATATCGAACTAAATATCCAACTAATTATCCAACTAAATATCCAACTAAATATCCAACCAGCAAACTAAATATCCAACTAACCATTCACAAACTATTCAACTAACTATTCAACTAACTATTCAACTAACTATTCAACCAAACAACTAAATATCCAACTAACTATTCAACCAGTGAACTAAATATCCAACTAACTATTCAACCAGTGAACTAAATTTCCAACTAAATATTCAACTAAGTATCAAACTAAATGGCCAAGTACATATCCAACTAAATATCCAACCAGCCAACTAAATATCCAACTAAATATCCAAATAAATATCCAACTAAATATCCAACTAATTACCCAACTAACTATTCAACCAACCAACTAATTATCCAACTAACTATTCACCAGTCAACTAAATATCCATCTAAATATCCAACTAAATAGCCAACTAAATATTCAACTAAATATCCAACCAAATATCCAACTAAATATCCAACTAACTATTCAACCAACCAACTAATTATCCAACTAACTATTCAACAGCCAACTAAATATCGAACTAAATATCGAACTAAATATCGAACTAAATATCCAACTAAATATCCAACTAAATATCCAACTAAATACCCAACTAACTATTCAACCAATCAACTAATTATCCAACTAACTATTCAAACAGCCAACTAAATATCCAACTAAATATCCAACTAAATATCCAAATAAATATTCAACTAAATATCCAACTAAATATCCAACTAATTATCCAACTAAATATCCAACTAACTATTCAACCAACCAACTAATTATCCAACTAACTATTCAACCAGCCAACTAAATATCGAACTTAATATCCAACTAAATATCCAACTAACTATTCAACTAACCAACTAATTATCCAACTAAATATCCAACTAAATATCCAACTAAATATCCAACTAAATATCCAACTAACTATTCAACCAAGCAACTAATTATCCAACTAAATATCCAACTAAATATCCAACTAATTATCCAACTAAATATCCAACTAAATATCCAACTAAATATTCCAACCAGCCAACTAAATATTCAACCAACCTACTAAATATCCAACTAACTATTCAACCGGCCAACTAAATATCCTACTAAATATCCAATTAAAATTTCAACTAAATATCCAACCAGCCAATTAAATATCCAACTAACTATTCACCCAGTGAACTAAATATCCAACTAATTATCCAACTAACTATTCAACCAGCCAACTAACTATCCAACTAAATATCCAACTAAATATTCAACTAAATATCCAACTAAATATCCAACTAAATATCCAACTAAATATCCAACTAACTATTCAACCAGCCAACTAAATATCCAACTAACTATTCAACCAGCCAACTAAATATCGAACTAACTATTCAACCAGTAAACTAAATATCCAACTAACTATTCAACCAGCAACTAAATATCGAACTAACTATTCAACCAACCTACTAAATAACCAACTAACTATTCAACCGGCCAACTAAATATCCAACTAAATATCCAATTAAATATCCAACTAAATATCCGACCAGCCAAATAAATATCCAACTAACTATTCAACCAGTGAACTAAATATCCAACTAAATATCGAACTAAATATCCAATTAATTATCCAACTAAATATCCAACTAAATATCCAACCAGCAAACTAAATATCCAACTAACCATTCAACTAACTATTCAACTAACTATTCAACTAACTATTCAACTAACTATTCAACCAAACAACTAAATATCCAACTAACTATTCAACCAGTGAACTAAATATCCAACTAACTATTCAACCAGTGAACTAAATTTCCAACTAAATATTCAACTAAGTATCAACTAAATGGCCAAGTACATATCCAACTAAATATCCAACCAGCCAACTAAATATCCAACTAAATATCCAACTAAATATCCACTAAATACCCAACTAATTACCAAACTAACTATTCAACCAACCAACTAATTATCCAACTAACTATTCAACCAGTCAACTAAATATCCATCTAAATATCCAACTAAATATCCAACTAAATATTCAACTAAATATCCAACCAAATATCCAACTAAATATCCAACTAAATATCCAACTAACTATTCAACCAACCAACTAATTATCCAACTAACTATTCAACCAGCCAACTAAATATCGAACTAAATATCGAACTAAATATCGAACTAAATATCGAACTAAATATCCAACTAAATATCCAACTAAATACCCAACTAACTATTCAACCAACCAACTAATTATCCAACTAACTATTCAAACAGCCAACTAAATATCGAACTTAATATCCAACTAAATATCCAACTAACTATTCAACTAACCAACTAATTAGCCAACTAAATATCCAACTAAATATCCAACTAAATATCCAACTAAATATCCAACTAATAATCCAACTAAATATCCAACTAACTATTCAACCAACCAACTAATTATCCAACTAAATATCCAACTAAATATCCAACTAATTATCCAACTAAATATCCAACTAAATATCCAACTAAATATTCCAACCAGCCAACTAAATATCCAACTAACTATTCAACCAACCTACTAAATATCCAACTAACTATTCAACCGGCCAACTAAATATCCTACTAAATATCCAATTAAATATTCAACTAAATATCCAACCAGCCAATTAAATATCCAACTAACTATTCAACCAGTGAACTAAATATCCAACTAATTATCCAACTAACTATTCAACCAGCCAACTAACTATCCAACTAAATATCCAACTAAATATTCAACTAAATATCCAACTAAATATCCAACTAAATATCCAACTAAATATCCAACTAACTATTCAACCAGCCAACTAAATATCCAACTAAATATCCAACCAGTCAACTAAATATCCAACTAACTATTCAACCAATCAACTAATTATGCAACTAACTATCCAACTAGCCAACTAAATTTCCAACTAAATATCCAATTAAATATCCAACTAACTATTCAACAACAAACTAAATATCCAACTAAATATCCAACTAAATATTCAACCAGCCAACTAAATATCCAACTAAATATCCAACCAGCAACTAAATATCCAACTAAATATCCAACTAACTATTCAACCAACCAACTAAATATCCAACTAAATATTCAACCAGCCAACTAAATATCCAACTAAATATCCAACCAGCCACTAAATATCCAACTAAATATCCAACTAAATATCCAACCAGCCAACTAAATATCCAACTAACTATTCAATCAACCAACGAAATATCCAACTAACTATTCAATCAACCAACTAAATATTCAACTAACTATTCAACCAGCCAACTAAATATCCAACAAACTATCCAACCAGGCAACTAAATATCCAACTAACGATCAACCAGCCCAATATCCACCAGTTCAACCACCCATCAAACAACCTATGAAGTTACCAGACCATAAACTAAACAGCTGTGCAACAAATCGACTGACCAACCGAATACAACCAACCTATCAACCAACGAATAACAGCCAGTCAGTCAATCGATCACCCAATCAAACAATCAGTTAACCAATCAATGGTCAACTTGCCATGTTCTTATTAATGGGTGAGACTAGTAAGTACACGGTATAAAAAGGCATTGGTGTAGAATGAGTTGATACCGCCTTGACAAGGCAAGTGTTTGCTTACGTTCGCCCGATGACTAAAGTATTCTAGAGTATTCGTAGACTAGAATTCCTCTTCGTCAACCGTCCTTAAAAGGACGTTAAGTGGACGTGTCTACGTTGTGTTGTGGTTTGCAGTATAACTGGTACATTTGCGCCTTGCGGCCCAACACATCCGACTTCAGCACGACATTTTTGAATACCGGGTTGTCTTCCCTCTTCGATCCCTGCTCGCTTGGACAGACTAGACAGGTTAGTCTGTTACTAGAGGCACCGCGGAGAGGTGGAGCAGGGTCTGGATAGTTTTGGTTCACCGATCCTGGTGCAAGCCATCAGCTGTGGGTCGCTGACAACTTTCAGCTCTGGTACTGTGAGACGCGCCTTCGTCTGCATGTGTGTAGGTTTCCAGCGCCCGATGCAAGGAAAGTCTTGTGCCTCTAAACTGCTACTTTATTTATTTATCTTGAAATTCTTTGCCCTCAAGAATTATTTTGTGCAAGCGACAAAATCCATTCATGACTTCCTCATTGTACGCCACTGTAACATGTTTATAGTTCATTTCGTATTTCGTTTCTTTCCAGGATTCCATTGAAATACTCTCTAGCCAAGGTGTCAGATTGAAAATTACAACAAAAGTCACGTGAAGCTAGCGATGATTGACCAATCCGACAAAGTGATAAATTCTGAGTAAGTTGTTACCATGGAGATAAACGGTTCTTATAATGAGTTTGCATCTTATCTGTCAAATGTAGTTAAAGGTGAAGATGATCATTATCTGCTTCACCATTAACTTCTTCTTGTGTTCTTTGGTGTGTGAAGCGAGAAACAATGTTCTGGTTCTCGCTCTTCTATCAACTTTAACCACACTGCCTTGATGTAACTGGAGTTTATTTGATGTTTTTGTCCATCGTACTCTGGACCTGCCTCTTGCTCTTCTCCCTTCTCAATACTTAATATTTGCTTTGTTCTGTAAGAAATAGCATGGTATTATTCCTAGATGGACAAACCATTTTATTTGTTGTTTATTTATGCACTCGTCATTATGTAGCTCAGGATTGGTTAAATGCTTTTTTTTTCTTTTATAACATCATTTCTACTTAGCTCTGATCATTTGTACCCAAACGGGATCATTTATCTTGATACTTACAGCGCCGCTTGACGTCACATAAGGCTCCTATAGTTTTCGCCATCCATCTTTTTTCTTGGCGAGATGCTCAATCTTATCTAGTGAGTGTTCTCCTGCCTACACAATGTATCTCTACTTTTGTAAGTGTTCTTTTTAGTGTCTCTCTAGATCCTCTTTTTTTTCTGTATCCTTGTTTCCCTCAGAAAAGCCTATTTTGAAATTCGCTTGTTGTCTCTTTTCAACACATGTCCAACATAAGCCCATCTTCTTCACCTGATTTAGATGAGATCTTTTGTTGCATGATCTTTTCCCTAATCTCTATATTAGTTTTGAGATCATTCCATAATCGTCGATGGTCCAAAACGAACATATTTGTTGGAGTATATTCTGATATTAAAAAATGAACACTCATCAGATTCCATATCTAAACAATTTTTTCGCTCATCACAACTCATTTCTAATAAAATCTTTTCGCTTATCACACCTCATACCGAAACATTTTTCCACTCATCACATCTCATATCTAAACATTTTTTCCACTCATCACATCTCATATCGAAACATTTTCCACTCATCACATCCCATACCTAAACATTTTTCCACTCATCACATCTCATAGCGAAACATTTTTCCACTCATCACATCCCATACCTAAACATTTTTCCACTCATCACATCTCATAGCGAAACATTTTTCCACTCATCACATCCCATACCTAAACATGTTTCCCCTCATCACATTTCATATCTAAACATTTTCCCACTCATCACATCTTATATCTAAACATTTTCCCACTCATCACATCTCATATCAAAACATTGTTTCCACTCATCACATATCATATCTAAACATTTCCCACTCATCACATCTCATGTCTAAACATTTTTTTCACTAATCACATCTCATATGTAAACATTTTCCCACTCATCACATCCCACACCTAAACATTTTTCGCATAAATAAGAATCCACATGTTAACATTTTTCTCCTAAACAGGTTCCAGCTCAGTTTCGACTTCAAGACAAACTCTCCTAATGGTGTCCTATTCTACGGCCAGTCTAGAGGACCTAGGGAGCTAATAGCTTTGATCATGAGTGGAGGTGACCTTATCTACAAGATCCAGTGTCCAACGTTACATGCTGACATTTTGTTGCCTACCAGAAATGGTAGCAGACTAAACGACGGAGAGTGGCACAGGATTTCCTACAGTGTAAGTGGATACTACCAGCATCACTTTCAGAAAAGACCCCAAATGTGAACCAGTGAAAAATAATAATAAATGAATATTATTATATTATACTTCCGAGGCGATAGATTAGCGAATAATTTCAGAGGAGGTATGTTTACAGCACTCGGAAAAATCACAAATAATCAACAACAGAAAAACAAACAAAGAATAATATATGGTCCGAAGCAGGATCGAACCTGTTCTCCTTAGCACAACGCCTTGCCACGAGAAACCAAACGCTAGAGAACACGGCCAACTCAGCTTTTTTTCTTTTTTCTGTTGTTGATTATTTGTGATTTTTTTTCCCGAGTGTTGTAAACATACCTCCTCCTCGGAAATGAACCGGTGAACCTGATTTTAGTGCCATAAACTACGTAACGTAACGTTTGGGGCCTCGGTAGCCTAGTTTGGAAAACCACCAGCCTGGGCTACAGATGTTCGGACAACCCGTGTTCGATTCCCGCTGGAATCAGTGTAAATTGTACTTGTGATTGGAAAAAAAATACCCCCCGCGGTCGACCCAGCCACAGGTAGAAATGGGCACCAGAGTAGTACTCTGAGAAGGTGATAAATGCCGCCTCGCATCGTGTGTTTTGATGCTTGAAGCGACACTATCCAGAAGTCTCCGAACATTTCTGGATAGGCAGCCGAGCACATGTGGGTGAAAACTCGCGTGCTAAGACGCTGATTCAAGTCTTGTACTTTACCTTTACCTTTACCTTTACCTTTACCTTTACCTTTACCTTTACCTTTACCTTCACGAAACAAATTATGATGATGATTGTTAAGTGCGCCGGAGATATTTCTTTATTTATATATCTTTGTCTTAATGATCTTACTTCTTCCGTCGGCACCCATGAAGTGCGCGTGGATGCTGCATCTTTCAGCCTGATATATCCGTCGCTGGCGTAGGTAGGTTTCTAATTGTTCAATAATGTTGCCTTCGCAGCGTCCATTTTGGTCTACAAAGAAACATGGATTCGAGAGGGGGAAATTCCTACTGTCTGTGGCGGGTTCGATCCCACGACCTTCTTGTTGAGAAACCAACGTAAAACCTCTAGACCACCCAGTCTTCCTATCAGTGATCCTTCTTCTTTCATTAGTCGGAGACCGACACAATATTCACTATTCGTATTTACTTCCCACCAGGTCGTGCCATGTATAGCCACATTTTCTTTCTTCACTGTTGGGCTCACTGCATGACACTTCTTGCGATATTTTGTTGATCTTTTCTAAACACACGAACACCCCCCCCCCCCTTTTTTTTTTTTGCTGTGCATTTCTTTGAAGTTACACTTCTTAAGCAATTATTGACCCATTATTTTGATTGGCTGAAATATTCTCATTAATTTTCCTTGTTTAGGTTGTATAAAGTGGCGTCTTGGTGTTACCTTTTCTGTTGCTTCCCATTATTCATCCACGTGAGAGCACTGATAGTACACACTTCTTCGATAGTTTGGTCCCCTGCTGCACTAGGTTGGTCTTCAGGTGTTTTAATTTCTCCTGCTGCAGCTAGTTTTTTTTTCACTCAGTGCATCACATACAGAGTTAAGTTGCCTCCATGATCGTGCTATCAACAGTAAACTTTTCACGAGTGTCCCGTTGCTTGTCTGTCGTATCGCTCATTGTTGTTGACGGATTGCCACGAGTTGATGCGGGCAGGTAGCCCTTTGACTCATAAGATGTGGCTGGTCGTAATGGCTTTCTTGACATTCCCGGCTCTTACTGGAGAGGTTGGAGTTCGTCTGTCCCAGGCTATGCTGGGAAATTACTAGTCCAGCCCAGAGGTACTGCAATACTGGTCCTCTATATAAGTAACAGCCACCACTACAGGGAACACGGCGATCCTAGCTTCTGTTACCCAGCCGG
Source organism: Megaustenia siamemsis (assembly GCA_032433765.1). Taxonomy (NCBI): domain Eukaryota; kingdom Metazoa; phylum Mollusca; class Gastropoda; order Stylommatophora; family Ariophantidae; genus Megaustenia; species Megaustenia siamemsis. The sequence goes on from JAVIAB010000106.1 coordinate 29,965,751, forward strand.
TTTTGACGCAGACTGTTACCAGGGGAGACCACGAGGAGGTAGAACTGCTAGGTCTTGGCCAGCTGATGGTGCGCCGATCCTGCTATTGCGACCGCAGGTCGCAGGCGCTTCTGCTACCCCGTCACATCGCTCGTATGGTGAATACCGGGCCGTATCTACGATCAGGGAAGACAAGAGTAGAGGCCACTATCATCTACCACCCATGTCATAAGAGGCGAGGTGGGGGTCAAGATTTTTGCCAGTGCTACGGAGTACGTGCATCTGAGCTGAAACTATCTTTAGTGCTTTCTACAGTGTACGGCAGACGTGCTTCCTACTAGAAAACGCACTAAGGAGGGGATCTGCGCGCTATGCAGTTGCCCGTTGTGCTATGAAGATGATCTTGTGGATCTGTTGACTAAACTTATGGATCTATTGACTAAGCTTATGGATCTGTTGACTAAACTTGAGGATCTGTTAACTAAACTTATGGATCTGTTGACTAAACGTGTGGGTCTGTTGACTAAACTTGTGGATCTGTTGACTAAACTTATGGATATGTTGACTAAACTTGTGGGTCTGTTAACTAAACTTATGGATCTGTTGACTAAACTTATGGATCTGTTGACTAAACTTATGGATCTGTTGACTAAACTTATGGATCTGTTGACTAAACGTGTGGATCTGTTGACTAAACTTGTGGGTCTGTTGACTAAACTTATGGATCTGTTGACTAAACTTGTGGGTCTGTTGACTAAACTTGTGGGTCTGTTGACTAAACTTGTGGGTCTGTTGACTAAACGTATGGGCCTGTTGACTAAACTTGTGGGTCACCTGTTTTCTCACGCTGACATTTCTGCTTTAAGCTACTCTTTTAATTCACATATATCCATGGCGTGTTTTGGAATCAGAAGAAAGATTTGGAATATACAGTGTGGTGACTTGGTTACTTGCAGTCTATAGAGTTGGGTGTTCAGTCTCCAATGTCCTCCTACTAGTTACCCCGAAGATTGCAGTTGATCGAAGATTTGTTTCTATTATTATTATGATTGTATTTGCAGTGTAACAGATTTATATGATACAACTTCTATTCTTATTTTACTTTCAGATCAAGCATCGCTCTTACGACACAAAAGGCTACATCGAAATAGACGGGTTCTCCAGCGCTAAGCGCTACACGGTCAGCTGCGATCCGATAACCACCTTGATAATGGGCGGTTACAGTCACGAAGACAAAGACCATATCGCAGAACTCGAGGTCAGTCTCTCATTCTTTCAACGGTTTTTATTTTCATCTTTCTCTTCTATGTCGTCGTTCTTCATTAAAAGAGCGCAACTTTTGCATTGTGGTGCAATTTACACAGGATTATAGGTATTTGCGTCTTTATGTTCCACACATTAGACTAGGTGCCATTCATTCGACTTCGTCTGTTATATTTTTAGATGGGGTCTGCATTCTATCCTCCATCTCTATTCTTCTGACAAACCAGGTTGTTCTAGGACCATGACGGAGAGATGGAGATGGTCTTGGTCAGCTATATATCACGTACACTCAAGCTGCAGCCAGCTATAGGTTGCATGAACTGGATATGGATAGCATGTTTTAATTTATTTCTGCCTTTACCCAACGACTACTCACCTTGACAAGAGTTCTTAAATGTTACGTAGAGCCAGTCTTAACATACGGATGCGAATCATGGACAATAGGACAACAGACAAGAAAATCACTGGAGTCTGTAGAAATGTGGTTTTACAGAAGAATGTTGAGAATACCATGGACAGCTAAGAAGAGTAATGAAGATGTTCTGAGAAAGGTCAAAGCAAAAAGAGAGCTAATTTCCAATGTTAGGAAGAGACAATCATCATTTTTTGGCCATGTAATGAGAAGAGAACAACTTGAATATATTGTAACAACTGGAAAAATTGAGGGACGAAGAGATAGAGGGAAGCGAAGAGAAAAAATAACAGACAGCTTAAGAGAATGGCTTGGCAGAAGGTCAACAACAGAAATGATAAATAGCTGCCGAGATAGAATGTTGTGGAGAGACATGATCACCTACGCCACTAGGCCCGGTACTTGATGATGATGACTCACATTGATTCCTGCTCTTAAAATAATCGTAGAAAGGTGTAGAAGAGTAGCGCCATGACTCACTGCAAGCTGCGATAACTGCGCGTTTCGGCCCAACACATCCGACTTCACTATAACATTTTGTGTTAGTGGTTTCCTTCATTCTTGATCTTTACTTGTTTGTTCCCAATGATTAGTCTGTGGCTATGTCCATCACATGGAGGTGAACCAGGATCTTGATCAATTCTGGTTCACTGATCCTGACACAAGCAGTTAGTTTTGACACTGATCGCTTTTAGTCCAGGTACAAATGTTCATAAACTGATTAATGTACAATCAGAACGTCTTTGTATATATTAAAAAAAACAACAATATATGTCCGAATGTTCTAGATGTGTGCGTGTTAGCACCCTACCACGGCTGTGTGAATGACTTATTCGCGCTTGTTTAATCCACAGCAAAGATTCCTATCTGAAAGTGGTTCATTCACTACAGAGCTCTTGTGCTACTTTCTTTTGACAGTTTAGTTTAGTAGACAGATCATCTTCCCTGTACAACTGACAACTCTATAGTGCCTAGACCCCCTCCTCAACACGATCCCCAGCACGAAGTACGTCCCCTACACACCAGCGAAAGCTTCAGCTCAAATGCACACGAACTGCATAGACCCGACGAAGATCTTGTTAGCTGAGTGGTGGTGTTCCCTAGCGTTTGGCTTTTCGTGGCAAGGCGCTATGTCACTGAGTACGGTTTCGATCCTGGTTTGGTCCGTATATTGTTCTTTGCTTTATTTTTCTGTTGTTGATTATTTGACATTTTTTTTCCGAGTGCTGTAAACATACCTCTTCCTCTGAATTGATTCGAAGATCTTGACCCCACACTCTCGCCTCTACAACAGGCATGAGAGGTGACTGTGGTTGTATTCTTTTCCTCCATGGCGGCTGTTGGGGCCCAGGTAGCTAAACTAGCGTTCCTTTGACAAAGATTAGTTACTTACATTGTGTATTTTGTGGAAAACGTGTTCATGTGGGAGCTATTCTCTCGTTTATAAACTACATTTTGACATCCCATGTTATTAGTAGGACTCCAAATATTATAACCTAAAAAATGTCAAATATGACCTAAAAATCGTCGAAATACGCTTCCACTTATGACATAAAAATGAAAAATAGACCTAAATATGGCATAAATTAATTACTCATTTCCTATTTAAAATGACGTTAAATTATCCGTTAAGGCGTCTATATATTTTGCGTCGGGCTCTGCTTTCAAGTATTTTTTTTTTTTTTGGACGAACAATTTCTATGCATCTCTCTGACTTTTTGTCAACATTTTTGGACACATTTATTCCCCTTCAGTGCCTGCAATTACCTTCACACCAAAGGAGTGTCTGAGTGGTCTTCATTTCAAGCAGTGAAGTCGCTTGCGATAGTATTTCTGTTTGAAGGCTCACTTTCTTGATTCTTGACAGTACTGTCACTACTGTCCACTGCTGCTCGGTGCGATGTTTTGGTCAAAGGTCTCTTTTATATTTGAACTTCAAACGTCTATCATGACGTAGAGTAAATCAAATAAAAGTGGTCTTTAATTTTCTGTCTAAATATCTATTTTGAATTCCGTTCTCTAAGTTATAGGCACGTATTTATTCAGGCAAGTTTATGTGCATCTTAGTAATAAAATTACAACGCCAAATTTTGTTCCGCTTAATCAAAGGTCACCTAGATGAATGTTTTAGTGTAGCTAAAATGACGACAAAAATAAACCAGAAATATGCATTTATGTCCCCAATTATTCAAAATATAGCCCAAACCTAAATTATTGTCAAAATATTAATTTATATAAACAATAAAAATAGCGTCAGAGTGTACAGAAATGCATGAAACATGTTGAATTTAACTTGGACTTCAAAAATACAAGTCAGGAACTGATCCGAGCCCTAGTTGTTAGAGATACACAGATATTTGTTATTGAGATATTGTACGTGGTATATCACTGGAGGCCACAGAAGTACTGGTTTACAGAAACTTGTTGAGAATACCATGAGCAGCTAACAAGAGTAGCGAGAACGCTAACAATAAAATACAATAAAAGTTTGTACCAACATCAGGAGAAAACAATAATAAGATATTAGCCATTTACTGAGAATGGAACAACTGGAATGAATCGTGACAACTGAAACAACTGATGGAAGAAGAGATATAGAGTTTTTGCGAAAAAAGGTACAAGACAAACTACAAAATATATGTATAAGATAACTCTCACATTCTGACCACATTAGACGCAAGTATGTCCTTAAAATAACCGTTGCAGGTATAGTATATGTTTCCCCATAGACTGCATTCACTGAGACTGGCTATAACAGTCTATTGCAGTGGTGGCCAGCTTAAGGTTGATTGTGTGCCGGATTGTAGCCAAGGCTAGGACCAGAAGGCCAAACTTAAAGAGTATCATCAAAAGTTACATGACGTGAATCAGTAATATATCAATAATGCTTGCACTTGCACGACATATTCTATCATGTATGACAGGAAACAGTTGGCTGTGTTAACTTTCTGTGCGGTTTCGCCTTATGTCTTTTGGCGTGTGCTGAGACAGCTATGATGGGGACTACAGCTACCTTTCTTTGTTTGGGAGATGAGTTAGTAATTCGGATGGTTCCACTGGCACGGGTGGTTGAGCAATTATGGATTTAATTCGTTTGCAGTGATTCGGGGCCTTCCATAACCATAACCATTCTATCATGTGTAACAAGATAATTAATTTTTTATTTTAAAATTATCTTAATATTACTTTTTTTAACCGACTGGAACTTTGGTCTTTATTTATAGGTTTTTAATATAGTAGTTTATGTGGACGCTTCAAGGCCAAACAAAAAAAAATAATAATAATAAACTGACGGACCAAATCTGGCTAGCGAGCCGCCGCCATTTGGCCTGAACTTACTATAGTTTTAATAAGAACTGCGAGCTTACTGGAAAACACTGAAAAACTCAAATTTTGTTGATGAAATCGTCAGCTGTGCCAGTTATAGACGGCATACGTCAATTTTACCCACAACTGTCCCTGCTGGCAAATCTGAAAACGTCACATAAATTGGTTGATTCCTTTCAGCTGGCGGGCGTTAGTAAACTATAGATGGCTTGGACAGACAACACTGCTTGATAACGTGGAACATTCTGGACGGGAGTCGAAAATTCACCGTCTTTCAATCAACAAACCACAGGATGATCACATCTGTGACAAGATAATATTGTACACCTCTCTCTCTCTCTCTCTCTCTCTCTCTCTCTCTCTCTCTCTCTCTCTCTCTCTCTCTGTGTGTGTGTCTCTCTTAATATTTAATTTAGCTTCGCTTAAAAAATTACAACTTGTCTCCATTAATAGCAAACCTTCATATTTGTTAAATTGCAAATAATAATCTAGACGTATTAGATGAACTGACCTCGTCCAGCTCACGGCCAATTGTCTGCTATACATCTCATATTTCTGTCTTTACATACATTTACCCACATCAGTTACCCACGCAATATTTAATCGAACGATGAGCTGCAGGTGACAAATCTCAAGTTACAATTCCAATCTTCTTCACCGTTTATTCAAATTAAGATAACATTTCTCGCCGTATTGTTATTATTCGTGTGGGCGTATTATTACTCTCTCCAATATGGACGTCGAATCTTTTAAATCATCACCATCTTCGAGTGCAGTCTCCGCATCGAAGGTTGGCTACCATGGAGCGCCATTCCGCTCTGTCTCTTGCTTTGATAAGCAGATTGTCATACGCTGATTTGTCCATCTTTTGATGTTACTCGTACATGTTAATCTTTGTCTACGTCTGCCTCTTTTACCTTGTATTTCACCTTCCAAAATTACTTTCAGTTGGCTTCAGTTGTCCTTTAACATGCTCCAAAATCTCATTTGATCTTCATCGAGTCAAACGATGAAGTCTTAAAACTTCTAAAAATGAAAAGTCTTGTTTGAATTGTGATTAGTAGTTCTCTTTTAATTTTTAGTTGTTTAAAGACTTCACCGTTTGTTTTCTTTTCTTTTCCCCCAATTCTTCCTATTCTTTTATAAATCTACATTTTTAATGTTTCAACTTTCTGTTCTGTTTTCTGCGGTAAATGCGGTATAATAACCGATATGTCCTCATCAGGCATCTTTTCATTGGTAAAAGTAAAGTAAAAAGTAAAGAGCGCCGTCACGCCAGGTGGCGTATAGGGAATATGGTGTCAGTGACCAGAAACTTTACAGACCTTCAGCACATGATTTTTGGGGTAATGTGGTCGGTATTACGCCCGTGCCGCTTTACTTTCCCAGAAAAAATCCGGTATCCATTTAAAGCTGGGTGAACCCGGGAGCCGTCGGTTGGGATCGAACCCTACCTCTTGTCCTTTATAGTCCAGTTCACTAACCACTGAGCTATTGCGTCTCTTCATCGGTGGAATCAATAAATGTTGTGAGATTTGTTTAATAGTTTTCATGTAACAAATGATGATGTCACAATTCAGGTTTCTGAAATCGTTCTTCCATCTTGTCTTCGACTTAAAAGCTCTCATATTTTCTCTTTTAAGATTTAAGTTGAGCGTAGGGCTAAGATATGTGAAAGATATGCCAATTTGGCTAACAAGAAGACACAAAATTTGTCAAACGATCGGTACGACGGAATTGCTTCCCGTGAGCAATTATATTACTTGCTTTTCACAAAAGTGTTAAAACGTTATTTTCTTGGTAACAAATGGACATAAAAAGCATAACAAAAGTTGATATTGTTCACTGCCCATAATTTTGCAGAGTTGTTCAAACAGTTTTGAACTCCGTCCTTATTTTTTTTTTTTTGTTTGTTTTTTTGTGTTTTTTTTTTGTAATAAATTTGACTGATTTAATTAAGATCCGTTCTTATTTTTCTGTCATCTTCTTAGCAAATCATCATCAGCATCATCAAGCACTGTGCCTGCTGGCGTAGGTGATCGTGTCTCTCCACAAATTTCGATCGCGACAGTTATTTACAATTTCTGTTGTTTGACCTTCTGCCAGGCCATTCTCTTAAGTTGTCTGGTATCTTTTCTTTTTGCTTACCTCTATCTCTTCGTACTTCAATTTTCCAAGTTGTTACAATATATTCCAGCTGTTCCATTCTCATTACATGGCACAAAAATGATGATTGTTTCTTCCTAATTTTGGAAATTAGCTCTCTCCTTGTTTTGGCCTCTTTGAGAACGTTTTCATTACTCTTTTTTAGCTGTTTATTGTATTCTCAACATTCTTTTGTAAAACCACATTTCTACAGCTTCCAGTAATCTTCTTGTCTGTTGTCCTATTGTCCATGATTCACATCCAAATGCTAAGAGCGGCTCTACATAACATTTAAGAACTCTTCTTCTGTTATCTTCTCCTGTTATCTTCTTCTGTTACCTTCTTCTGTTATCTTCTCCTGTTATATCTCCTTGTGTTTCTAATTCCACCATACCAAAGCTAAGTCACCGATGGTATGATTTCTTCAATTCGTGTCCCGTAGACGTTCCAGACATTGCTCGTGCCTCATCAGTGCTAAATCCAACTCATTTCAACCAATCTAAGTCAAGAGATGTTATACAGTTGTTTAAGCTGTGAAATACTTCTTTAGATTCTATGTACACCTAACAGAAGAGCCAAAAAAAAAAGTAAAGCACACCCGTCACGCCAAGTGTGTAGATGGAATATGGTGTTAGTGACCATAAATTTTACAGACCCTCGGCACATGATTTTTGGGGTAATGTGGTCGGTGGTATGACCGTGCCGCTTTACTTTTCCAGAAAAAAAAATCCGGTACCCATTAAAGGCTGGGTGAATTGGAAGCCGTCAATTGGGATAGAACCCTACCTCTTGTCGTTTGTAGTCCAGTTCCCTAACCACTGAGTTATCGCGGCTCCTTTACGAGCAGAGTAACAGTGAGAAACTTTAAGGGAAGTTTTTACAGCATTTTTATTGTTACTGCCAGTTGTAGCCTGTTTTACTATTTAAATATGTTCTTGAAGCTCACAGCCCTTATTTTTTTAAACAAATTGGTGCTCTTTGTGACGTGTGCCTTATGTTTAGTCTCGAAATGTCTTCGCAATTGTGGCGGTTTCCGTGCTTCATTGAACAATAAGTTGCAAAACAACACACACCGTAGCAGTAGATTGTTTTCAGGACCTGACGTAAAGCCAATCGATATATACTCTTTACTATACTGCAACATGTTTTAAGGAGTCGCGATAGTTCAGTGGTTTATGTACTGAACTACAAAGGACAAGAGGTAGGGTTCGATCCAACCAACGATTTCCAGGTTCACCAGCCTAAATGGGTACCGGATTTTTTTCTGGGAAAGTAAAGCGGCACGGGCGTAATACCGACCACATTACACCAATAATCATGTGCCGAAGGTCTGTAAAATTTATGGTAACTAACACCATTTTCTCTATACGCCACTTGGCGTGACGGGGATACTTTACTTTTTTTTTTACTTACATATTTTAAGGTGACCAGAAGAACCCTCGTGTTACTTTGAACATGACACGCCGTCATGAACATCATCAGTTATTTTACGTTTCCTAACAATCTAACCTGAGATCAGCGGTAATGTCTTGATACTGCGATTAACGTTATAATACAAGAAGCCACGTTACCTGACAATAACCAAATGATTTTACTAACACAAATTAAAGATGAAACACGATCACTAAATCTTTTCGAACTGAAACGAAAATTGACTGACTTCCGGTGGCTTCTGACTGTATGTGCAGTCGCAAGAAATGTCACGTGTTTTCTCTCAGCCAATCAGGATCATTCGCTTGCTGCGTGCGTATTTTGCTTTGAAACATTTATTTTAGTGAATCGATTCAGAGGAAGAAGTATGTTTACAGCACTCGGAAAAAATGAAAAATAATCAACAGAAAAAAACAAAGAACAATATATGGATCGAAGCAGGATCGAACCCGTACTCAGTGGCACAGCGCCTTGCCACGAAAAGCCAAACGCTAGGGAACATTACGAAAGCCGTACCAGTGCCGTATTTATTTTAGTGACTGAATGTATTATTATTATTATTTCTTTTTACTTTTTTGTTTTGTTTTTATTTTTATGAAGACGGTAAGTTAGAAAAGCCAAGTTGTACTAAAGAGAGAGAAACTAAGATACCGTTCTACGTTTCTTTTCTTTCTTGTTTCCATTCATTCAGCCTTTACATTTTAACTGCAAAAGATCACAAAATGCCTTCAAGCCTTCGTGGACCCCCCCCCCCCTCCCCCCCACCCCCCCCCCCCCCGGGGGCACCATAGACCACAGTTTGAGAAGCGCTGCTGCAGCGTATTCATAGAATGCGGGCAAAGGTTACTATAATGAGGCTGGCATCCTTATTACACTATATAACAACAACAACACACCGAAACAGGATGTGCTAGTCGGAAATGTTGCAGAAATCACTGCCCAACTACAAACAACGTAACTTACGTTTAACTTACGTTTAACTTACGTTTAACTTACGATCCTCACTAGATGATACAAAGGAGGATAAGATGAGAACAAAAGGGGGAGGGGGGAGACATGAGGAGGTCGCTTTAAATTATTTTTAATCCGATATTTGTGATTTCTCTCCCTCTCTCTCTCTCTCTCTCTCTATCTATCTCTATCTCTATCTCTCTCTCTCACACATACACACACACACACTGGCAAACAAAACTTACAACTTGGCTGTCATTTTATTATGTTTTGTCATCTCCCCCATTTTGTTTCGCTGTAAAATATTGCTAGTTATTTTACATTTCCCCTCCTCCTTATTCTTTTTTTCAGTTCTCATAAATTGTGTGTTTGTTTCGTGGATGTCGGCTGTTTGACAATGTTTTTAACAAGCTGAATCATGTGTTCATTTCGGTCCTATATTTATATATTTTTTTTAATCTGACCTATGTTTTCATTAAAATAAGTTTCACCGTTTCTCTTTTTACTTGCAGAGGTCTCCAGGACATTTCGAAGGCTGTATTAGAAATGTTTTTGTGCCAGTACCACTACGCTACCCACCAAAGTACTACGCCGTATCTGTCTGTGATTAAACAACTCATTGCAATGATGAAAGCATTAACCAATTCATAAACATTAAATTAAAGACAACACTCTTTGTAAGCTCAAACCGCTGAAATTGTTTGCCCTAATTTTACTTCTAGAATGTATTAATTATGCCCACTGCCAAGCTGGCGAAGATTTCAGTTTTATTCGTTTGCCCCGGAATATCTCGAGGTATCTAGGTGTGATTATTTTAACACTGATAGTTCCAAATGTACAGATAACCTAGATGTAAATATCACACAGATAGGAACATTTTAGTAAGTGTGTGAAAGTTGTTGTGTAAATGAATTTGGATTATTATAACTGAATAAAGAAATAACAATCTGTTCTTTAATCTAGTACTGAAAAAAAAACGTGAATCACATATAACTGATTGTGATGATTTCACTGACTAATAATTCTTCTTAAAAATTATATGTAAGAATATATATAGAAACAATCAACATTTTTCGGGCACATCATCAGAAGAGGAAAGTTGGAATACTTGGTTACAACTGGCAAAATAAAGGGAAAGAGAGATCGCGGACGACAAAGAGAGAAAATACTGGATAGCTTGGTTTCATGGCATGGAAAACAGTCAACAACAGAATTGAAACGATGCACTGTAGATAGAAGATTGTTGAAGGACATGATCGCCAACGTCAACCGGTATGGCACATGATGATGATATATGTATGATTTCACTGACTAATTATTCTTCTTAGAATTATATGTAAGAATATTTAAAGTAAAGTACCCCCGTCACGCCAAGTGGCGTATAGGGAAATATGGTGTTAGTGACCCTATATTTTACAGGCTTTCGGCACATGAATTTTTGGGTAATGTGGTCGGTATTACGCCCGTGCTGCTTTACTTTCCCAGAAAAAAATCCGCTACCCATTTAAGGCTGGGTGAACCCGGAAGCCGTTGGTTGGGATCGAACCCTACCTCTTGGTCTTTGTAGTCCAGTTCACTAACCACTGAGCAATCGCGGCTCCCAAGAATATATATATATATATATATATATGTGTGTGTGTGTGTGTGTGTGTGTGTTATGGAAGGCCCCGGTATCACTGCAAACGAATTAATATCCATAATTGCTCAACCGCCCGTACAGTGTACGGTATTATATATATATATATATATATATATATATATATATTCTTACATATAATTTTAAGAAGAATAATTAGTCAGTGAAATAATCACAATCAGTTATATGTGATTCACGTTTATATATATATATATACACATACTAATTAAAGTTCCATTTGCATTTTATAACATAATAAAACTATTTTATAGTTTTAACAATGTACATATATATGGGCTCGATACAGCGGACGACAGAATGAGAACATTCTGGACAATGTGATATTGTGACGTGGAGATGTTCCATAGAAGACCTGCAAGACAATGTGAGGAAACCTAAGTTGTGGAGATTCCTTATCGGCAGCACTAGTCGACATAGTTCATGTTATGACCAATTAAATGGCTCTCAATATGATGAGGGCCCTTCTTCACTTCCTCTTGTACCCGCTCGGGTGTCAAGGGAGATACACTGTTCTCGTTTTTTTTTACCCTTTTGGCGGCTTTATTCATTGTCAACTGATGCCGTTGTAATGTTGTTTCATGTTGTCTGTCCACCTTACTCTGGGTCTGCCTCTTGCTCTTCTTATATCCTTCGTAAGGTAAGCAATCACACGGTATTCTTTCTAGATGGTCAAACCAGTCTATTTGTTGTTTCTGTATGTAGCTTAGGATTGGCTCAATGTCTACTCTTTCTTTTATAGTGTCATTTCTGATTCTGTCTTCTTTTGGTTACTCCAAGCGCTTTTCTCAGACATCTCATCTTTGCGGTGACAAGTTTTCTTTTGTGCTTAGACGTAAGTGCCCATGTTTGGCATTGATAGCACGATGTGGTAATAAATATACTTGCTATAAGAAGTTTATAGGTTAATGCGTGAAAAAAGTCGATTATTCTGAGATAATATAATTTTTTTTCTTATCCGGCTTTACCTCATTCATGTAGCTAGCGACGAGTTTATTGGGAATAAGGGTCGCATGAACAAATGCATTCGCCGCGCAATGTGCAGAGTAAAGCTACTATTCAACAAAGCAAGAAAAACATAGACCTAACCAGGCATCGATTTGACCTACTTGGCACACGATTAGTCGTCCTTTTTTTCGTTCAAAGTTTAAATATTTACCTGTAGTGAGTATAAGAAACTCTGCAAATAGAACTTCTGTGAAGTTGTATAAATTAAAATGCGTCTTTGCTTTCAGAAAACCAGCGGAAAAAAACATGTTAAACTCCATAAAAATTGCTCAAGGACATCCTGGATCTCCGATATGCCGAAGCTCTAAATGTGAAATATTTCAGATAATGATATATACACCAAGACTTGAGCTCCTCAGTGGTGTGGTTATTAGAGAGCGCTGGCGTGTGGATCAAATGATAAGGAATCTGTCCCAGCAGAGTAAACCTAGCTGAAAAAATAATGGATATCTAACCCTCTCGGTCCTGTGAGGTAATAAAAGCGTGAGAAAATACTAATTCCTATACTTCAGTGCCAAAATAGCATTTCAGAAAATGAAAAATATCTTATGCAACAAATCTATGTCAATAGAAATGAGAAAGAGAGTTCATCGATGCTATATAGAACCAATTCTGACCTATGGAAGCGAATCATGGACAATAGACAAACAAATGAAAAGACGATTAGAGGCCACAGAGATGGGATTTTTCAGAAGAATATTGAAAGTTCCCTGGACAGCTAAAAAGACCAATGAGAAAGTTCTCAAAGAGGTCAACACAAAAAGGGAGCTCTTAAAAAACATCAGAAAGAAGTAATCAATATTTTTTGGGCACATCATGAGAAGAGGAAAGTTGGAATACTTGGTTACAACTGGCAAAATAAAAGGAAAAAGAGATCGCGGACGACAAAGAGAGAAAATACTGGATAGCTTGGTGTCATGGCATGGAAAACAGTCAACAACAGAACTGATACGATGCACTTTGGATAGAAGATTGTTGAAGGACATGATCGCCAACGTCAACCGGTATGGTACATGATGATGATGATGATACTTCAGACCCTAAAGGTCGTATAGTGAGATTTAATACCTCATACATCGACCGCATTATATGTTACGGGACATCATATGCTCTATCTTATTGTCCATAAAATTATGTTAATATATATATATATGTGTGTGTGTGTAAAAGAAGAAATATATTCTCAATAGAAAAAAATAGCAGGTTCTTTGAAATATGAGCAGAATAGAACATTAACTCAACATTACACTGTGACAGAAATTGTACACTTTACAATTTTAGACATTTGGTTTGTTTTCAATTCAAACCAGCGACGTAACAAGTGTCATTACAAAAACAACAGCAAGAAGAAATAAAAACATAGCTCCGTTGTCATATGTACCACGATCTTCTAAAAGTGTTGATACAAATACTTGCATACAAATTGATTGTTGCTAACGTTATGAATGATTTCTTTTCCCATTATAAAACCAATCTAGTTGAGGGATATCACTTACATATGTTATATATATATCTATTAACGAGAACTGATTCCGTTATTATTTGAGGATTTAAGTACCGCTTATAAGATACTAATAATCAAGAACCACAATTTATTTTTGCTGACTAAAGAGTGCGCATTGTTATGTTTGGTTTTTATGGTATTTTTTTCTATGGCATACATTTTTAAAAAGACATTACCTCAGTGCAAAATAAAGACAAGTGGAACAATATTAAAACAGGTAAATGAATTTAAATATTTGGGAACTTTGTTAACCTCAGACGGAAGATGTACAAAAGAGGTGAGATGCAGAATGGTTCAGGAAAAAGCAGCTTTCCAAAAAATGAGGAAGATCCTATGCAATCCATTTTTGACAATAGAAACAAGAAAAAAGAGTTCTTAAATGTTATGTAGAGCCAGTCTTAACATATGGATGTGAATCATGGACAACAGGACAACAGACAAGAAAATCACTGGAGTCTGTAGAAATGTGGTTTTACAGAAGAATGTTGAGAATACCTGGACAGCTAAGAAGAGTAATGAAAAGGTTCTGAAAGAGGTCAAAGCAAAAAGAGAGCTAATTTCCAATATTAGGAAGAAGCAATCATCAATTTTGGCCATGTAATGAGAAGAGAACAACTGGAATATATTGTAACAATTGGGAAAACTGAGGGACGAAGAGATAGCGGGAAGCAAAGAGAAAAAAATATACCAGATAACTTAAGAGAATGGCTTGGCAGAAAGTCAACAACAGAAACGATAAATAACTGTCGAGATCGAAAATTGTGGAGAGACATGATCACCTATGCCAGCAGGCCCAGTACTTGATGATGACAGTTTTTACTGTTTAGAAACAGTACATGGGAAAACTAGATTTGATACATGCATCATAATGAGGATAGTAGTAGGAGCGTTTATGGGAAAACTAGATTTGATACATGCATCATAATGAGGATAGTAGTTGGAGTGTTTATAGCACAGTTGCATAATTTACTTCGCATATACAAATATGATTTCTTTGTAATGAAGAGTTCCTGCTATAACTTACATATGAATTTACGTGAAGGGGTTTGGGACGTATGGGTGAACAAAAACGCTCTCAGGAAACACATTTAATTCAAATCAAATTGTACATATTTTGGACGCATTCTGTGCAGTTATGTAAGTTATGTAAGCAGTTTAAAGGACCATTCATAATCAACTTATTACAGGTTTGAGTAAATGCAACTGTTTAGGTAAACAGAAAATTTTAATTTACATTTTTTTTTTTTAAAGTAAAGAGGCCCCGTCACGCCAAGTGCCGTATAGGGAATATGGTGTTAGTGACCATACATTTTATAGACCTTCAACGCATGATTTCTGTGGTAATGTGGTCGGTAATACACCCGTGCCGCTTTACTTTCCCAGAAAAAAAATCCGTACCCATTTAAGGCTGGTGAACCCGGGAACCGTTGTTTGGGATCGAACCCTACCCCTTGTCCTTTGTAGTCCTGTTCAAGTTCACTAACCACTGAGCTATCGCGGCTCCAATTTACATTTAAAGAATGGTAATTGCAAGGGGGAAACGGGCTCTATCAAGAATAATAGCCGTGTAGCGACTGTGTGATGTTGAGCATTTTATATTATATAGTTCTGTCGCAGCTCGAGTTAGCGGCAGTCAACCCATTTCACATGAATCGGAAGTGATTAGTCAGCAGCTAAAAATATTCATGGACACACAACTGAAACATATTTGGACAGAAAAAAAACATCAACATTCAATCAACAATAACATTGATGAATCCGCAGGTATCATGTATATTTTTCTCTTCTCCCCCCCCCCCTACCTATCTGTGACATTATAAAGACAATATGAATGAAAACCACGGAACTGAGACAATGTATGTACATTGTTTGTATCTCTTTCAACACAAAAAATTAACGACGAGACTATTTATAATGTTATAAATCAAGAAGCTGACCATAACGATCACCTACTGACCATCATCCAGAAACATAACCTTAGACTGAACGTGTCACGGAACGAATATACCATAGGATAGACATAATCAAACCTCATAGCGAAAGAAGAAAGAAGCCCGTTATACTCCGTAAAAAAGTAAAAAGTAAAGAGTCACCGTCACGCCAAGTGGCGTATAGGGATTATGGTTTTAGTGACCATACATTTTACAGACTTTCGGCACATGATTTTTGGGGTAATGTGGTCGGTATTACGCCCATGCCGTTTTACTTTCCCAGAAAAAAATCCGATACCCATTAAAGGCTGGGTGAACCTAGAAGCCGTCGGTTGGGATCGAACCCTACCTCTTGTCCTTTGTAGTCCAGTTCACTAACCACTGACCTATCGCGGCTCGTTATACTCCGTAGCATACAGCAAATATTGTGTTAGTGTCCACGTTATTTGAACCATCCGAAAATTTGTGCAATGCGGGCAGCATTACGCCAGTGCCGTTTTTCTGTCTCAGAAAAAACAAAACTGATACCCATTTAAAGCCAAGTGAATGTAAAAGCCCTCGGTCGGGACTTGGATTTTTTCCTGAGTAAACCAGTTCACTGACCACTGCAGATCAGAGATAAGGGTTAGCAGAAAATGAAATAGAAGACAACTAACATGAATGACCAGGTCTCAACATAGCATGCATTCAAAGAGCGGCAATAGACTGAACTTATGGTGGAGAGTGATTGTTAGCATGAGCATTGGTCTAAATCAATATTCTGAAGGTCAAAGGTTAAACATATCGATGACAATCAAGACACAGCAGTCACGTGTGATTTTAAAAAAAAATAACCCATTATTTTTGTAACTGTGAAAAAAGTGAACAACAAGGGTGGGAGAATACAAAAAAGAAAACGTAGAATAAATTATAAGGTCACAGCTTGCGGTGGCAAAGTACGATATACATTGATCCTAAGCTGATCGTCTGCTGGAACATAGACAACAAACAAAAACTAGAACAACAAAACTAAACTATAAATGGTTGAATAAATACTAGAGAGTGCCACGGCGCTTGTAGAAGGTACAATTACGAATTCCAAGAATACAAGAAATATGTGCAAGTAAAGTGAAATGTATTACCAAGAGCTAGCTAAAGAGTTTGTAATCTGATGAGAAATACTGAGCACCTATGGGCCTGTCGTGAGTGCGGGAGATCAGATATTAAATTTAGTTTTAAATACAAATTAAAGTTGACTTAGGATGGGCGGGTATGTAGTCTTGTCCTGTATACACATTAAAAGTAAATTTAAAGAACCTAAAGAAATATTTTCTACATCATCAGAATTTTTGCAGTCAGTGAGACAATAAATATAACGTAACTTTGACGGCCTTGAGAACGAGTGTATATCCATAATAAAGCGTTATACCCATATTTTAATTTAAAATATTATAGCCACGTACCCGAATAAATGCTATCTGAAATGCATGATGAGTTAGATAATATAGGTTTCATCCACGCCGCTAGGCGTATCGGGAATATGCTGTTAGTGACCACATTTCTCTATGACCACGGCATATTTTTGGGTAATGTGGTCGGAATCGCGCAAAAAGGGAGCTCTTAGAAAACATCAGAAAGAAGCAATCACATTTTTCGGGCACATCATGAGAAGAGGAAAGTTGGAATACTTGGATTGGTTACAACTGGCAAACTAAAAAGAAAAAGAGATCGCGGACGACAAAGAGAGAAAATACTGGATAGATTGGTGTCAAGGCATGGAAAACAGTCAACAACAGGACTGATACGATGCACTGTAGATAGAAGATTGTGGAGGGACATAATCACCTACGCCAACCGGTATGGCACATGATGATGATGATCGCGCCATACTCTTTTACTTCTCAGAAAAAATATATGGTACCCATTTTTAGAGGCTGGGTGAACCCGGAACCTTGTCAATCCAATTTTTTTTTTAATCAGCCACTTCTGGGGATCGAACCCGGATCAGTTTGATCAGGAAGCGAATCGTGTTAAGTTGGCGACTTGCTACTTTCAAACGTGACAGACAACCGGATTTTTCTTCTTTTCCCAAAGTATCATAACACAAGTATATGTATATGGCCTTTGGTGTCTTGACAGACAGTTGGTAGCAATCAATCATGATAAGTCAGTAGTTTGGTACCACAAGTAAAGAAATGGAATTATATATATATATATATATATATATATATATATATATATATAAATATATATATATATATATATATATATATATATAATTCTTTATATTGATATTGCTTGTTTATATGTTTTGATTCATTTGCACCTTATATTAAAATTTATATTTATATGCTTCAGTGATTACACACGTTGTTTTCTTTCGTGCAGTGTTTATTACACATATATTAAATATGACGTTTGTTTATGTTAATTTGATTACTTACCAAATGTTCTAATAGCATGGACGACGAGTTATAACATATTTTGCTTAGGACATAATTGTTAGGTGTATGAAATGTTGCTAACACAATGTGTTGGTTATATCTGATTTTAGTTGTTGTTGTTGCAGTTGTTAGTTGTATTATAAGTTAGTCACACTTGATGTTAGATGCATTATAAGATTGTTGTGATGTTAATGTATAATATGTGGTAATGTATGTTAATGTGTAATTCTTTGTTCTTTAGTTACAGAAAAATATTAATCAAACAATATAGAATTATAAGAAATGTGTTTTTGTTTTGTTTAAATGAAATAAATGAGATACAATAGATGATAATTATTTTATTTGATAATTATTTTATTTGATAATTATTTTATTTGCTAGTTACGTCAGATGTTTCACTAACTGTTAAAGTCAGTCAACAACAGAACTGATACGATGCACTGTAGATAGAAGATTGTGGAAGGGCATGATCGCCTACGCCAACCGGTATGGCACATGATGATGATGAATGTCAGTAGTTGTTACTGATAATAAATGTTAGTTGAAACGAATGCTAGTTGCACCAGAAGTTATACTAAATGTCAATTGCACCAGACCTTTGTTACACTATAACCTATATGCATCAAATGTTACACTTTTTACAAACTACACCAAACAGTACGGTAATTATAAACGCATCTGATGTTACACCAAATATTAAATATACAACATTTTACATTATCTGAGAGTTTTACAATTGTTACACACAAATGTAATTACATCAGATGTTATATTAAATGCAAATTCACCAGATGGGTCTCTAAATGTTAGTTACACCAGATGTTATGTTAAATGTTAATCATACCACATGTTATACTAAATGTTAATTACACAAGATGTTAAGCTAAATGTCAACTATGCCAGATGTTACGCTAAATTTTTATTACACTAGATGTTACGTTATATGTTAATTACATCAGATGTTATACCATATGTTAATTAAACCAGAAGTTACATTAAACATTAATTACGCCTGACGTTACGTTAATGTTAAATACATCAGATGTTACACTAAATGTTAACTACACCAGATTATACACGAAATGTTAATTACACAAGATGCTACACTAAATGTTAATAACATTAGATGTTACACTAAATGTTAACTACACCAGATTATACACTAATTACTAATTACACCATATGTTAGTTACACCACATGCAGTGAATACGTGTTAAACCGTATTTTGCATTAAATGTTAACTACAAAAGAAGCTACACTCAATTTTATTTACGCTACATATAATAAATGGATATGGGAATCCATTGCATATAATATATACGGGAATATATATATACGGAATGGGTCTTGTCACATTTAATTGAAGCTTACAGCGAGGTAGTAACATTTTCATCATTCCACGTGACACGACCGATATCAGGGAATATTGTTTGTCTTCTTCTTCGATGTTGTCGTTTGGGCTGCATCTGAATACTTACCGTCGTCATAGTATCATAGATGATTTAGTCGCTGAACGTCGATACTGTGGATGGTCTAGACTCACGTGCACTTACTCAGTCGCACGGTCCAGAATCCGTTTCCACGTTATAAACTGGCCAACTCCAGTAAATAGCTCTGCAGCACGCGGATACACTGTGAGCTTTTTTACAAATTAAATGAATTACGCGTCCTTGACGACAGACCGGCTACATTGAGCAGACGGACCAAAGAAATGAGGCTGTAAGAATGAGGATACGGGGATCGCTGTCAAAATTGTGTGAGGATGTAGTGCTGGAAGAAGATCTCACAATCACAACCGATACCATTCGCACGACACTTAAAAAGTCACGCAACACTGCTCCTGGTCCAGATGGTGTTCGGTACGATGACATAGGCGATTTAGCTGACGACGACTTGACAAAACTGGCCAATGAGTTTAATGCCATCATTCGGAGTGGCCAGATTAAGGAGGAGTGGTTACACAGCTACTTTCTACCGCTACCGAAGCCAAACAAGTACCATTCTCAGATCAGTGCCTACAGAATCATCACAATGTAGAGCACTGCAGGCAAGCTGCTGGAGAAAATAGTTGCCCGTGTCCTCACCTGTCACCTTGAACAGAAACGTGCATTCCCACCCACACTCGGAGGTTATAGATATAACAAAGAGACATGGCTCAATGCGGCAGTCTTTGCCTATGACGTCTTCGAAGGCTTCCACGGACGAGAGGAGACATGGGCTGCTGCTATAGATCTGGAGGATGCATACAACAGGGTACCATTTGAATATCTCAGGGGCTCCTCAAACTGGAGGTGCACCCCTTCCTCATTAGATGGATCGCCGCGGCACTGTTTCAGAGGAAGGTGATACTCAGTTGTGGAAGTTGGTCTTCCGAGCTAACATCCATTTGTTCAGAGCTGCCACAAGGCTCACCATTGTCACCAGTTCTATTTAACGTGTACACAATAACGATCACGGAACAAAAGATGGATGGGAGGGAAAGAACTATGACTTTTGCTGATGATATTCTGGTATATCGACAGGGAAGAGACACACGTGGAATCGCCTCCACAATGCAAGACGAACTTGATCGCATTTCTTCTTGGTGTGGGGTTTCAGGTGCCTTGGTTAATCCTAATAAAGCATCAGTTTCATGGTTCTCCCTTAACAATCATATCGTTAATACGACCACACCAGTAGTACGAATGGGAGCTGATGAGGTGACCAGGGACAAGTTGATGACATACCTCGGAGTTAAGTTAAGTTTTATCGCAGCCTGTGTTTTCGGGACCACATCGACCATGTGATAACAAAATCCCGCAAAGGATTAGCCGCTTTGAAGGTCATGGCAGCTGCCAACATCGAGCAGAGGCTACTTACTCTTCTGTTCCAGGGATTAGTCCTCGCACCTATCGAATATGCCCTGGCAATTCTTACTGTCAGTACGACTCAAACTGATAGGCTGGAGAAAATACAAAATGAAGCCATGCGCATTATCCTGGGATGTACAAGGGACACACCCTGTGTAGCAATGAGGTATCTTCTTGACTTTCCAACCATGGATGACAGAATCAAGATCTGGAGAGCACGAGCATACCTGAAGATTAGTACAGATACAGAGCATCCATTGCACCACGTGCTCAACACAGGGAAAGGTGCCAGGCTAAAAAGAGGCAAATCATGGGTGGGCCGAGCAGAAGATCTCATCAAACAGGTCTGTTGGCTTACCAATATCAGCGTTGATGAGGAGTGGATACCGATGCCTACGTCGTTCAAGGGGACTTTCTCTTGTATTGTCACACTCGACAGGAAAAGTAGGGAACAGAACCCGGTCGTGGTTAATGCTGAAGTCAACGATCTCATCTGCGATAACACCGATGAGAAAGATGCAGTCATCTATACAGACGGATCTGTAAGACGACACCAAAGAAGTGCATGGGCATTTACAGCACGCTCGGCAGGCAGAATAGTCAAAGAAGACAGTGGTGCATACGTCATGACCACGAGTAGCATGACAATGGAGGTGATGGCAGTGACCAAGGCATTCAAATGGTTAGAGTCACAAGACTACACCCACGCATGTATACTGAGTGATTCGATGAGCATGATAAAAAAAAGTGGAGGCGGGCTCTGTACGCATGCAATGGGTAGAGTCGTTGCAGAAATCCAAAATACGTAAGGTCACCTTGTCTATGGACATGCGGGAGTACGGGGAAATGAAAGAGCGGACAGGTTGGCTAGCTGTGGTGTCGTTGAGGACGGGCAACCAATGGATCGGGCGGACATCATCAATGCCCTTCGAGATGTGGAAAGAGCACAGGACTTCGACAAACACAGATGCACGTCACTTCTTCGAATGATGGAAATGGGAGTTAAGATGGGCACAGCCAGAAATGAGAAACTTGGTGGCCGTGTAAGAAGACTTATCAACCAACACAGAACTGGAGTCGTCAGTCGCTGGACACTCCGGGAACTGCTGAGGGGATCTGAGCACCTATGGACATGTTTGGAGTGCAATGATGATGACCCGCAAATAACTCAATTGATTGTCTCTTCTTTCTGATTGTTACTCCGTGACTGAATGGTCTAGAGGTAAGACGTGGGCCCTATAAATAGAATGATCCTGGTTCGAATCGCCGTCACAGGTGATTGGCAATTTTCCGTAGTTTCTTCTCTACCCTACCTAGGTAACTAGGCAGTGAAATCCGATGTCTAGCCATCACCTACGATAGAAGTAAACCTGCGGGTTAAAAGTGATAACCCCTAACAAGCGCGACGTTTTCATTTTTGCGAGAAGAGGTGGTTGTGAGTAGATTGACGTCCGCAGTCTATATCTTCATTAGCTGAAAACGTCACATTTGTAGGGATCTTTTGGATTTCCCTTTCAGTTCCGACTGGGCCACCAACGTTCGGACAACCTGTATTCGATTTCCGCTGGATGCTGTGTCAGTTGTACTCGTGGTGGGAAAGATTACCGCGGCCGCGGTCGACCCTGCCGCTGACAGAAATATGGTACTAGGGTGGTACACTGGGAAGGTGAGGAATGCCTCCTCGCATCGTGAGTTTCGATGATTGAAGCGACACTGCCCAGAAGTCCCCGAATACTTCTGGACAGTCGGCCGAGCACATATGGGTGAAAATTCATGTGCTAAGACGCCGATTCAAGTCTCGTACTTTACCTTTGGAGCCGCGATAGCTCAGTGGTTAGTGAACTGGACTACAAAGGACAAGGGGTATGGTTCGATCCCAATCGACGGCTTCCGGGTTTACCCAGCCGTAAATGGGTACGGATTTTTTTTCTGGGAAAGTGAAGCGACACGGACGTAATACCGACCACATTACCCCAAAAATCATGTGCTGAAGGTCTATAAAATTTATGGTCACTAACTATTCCTTATACGCCACTTGGTGTGACAAGGGTACTTTACTTTTTTTTTTACTTTACTTTACCTTTACTTTACCTTTATCTTATCTTTGCCTTTCAGTCCGTAGGCTAACTTCTAAAGATGGCGATTAACTTGTCCTCTGGAATAACGACGAACAAAAAAGAGGTTCTGTCTCCACGTTAAAGAACACTGTGAACAGTTACAAATCAATTTAAAACGAGTAGGCAGAAATGGCAATGAGGAATTGTTCATCAATTAAAGCTATATCTATGCCGAAGTCGGACGGGTTCGGCCGAAAGGGGCAGATGTCGCGGCTTGTTATAAACATGCGACACAACGCATCCACGCCCACTTCACGTGTGCACAGTGAAGGAGAAGAAGATTGTTACTCACTTGATGATGTGGAATTATCTATTACCCATCCAAATTAAGACACCCATTAAACATTAAGATCAAAGCTAAAGAAATAAAACAAGTAGACGAATTCAAGTATTTGGGCACAATGTTTACAGAAGATGGAAAACTAGACAGAGAAATTGACATGAGAATACAAAAAGCAAATGCTGTCACATACCAGCTTTCACCATTGTTAAGATATCCAAACATTACTATAGTAGCTAAACAACAAATTATAATTAGCATTTTCATACCGACTTTGTGCTATGAAAGTCAAACATGGACCCTTTTTAAATTACATTTAATAAAGATCAATACATGTGAGATGCGAGGTTGAGAAAAGTAACAAACAACACAAGAAGAGATAGAATAGCAAATGAAACCATAAGAAAAATGGTAGGAATAAAACCCTGCCAAGAATATATAGAACAACAACAACTTAAATGGTAGGGCCACCTGGTCAGAATGAATCCTCACCAATCACCATTAAGTGCGTTCTTCTCGAGAATGCATGGGAGAAGACCAAGAGGAAGACCTAGAAGAAGATGGATAGATGCAGTGACAGAGACATGTAACAACAAAGGAAAATCACTAATTCAGACAGTTCGAACAGCTTAAGAACGACAAATGATATAAACCACGACACCATTTCAGTATCAGTGAGAAAGAGAAAAGAAAGAAAGAAGAGGAATATCGATTACCCACCTTCTAGAAGTATGTAAAATTGATTGATAGAAATAAATACAATTTATAGGGGTAGATAATCTACAGGGTTGTTTCAATTCTTGGAAACCTACGGAACGCAAACATATCTCAATAACTTAAAACAAACATTGTTTAATGTTTCCCGAAAGAAAACTGGCGAGTACTTACTTACTCGACGAGGGAGCCGCGATAGCTCAGTGGTTAGTGAACTGGACTACAAAGGATAAGAGATAGGGTTCGATCTCAACCGACGGCTTCCGGGTTCACCCAGTCTTAAATGGGTACCGGATTTTTTTTTTCTGGGAAGATAAAGCGGCACGGGCGTAATACCGACCACATTACCCCCAAAAATCATATGCTGAAGGTCTGTAAAAATTATGGTCACTAACACCATATTCTCTATACGCCAATTGGCGTGACGGTGCTCTTTACTATTTTTTTTTTACTTACTCGACGCTGCAAAAGCAAGATCTGCGTAGAGTATGTGCTGAAAATGGCATATTTCTGCATCCAATCAGAAGTTACAAAGATATGTATAGTTTTCTGGTGTCAACAGAGCTGGGCAAAAATGTAGAAAATATGACTTCAATATTTGGACCGTCATTTTAAAAATTATTTGAATTCATCATCAACATCATGTGCCATACCCGCTGACGCAGGCAACTATGTCTTTCCACAATTCAGTGTTCACAGTGCATCGTATCAGTTCTGTTGTTAACTGTTTACTGTGTCACGACACCTAGTTATCTAGTATCTTCTGTCTTTGTCGTCCGCGATATCTTTTTCCCTGCATATTGCCAATTGCAACTAAGTATTATAACTTGCCTTTTCGCCTTATATGTGTCCGGAAAATATTTAATGTTTCTTTCAGATGCTTTTTTTTAGCTCTTTCTCTGTCTGTCTGTCTGTCTGTCTGTCTGTCTTATTAATTTTGTTTTTGTTGTGCTGATCTCTTTGAGAGTTTCCTGATTAGTATTTTTTAGCGGTCCATGGAACTCTCAATATTCTTTTGAGAAATTACATCTCTGAGTCATCAAAATCGTCTTTTTATTTTTTGTCTACTGTCAATAATTCGTTTCCATAGGTTAGACTTGGCTCTATATAGCACAGATGAACTCTTTTTCTCACTTCTATTGTTAAAAAAAGTAAAGTACCCCGTCACGCCAAGTGGCGTATAGGTAATATGGTGTTAGTGACCATAAATTTTACAGACCTTCGGCACATGATTTGTGGGATAATGTGGTCGGTATTATGCCCGTGCCGCTTTACTTTCCTAGAAAAAAATCCGGTACCCATTTAAGGCTGGGTGAACCCGGAAGCCGTCGGTTTGGATCGAACCCTACCTCTTGTCCTTTGTAGTCCAGTTCACTAACCGCTTAGCTATCGCGGCTCCCTCACCTCTATAGACATAGTCTTTTTGGTCAAGATGTTTTTTTTTTCATTTTCAGTGATACTGATAGCAAAGTTCAAGTATTCCATAAATATGTTTTTTTTTTAAAATAGCATATATCCTGTATGGTGCAGAAACATGGACATTAGACAAGAAAATTGAAGCCTTTGAAATGTGGATTTATAGAAGAATAGGTAGAATTGGATGGAAACAAAAGATAACAAACGATGAAGTTTTAAAACAACTGACAATAAAAAGAGAACTACTAAATACAATTAAGACAAGACAAATGAAATTTTGGGGGCATGTTAAAAGACATAACAGCCTACTAAAAGTAATATTGAAAGGAAAAATACAAGGTAAAAGAGGCAGAGGCAGACCAAGACTAACATGGACGAGTAACATCAAAAGATGGACAAGTCAATCTATGACAGCCTGCACCATCAAAGCAAGAAACAGAGTAGAATGGCGATCCATGGTAGCCAACCTTCGTTGCGGAGAAGGCACACGATGATGCTGAGCATATATTAATTAATGCTCGGAGCTTTGCACCTTCACCCACACCCTCCTCCCCCACCCCACACATCTTTCAACCTCTAAGACGGTCACTGTGAGGCAATACCTTACACATTTGGAATCCCACCATGCACAACTGAACATTTTGTTCTTCTTCTGCTATGTTAAATCAACGACTACTCATCTTCGTCATCTGTTCTTAAAGGGCGTTAAATAGGCGCAATTGCGTTGTGTTGTTATTTATAGCAAGCTGCAATATATACATATTTTAGCCAAATACATCCGACATCGGCCTGATAATTTTGGGCACCAGATTGCTTTCCCCCTCAGGTTCATACTCGTTAGGTCACACAGGTAAAACTAGTTCCATGCTTCCCGCTGTAGTATGCAGTTGGATCTTGGTCAGTTCTGGTTCACTGATCGTGACGCAAGCGGTCAATGCGACAGTGACAACACAGCACGAATAATTAACACAACAGAGAAGCTTCTACTCTAATTGTTCTGAAGAACACTTGTCCTCAACATTTCGTGTAAATACTCGAAAGCGCAGCCTTGTTCAGTATAGTTAAACTTCACAAGTACTACTTCGTTTCTTCAGCCTCATCATCATCATTGAGTGCCGTCTCCGCATCGATGGTTGGCTACCATGGAGCGCCATTCCACTCTGTCTCTTGCTTTGATGGTGCAGATTGCCATAGGCTGATTTGTCCATCTTTTGATGTTACTCGTCCATGTTAGTCTTGGTCTGCCTCTGCCTCTTTTACCTTGTATTTTACCTTCTAATATTACTTTTATTAGACTGTTGTGTCTTTTAACATGACCAAAAAATCTCATTTGTCTTGCTCTAATTGTGTTTAGTAGTTCTTTCTTCATTTTCAGTTGTTTTAAAACTTTCTCGTTTGTTTTCTTTTCCTTCCATCCAATTCTACCTATTCTTCTATAAATCCACGTTTCAAAGGCCTCAATTTTCTTTTCTGTTTTCTGGTCTAATGTCCATGTTTCTGCACCATACAGGAATATTGAGAAGATGTAACATTTTGCTATTCTTAGTTTTAGCCCTGGTGTTATTTATTTTGATGTTAGTATATTTTTTCATGGCATTGAAATTACTTTTTGCCATTCCTATTCTTTTATTAATTTCAGTTGTACATTTTCCATCACTGGTTATAGTATGTCCCAGGTAGTTGTAGCTCTGGACTGTCTCTAGATGTATTCCTTCAACTTTGATATTTAATTGTAGGTCTTGTAAATTTTCTTTGTTTATGATCCTAGTTTTAGTCTTTTTGATATTCATATATAGTCCATATTTTTTGCTTGTCATGTTTATTACATTAAGTAATTGTTGTAGATCTTTAGGATTTTCTGCTAGTAGAATAGTATCATCAGCATATCTTAGGTTATTGATTATCTTCCCAGTAATGTTAAGGCCTGGCATCTCATCGATGTTTTTAAAGATTTGCTCTGTGTATAAATTGAACAAGCTTGGTGATAGGATACATCCTTGTCATACTCCTCTTTTTATATCAATGGTGTAGAGTTCTCCTTGTTATATTTTATTATTGCCGTTTGCTCTTCAGCCTAAATATAGTAAATTGCATAAAATATATAATGTTGCGGGAGCCGGGATAGCTCAGTGGTTAGTGAATTGGATTACAAAGGACAAGAGGTCGGGTTTGATCCTGATCGACGGCTTCCGGGTTCACCCAGCCTTAAATGGGTACTGAATCTTTTTTTCTGTGAAAGTAAAGCGGCAAATGCGTAATACCGACCAGATTACCTCAAAAATCATGTGCCGAAGTTCTATAAAAATTATTGTCACTAACACTATATTACCTATACATCACATGGCGTGAAAGGGGGGGGGGGGGCTCTTTACATTTTTTAAAATACAATGTTGCAGGCGGAGATATTAAGAAAGAGAGATAAGGCAGTGTTAAAGAGCTTGAAAACGTTGCTCCCATATGTTACTGGCATAACGCACCTTAGATATTGATTAGGACAGAGCTGTATTGGGGAGTGGGTGGGGGAGACTACATAAGCTCTTCCACGCTATTACTGGACCTCAAACTCTCCACCAAGCCAAACAATTGTGTTTCATTTAATTACATTGAGTTCGACTGTAGTATGTGTGACAGGAATCGAATCAGCGGTGATTGTACTATAAAGCCAGAGCCCTAACCACAAACAAACTCATACTTTAAACTAACCACATGTTGCATTAACTCCATGAAAGACACCTGCAGCGAGCAAACCCATGCGAACATTCGTACATTAAACACTCTTCCCAGGACGACAGCCCCACAAGCCACACGTAACAAAATAGCCTCCGCTCAGATACATTGTACAACGAGAACCTATTTGGGTATAGATAACAATACCGCGACCCTTATCTCTGCCCACAAATATTGGAGCGCAGGCCTTGTTCCATAGACATCGGATTCCACGCCCAAACTTGACACTTCACTGGTTCTACCACTTGAGGAAAGCAATAACAATCACAGCTCATTCTGAATTTAAATTTATTCAGTGGTCTATTAAATCGGTAAAACGGAAATACAATTGATAATTGACAGCGCCATGGAAATTGACTTCAGGCTATGCCAGGTGCAGTATGGTTTTTTTGAGCCAAATCGGTGTCAAATATAGTAACAGGTTGTGTCTGTTGGATTTTGATAGACCTTTAAGTATAATTTTAGTGTACTTTTATAACAGCGAACGAGCGCAGGTGGCGTGGTGATAATAAATTTGGCTCTTACAAATAATAATTGCACAAGAAGGATATTAATAGATTTTATCTTCGCCGAATATCTAGACACGTGCGGGCGGATGTAAGGCACAATGCTTGCAACAGTGGTTCCCAAACTCTCGGAGACAATAGCCTCTGTGGTTCATCATTTATTTCCATTTGTTGAAATAGATATATTCACTGTTGAAATAGATATATTCACCACCATTTAAGAAAGAGAGAGAGAGAGAGAGAGAGAGAGAGCGAAAAGAAAGAGAGATGGAGAGCTGAAAATAAAAGAAAGAGAGCCACAATTTGGAAAGAGATTAAAACAAACTGTAAACTCGCAAAAAAACTCGTGGCTAAGAAAACAATAGTCGAGCTACAATTACAAAAGTAAAGATGAACCATGGAATCCACACCGGCTCAGAGCAGCAAATATGCTTAGAGAACATTTTACAAGCACTTGTCAGATAAACTTACAGAAATAAAAGGCCAATACAGCAGAAAAGCGAGATCTAAAATACATGTCTGTATAGAAATAAGATCAGATGCGACCGAGCTAGAGGAAGCACTAAAGAGATTAAAAAAGAAAACGACTCTTGGTAAAGGTGAGTCACCAATCAGATACAAGCTTAGACCAACAGCTAAAAAACAGGTCTTAAAGATACTAAATGGCAGCTGTAAAACAGCACAAATGTTACAAGTTTGTAAAGAAGTCACTGCTTTGCTTATTTTTAAACAAGTTAAGTACCAACACGACCTAAGCAGTTACAGATAATCAGTCTGCCTCTAGGAACCAAAGATAGATAGATCAGTCTGCCTCTAGGAACCAAAGATAGATAGATCAGTCTGCCTCTAGGAACCAAAGATAGATAGATCAGTCTGCCTCTAGGAACCAAAGATAGATAGATCAGTCTGCCTCTAGGAACCAAAGATAGATAGATCAGTCTGCCTCTAGGAACCAAAGATAGATAGATCAGTCTGCCTCTGGGAACCAAAGATAGATAGATCAGTCTGCCTCTAGGAACCAAAGATAGATAGATCAGTCTGCCTCTGGGAACCAAAGATAGATAGATCAGTCTGCCTCTAGGAACCAAAGATAGATAGATCAGTCTGCCTCTGGGAACCAAAGATAGATAGATCAGTCTGCCTCTGGGAACCAAAGATAGATAGATCAGCCTGCCTCTGGGAACCAAAGATAGATAGATCAGTCTGTCTATTCAACTGCATGTGCAAACTTATGTCAAGACTGATGAACAGAAAATGTATATTCTAGTTTTTGTTTTTTATTAACAACTTTTAGTGCTGACCGGGGTTAGCGGGGTAGAGTTCTGCCCGACCAAAGGAGGAGTAAAGCATCTCATTTCCTCCGCTAGTCTCCGGGACACCCTTTGGCAAGGTGGAGCTCCCGTTTTAGCCCGTCCTAGCAGGGTTATGTGAAGCCATTGGAGCAGTTGGTGAATGGGTGTTGTGAGGGAAGCCGACAAGTCATATTGTCCCCACACCGCGATGGCAGACAGAGGATCTCATGTATAGAGACAATGGCTGCGATCTCCGACTAGTACAGTCACTGCCAAGAAGGAAAGGAATGGCAAACTACCTTCATATATTGCCTAGACTAATCATGACAAATCACAACTTAATATACTTGAATTCCTCTACTTGTTTTATTTCGTTATCTTTGATCTTAATGTTTAATGGGTGTCTTAATTTGCTTATTCTCATAGCCTCTGTTTTTGCTGTGTTAATTTTCATACTGTAGTTTGTGCAGCTTTTATCTAGAAATGTTATATGCTGTTGTAGCAAGCTTTCATCCTCATATATTAGGCATTGGTCATCTGCGAATAGTAGCTCGTTTATGTTGGATGATTTTTCCTTATTGTGGTTGTTTCCTGATTTATTTTGTCCATAGATATGATGAAGAGGAGTGGTGAGAGGACACATCCTTGTCTTACACCTGTTTGTAACCTGAAACCATTTTGACAGACCTTCCGATGTTCTAACGGCACTTTGACTGTTTTTGTATAATGCCATTATATTATCTAGTAGTTGTCCTGCTACACTGTAGGTTTCTAGAGTTTGCCAACGTTTGTTCCTGTCCACACGATCAAACGCTTTTTCCTGATCTATAAACACTATATTTAGTTTCTGTCATATTCTATTGTTTTTTCCACATATTTGTCTCAAAGTAAATATAGCATCAGTACAGCTTTTGCCTTTTCTGAATCCGAATTGGTTATAACTTAATTGAGGTTCTATTATTTATCTTACTCTCCTCTCCAATATTTTAGCATACATTTTACCAACTTGACTCAATAGGTATATTCCTCTGTACATTTCCCACTCCCTTTTGCTTCCTTTATTCTTCCAAAATGGGACAATGATAGCTTTTTGCCAATCGTCTGGGACTTTTCTTTCTTCCCCACCATATTTAATATTATAGTAAGCCAATCTATAGCTGTTTCCTTACAGGCTATTAGCATTTCTGTTGTTATTCCATCTATACCAGCTGCTTTGTACTTTTTATTCTGCAGCAAAGCCCATTCTACTTCTGCTTTAAGAATATTCGGTTCCTGTTCATCATACTGTCTACGTTTAAACTGTATTTCCGTTTGTATTTCCCTGATTTAATAGTTCCTTAAAGTATTCTCTCAATCTGATTATTATGTTTTTCCTACTGCTGATTGGTCTACCGTTCTTGTCGTTTATTATAGTGGTTGGGTTATAATCATTATTTCTTACTCTCATTGCTTTTACACTTTTGAAAAATTATCTTGGTTCTTCTCTATATGTTTTTGCTAATTCTTCACCAAATGCTTTCCAAGAGTCTGCCTTTGTTTGCTCTACGATCTTTTTGCTATCATTTCTGGCTTGTCTATAGTGATTGTAGTCTTCTGTTGTTTTTGTCTTCTGCCACGTTTATACTTTTCTTTCTTGTGTTTCACAAGAATTTGGCCAGTATCAGATAGAATTCTGCTAGTAAAATTGAGAGGTAGACCAATGGATATCAACATTATTGAAGCTTATGCACCAACAAGTAATAGCGAAGAAGAAGACATTGACACTTTTTACAAAGAGCTAGATAGAGATGACCATGGAACAGTGTAAATCCCAAGAAATAACTATTATATTAGGGGATTTCAATGCAAAAGTAGGAACAGCTAAAGTGCAAATTGTGACTGTGAGGTGGGGGGGGGCGCATTGCCTTGGAGAGACGAATGACAGAGGGAATGATTGATAGATTGGGCAAAGA
Source organism: Megaustenia siamemsis (assembly GCA_032433765.1). Taxonomy (NCBI): domain Eukaryota; kingdom Metazoa; phylum Mollusca; class Gastropoda; order Stylommatophora; family Ariophantidae; genus Megaustenia; species Megaustenia siamemsis. The sequence continues at coordinate 29,997,633 of JAVIAB010000106.1, forward strand.
CACATGAAATGATAATAGGTAACACCTGGTTCAAACAACACCCTAGGCGACTATGGACATGGCAAAGCCCAGACAAAAAAGTACACAAATTGATTTTATGCTGGTACAGAGAAGATTCAGGAATGGGCTAACATCTGTTAAAACAAGGCCAGGAGCAGATTGCAATAGTGACCATGTACTAGTAGTTGGAAAGATAAGGATAAAACTGCGGAAGGCACAGAAATCACCAAGAAATATAAAATTAGAACCAGATATACTTAGAGTAGATAGACAGATGAGTGATAAGTATAGCACGATAGTACAAAATAGATATAATAATTTTTTAAGAAAATAAATAGGGGGGGGGGGGTGTGATGTCCGCACTTGACATCACCAAAAGGTATTTGAAGCGTTCATAGCCTCTCATTTGCCAGGCTCAGTGGATGTCGGATGACAAAACTCTCTGTTTTGACAAAATCCTCTCTGGTTTTGATGGACTAAATTCAACTCCACTGGGCCACTGTGCCCAAGGCCACACCTACACGTGGTCCCTCTGTTATCGCAAAGTTGGTCTTGGGCGCGACCGAGTTCCCAGTGGTATAACTGGGTCGGGAGGAGGTGAGCCCCTATAGATGCAGGGCTAGAGCAACCATGTGGTATACGCCATTGCCCTCATCTAATCACCCTCACTCTCCCTTGAGTGAGTGTCTTGTCTTCTATCTTATTACTATTTCTATAGGAACCCCCTGTGGACAGGGTGAGAGCTTCAGCGAAACCGCCTCGAGACCATCTACTGACATACTTGAAGACAAATGACTCTAGTACTGACAAGGAGTCCATCATGTTCCCTTCAACAGTCCTGTAGTACATCGCACAGACACAAGTGACCCAGGACGTGACGATCCTCTGTCGATACATTTGGCCCCCATGAGATACGCCTGAATGAACGGAGTAAGTGCCAGTGACAGTAGGTGGCGGGAATGGGCTGTTGTGAATCCTGCTTGAATACAGGCCTAGAAAGTGAACAAATGGATGGATGATATGTCAGCAGAGACAGAGACACAATACATGCCATGGATGGAATTGAGGCGAGGATTTGCAAAACCTTCACCCTGGGGTAGGAAGATAGCCCACAGGTCCCCCAGTTTTAACAATGCCATGTACAACAAGAATATAAATCAATACGAGCTCGGACGCCGCCTCGGTCAACAAGGTCCGCGCCAGACAGTGAGCGACCAGGCTGGACTGTGCGATAAATTAGCTACTGGAAGAAACACAAACAACTCATATAATAACCAGAAACCTCGGATCCAGCAAAGTTCAATATATAAATATTTTAATGGAAGAAAGAGCATGAAGATTGGTCAGAGAGAAAAAAACAAATAAATTAAACATACTACAACTTAATATTTCAGGCCTCAAAAACAAGAAAACAGAACTAACCAAAATCATGTACAAATACCAGATCCATATTGTCCTACTGCAGGAAACACTACACAAGAACATAGACACACATATAACAGGTTACACCAGCTATCCATGTAAGTGCACCAACAACTGCAGGGGTATAATCACCTACATCAAAAACAATATACAGGGAGATGTAGTTCCACTAAATAATGCAGAACTAACAGATGTTCAGAAAGCCACAATTTGGTTTGCATCCAGCAAATATAATATTTATAATGTTTACAACCCACCAGGCACAAATTGTAACATAACAGAACTTGATCAAGTCAACTACCATAGGACTATCTTGGCTGGAGATTTTAATGGACATTCAACACAATGGGGATATTCTAACTCAAATCCCACAGGAAAATACATAGAAGATCTTTGCCAATCAACTAATCTTACAATCATGCAGGACACAGAATCAACACCAACTCTCCTACATAGAGCTCATCTCTCCCTTAGTAGACCTGATCTGACCATTTGCTCTGCTGATCTCATAAGCTACTGCCACATTGAAGTTATTGATGACATAGGCAGTGATCACAGACCCATAGTCACCATAGTAGACACAAAAACACAAAAATCCAAACAAAACAGAGAACGAGATGGAATTTCAAGAAAGCTGACTGGAAGCTATATCAAGAAAAATCCGACCAACTCCTGAACAATCTGACAGACAACAGCGTAGAAAAATTAAACGAGATGTTCACACAAATAATACTCAACACTGCAGAACAAACTATACCTAAAGGATGTAGAACACAATATCAACCATTTTGGAACACAGAACTGGAGACAGCAGTATCAGAAAGAAAGAAAGCCAGAACAATACTTGAGCAGAACCCAACTTTGAATAATAAAATAAGCTATAACAAGGCTAGTGCTAAGGTCAAACTAGTTACTAAAAAAGCAAAGAAAGAGAAATGGCAAGAAACATGCAGTAAACTCGATTTGCGACATGAAGGAAATAAAGCCTGGAGACTTATGCAACATCTGTCTGGTGATAAAAGAGAACCAAATCCTAATCCAATCAAATTTAATAATGAAATCATCAACTCTAAAAAAATATAGTTAAAAAATTTAATAGTTACTTTGCTTCAGTCAACAGAGCGAACAAACTTACAGATAGCGATAAAATTCAGCTACATAATTTAAAATTAATTGAAAGAGCCCCAATAACAAATGCTGCAATATTTGAAGAAGATTTTAACATGAGGGAACTAGAAAAGGCATTAAGAAAATTAAAATGTAGAAAATCTCCAGGCCCTGACAAGGTACACAATGAGATGATAAAGCATCTCGGCAAGTCAGGGAAAGAAACATTACTCAGACTGATCAACAAGTCATGGAAAGAAAGCAAAATTCCCAAGACATGGAGAAATGCCTATATAGTGCCATTGCTCAAAAAGAACAAGCCTCCAGATGACCCCAGAAGCTATCGCCCCCTATCCTTAACATCATGCATAGGTAAAATAGCTGAGAGTATGGTCAATAGCAGACTATACTGGTATCTGGAAACCTCTAATACTCTGTGCTACGAACAAGCTGGTTTCAGGGCAGGCAATAACATAGAAGACCAAATCCTCAGGTTAATACAACAGGTCCAAGATGGATTTCAGAAGAGACAACATACTCTAGCCATCCTAGTAGACCTGCAGCAGGCTTATGATAGAGTCTGGCGTAAGGGGCTTTTATTGAAGATGAGAGATGCCGGAATACATGGGAAACTGTACAAATGGGTCAAATATTTCCTAGTTGACAGAACAATACAAACTAAATTAAATGAATCCATTTCAGACAAAGAGGTGCTAGAAGAAGGATTACCACAGGGATCACCACTCAGTTGTACCCTTTTTTTGATATATATCAATGATCTGACCAAAACCTTGATAAATAAAAAAGCTCTATATGCGGACGATCTGGTCATGTGGAGTACTAACGAAAATATTAGAACAGCTGAAGCACAACTAAACAAAGACCTGAGACACCTAGAAGAATACTGTAATACCTGGAAAATAAAAATAAATGTACAGAAAACAGTATATACAGTATTTACTAGAAGTAACAAAATAGCTAAGGCAAACATCAAACTCAATCTCCAACACAATAGTCTTCAAAAAGAGGTACACCCTACATACTTAGGAATACAACTAGACCGGCAACTGAACCTGAAGAAACACGTAGAGAATCTCGCTAAGAAAGCAACACAAAGACTTCAACTAATGAAAAGGCTTTCCAGCACCTTATGGGGAGCAGATAAAGAAACACTTAGAAATCTCTATATGGGATATGTTCGCTCTGTTTTGGATCATGGTAGCTCGCTCCTAGTGACATGCAGCAAAACAACTAACATGGCACTGGACAAGATACAAAATAATGCATTACGACTCATCAGCGGTGCAATGAGGTCCACTCCAGTTGCAGCCTGCGAAATCCACTGCAATGTGGAACCTTTAGAGTTGAGGAGAAACAAAGCCGCTATGGTTCTCTATGAAAGACAAAAAAGAATGGAGAAGGACCACCCTAACAGAAAATTAGTAGATATATGGACTCCAAAACAAAGAATTAAGCAGATGTCAGTATTACAACATGTTAGAAATATACAAGAGAAAATTCCATCTACCTGAAAAACGACTACAAACATCAAGAGTCATCAAGAAATGCCACCAAGTACGAATTATAAAAAACCTGAAATAAATGTAGAGATATGTAACAGAACAGGTAAAAAGCAGACCCAGTATCAGTAACACTAGCAGCAAGGAAAACAATAGATACTTATCCAGAAGACTGGATACATATATACACAGATGGTGCAGCCACTAACGCTACTTCAAAAGCTGGATATGGAATACTAATACATTATCCAGATGGAACAGCAGAAGAAATTTGTGGCCCTTGTGGTGAAGTCTGTAACAATTATGAAGCAGAAATAACAGCTATTGAAACAGCAATTTATCATTTAAATACGATTTTCGATACCACACCATCAAAGAAAACAAACACAGTCATATTTACGGATTCCAAATCGGCGCTGCAAGCACTGGAAAACAACACGAACAAAACAGAACTCACACAGCTTATCATAGACACAGACAAACTCATTGAAACACATAACATAAGATTGGTAATGCAATGGATCCCAGGACACTCAAATATACCAGGAAATGATAAGGCAGATACATTAGCTAAGAGAGGATCCAAACAGACACAGATACATACATCCATCACACTGGACACAGCCAAACAAGTTATAAAATCCAACAGTAAGGAGGAGTGGCTGAATGGATGGGCCTTAGGGAAAACAGGGAGAGAGCTTTTTAAATATATGGCAAGACCAAATCCACAAGACAACATCAACAACCTAACAAGAAGAGACCAAACCACCATCTTCAGACTGAGAACAGGACATGTTATGCTAAATAACCACATTAATAGAATACAACAAAACCATACCCCAGTATGTCCACTCTGTAATCACCCACAAGAAACTGTAGAACACCACCTGTTTCAATGTCCAGAGCTCACTGACATTAGAACAACAATACTTCCTCAAAGACCCTCCAAATGGAATACTCTGTACGGAACAACAGCAGAACTTAAAAATACCTGCAGATATTATTACATGGCATTGGGCCGAATGGCATCAGCTCAAAGGTTACTGGATCCATAACAACAACAACAACAAGAAATAAATAATTTTCTTTTGAGAAAATACAGGACATCAAGGAACAGTGAAAATGTTCAAACAATCGATTCAACAAATATCAAAAGAAGTAATACCAGTGACCAAAAGAATCAACAAAAAAGAAATGGGTGACAGAAGAAATATTACAACTAATGGATGAAAGAAGAAAACATAAGAAAGAAGAACGGATATACAAATTATTGCACAAAGAGATCCAGAACAAATGCAGAGAAGCAAATGAAGGATGGTTTAAAACAGAAATGGAAAAACAGCAAAAGACTCAAAATTTATGCACAATCAGTTAAATGAATTAACAGGAAGAAAACAAGTAAAAGTTTCAAGATGTGTTAAATCAAAGGAAGGAAATATAATAATGGGACAGGAGAAGACAATGGAAAGATGGACAGAATATATCAGTCAACTCTATGATGATGAAAGACCAGAGTTAAACAATTTAAACAAAGACACAGGGCCACCAATTATGCAGAGTGAAGTGGAGGATACAATTCAACACATGAAAAGAGGCAAAGCTCCAGGTCCCGACAATATAACAATCGAAGAGTATAAATGCATTAGGAGAGTTTGGAGTACAAATCATAACAGAACTATTCAATGACATATATAACACTGGACACATACCCGAAGATCTACTAAAATCTATCTTTGTAGCCATACCGAAAAAGTCAGGCGCCACTGATTGTGAAGACCATCGCCCTATTAGTCTCATGAGCCATGTGACGAAAATATTACTAAGAATCGTCATGAGACGTGTAAGAAACAAAATAAAACCAGAAATAAGTGAGGAACAATATGGATTTGTGGAAGGAAAGGGCACCAATAATGCAATATACATCTTAAGAGCATTGATAGAAAGATCTATAGAAGTAAAGAAAGATCTATATATGTGCTTATAGACTACACAAAAGCATTTGACAGGGTAAATCATGTGAAAATAATCATATGCTGGAGAAATTAAACATTGATGGCAAGGATCTGCGAATCATAAAAAAACATGTGCTGGCAACAAACAGCAGCAATACGAATTAACAACCAAACAGGACAATTTCATATATAAAACAAGGAGTCAGACAAGTCTGTGTCCTGTCGCCGGATTTGTTTTCACTTTACAGCGAACATATTATGAGATCAATAGTAGACAAAAAAAGGAATTGAAGTCAACGGTCACAACATAAATAATTTGCGATATGCGAATGACACAGTCTTAATAGCAGAGACAGAGAATGAACTACAAGAAATGATAGACATAATAGTAAAAGAAAGCAACAAGAAAGGTCTCAGTCTGAATAGTAAGAAAACAGAAGTAATGGTGATATCGAAGAAACAATCATCACCAGCATGCAACATAAAAATAAACATGACAAATTTGAAAAAAAGTGCAACACATCAAATACTGGGGCACAATAATAACATCGGAAGGAAGATACACCACGGAAATAAAAAAAAAAAAAACAGAATAGTTCAGGCCAAAATAACATTTCAGAAAATGAAAAATATATATGCAACAAATCTGTGTTAATAGAAATGAGAAAGAGAGTTCATCTGTGCTATATAGAACCAATCCTGACCTATAGACGCGAATCGTGGACAGTAGACAAACAAATGAAAGACGATTGGAGGCCACAGAGATGGGATTTCTCAGAAGAATGTTGAAAGTTCCCTGGACAGCTAGAAAGACCAATGAGGAAGTTCTCAAAGAGGCCAACACAAAAAGGCAGCTCCTAAAAATACATCAGAAAGAAACAATCAACATTTTTGGGGCTCATCATGAGAAGAGGAAAGTCAGAATATTGGTTACAACTTGCAAAATAACAGGATAGAGAGATCGCGGACGACAAAGACAGAAAATACTAGATAGCTTGGTGTAATGGCATGGAAAACAGTCAACAACAGAACTGATACGATGCACTGTCGATAGAAGATTGTGGAAGGGGACATGATCCTCTAGGCCAACCGGGGAATCATAGGAGAAGAGGTATGTACATCAGCACTCAGACAAAAATTACAAATAAACAACAGAAAAAAACAGAGATCAATATATGGTCCGAAGCAAGATCGAACCCGTACTCCATGGCAATGCGCCTTGCCACGAGAAACCGAACGCTTAGGAACACTGCCACTCAGCCAACTACAAAATTAGCTATTGTGGGCATTGTCTTACGCGAAGGCTTTCTCATGACTATAGCACAGAGTTACGATCACAGCCTGGGAATAAATTGTATTTCTGTACTTTCCTATTAAGGCAAGTATCTCCCAGAAGGGCTAAATACTTGTGTTGCAGACAAACATTTATTGGACGAAACTGCACGAATATTAGTTTTCAGTGGTTTTATACTGGAGACAAATAATAATAAATTAATATTATTATAGAGGAAAACTTCCGAGGCGATAATTCAGGGAATCATAGGAGGAAGAGGAATTACAACAGGATTGGAACAGGAGAACAAAAATTACAAATAAACAACAGAAAAAAAACAAAGAACAATATATTGGTCCGAAGCAGCATCGAACCCGTACTCCATGGCACTGCACCTTGCCATGAAAAGCTGAGCCCTTAGGAACACTGCCACTCAGCTAACTAAAAAATTAGCCATTGTGGACAATGTCTTATGCGAAGGCGTTCTCATACGCCAACCGGTATGGCACAAGATGATGATAATGCTGACCAATCCACGACAGGTTTGGATTCCGAAAAAAAAAATCATCTGAAAACCTGGTTTCTTAAACTGAGTTGCCGACTGCAAATGCATTCGAAGAAAAGCAACAAACATTGGCAGTGTGGGAGGATATAATGAATGCCTTTGATAAAGTATGAAAGAGCGTATAAAGTGTGGGAGGATATAAGGAATACCTTTGACAAAGTATGAAGAGAGGGTCTAAAGTGTGGGAGGATATAAGGAATGCCTTTGACAAGTATGAAGAGAGGGTCTAAAGTGGGATATAAGGAATGCCTTTGACAAAGTATGAAGAGAGGGTCTAAAGTGTGGGAGGATATAAGGAATGCCTTTGACAAAGTATGAAGAGAGGGTCTAAAGTGTGGGAGGATATAAGGAATGCCTTTGACAAAGTATGAAGAGAGGGTCTAAAGTGTGCGAGGATATAAGGAATGCCTTGACTAAGCATGAAGAGAGGGTCTAAAATGAAATTCATTAGAACAGATATCAGAGGATGTGTGTATGATTGGATAACAAACTCCGCAATGGTTGCAGGTGGCCTGGCTCTGATACCCCACTCCACAATGTTTGCAGGTGGCCTGGCTCTGATACCCCACTCCACAATGTTTGCAGGTGGCCTGGCTCTGATACCCTACTCCACAATGTTTGCAGGTGGCCTGGCTCTAATACCCCACTCAGCAATGTTTGCAGGTGGCTTGGCTCTGATAACCCACTCCACAATGGTTGCAGATGGCCTGGCTCTGATACCCTACTCAGCAATGTTTGCAGGTAGCCTGGCTCTGATACCCCACTCCACAATGTTTGCAGGTGGCCTGGCTCTGATACCCCACTCCACAATGTTTGCAGATGGCCTGGCTCTGATAACCCACTCCACAATGTTTGCAAATGGCCTGGCTCTGATACCCCACTCCACAATGTTTGCAGGTGGCCTGGCTCTGATACTCCACTCAGCAATGTTTGCAGATGGCCTGGCTCTGATACCCCACTCCACAATGTTTGCAGGTGGCCTGGCTCTGATACCCCACTCCACAATGTTTGCAGTGGCCTTGCACTGATACCCCACTCCACAATGTTTGCAGGTGGCCTGGCTCTGATACTCCACTCAGCAATGTTTGCAGGTGGCCTGGCTCTGATACCCTACTTCACAATGTTTGCAGATGGCCTGGCTGAGATACCCCACTCAACAATGTTTGCAGGTGGCCTGGCTCTGATACCCCACTCAGCAATGTTTGCAGGTAGCCTGGCTCTGATACCCCACTCCACAATGTTTGCAGGTGGCCTGCCTCTGATACCCAACTCAGCAATGTTTGCAGATGGCCTGGCTCTGATACTCCACTCAGCAATGTTTGCGGATGGCCTTGCTCTGATACCCCACTCCACAATGTTTGCAGATGGCCTGGCTCTGATACCCCACTCCACAATGTTTGCAGATGGCCTGGCTCTGATACCCCACTCCACAATGTTTGCAGGTGGCCTGGCTCTGATACCCTACTCCACAATGTTTGCAGATGGCCTGGCTCTGATACCCTACTCCACAATGTTTGCAGGTGGCCTGGCTCTGATACCCCATTCCACAATGTTTGCAGGTGGCCTGGCTCTGATACCCTACTCCACAATGTTTGCATGTGGCCTGGCTCTGATACCCCACTCCACAATGTTTGCAGGTGGCCTGGCTCTGATACCCTACTCCACAATGTTTGCAGGTGGCCTGGCTCTGATACCCCACTCCACAATGTTTGCAGTGGCCTGGTTCTGATACCCTACTCCACAATGTTTGCATGTGGCCTGGCTCTGATACCCCATTCCACAATGTTGCAGGTGGCCTGGCTCTGATACCTTACTCCACAATGTTTGCAGATGGCCTGGCTCTGATACCCTACTCCACAATGTTGCAGATGGCCTGGCTCTGATACCCTACTCCACAATGTTTGCAGGTGGCCTGGCTCTGATACCCTACTCCACAATGTTTGCAGATGGCCTGGCTCTGATACCCACTCCACAATGTTTGCAGGTGGCCTGGCTCTGATACCCTACTCAGCAATGTTTGCAGATGGCCTGGCTCTGATACCCTACTCCACAATGTTTGCATATGGCCTGGCTCTGATACCCTACTCAGCAATGTTTGCAGATGGCCTGGCTCTGATACCCTACTCCACAATGTTTGCAGGTGGCCTGGCTCTGATACTCCACTCAGCAATGTTTGCAGGTGGCCTGTCTCTGATAACCTACTCCACAATGTTTGCAGGTAGCCTAGCTCTGATACTCCACTCCACAATGTTTGCATGTGGCCTGGCTGTGATACTCCACTCAACAATGTTTGCAGGTGGCCTGGCTCTGATACCCTACTCCACAATGTTTGCAGATGGCCTGGCTCTGATACTTACTCCACAATGTTTGCAGGTGGCCTGGCTCTGATACCCCACTCAGCAATGTTTGCAGATGGCCTGGCTCTGATACCCCACTCCACAATGTTTGCAGGTGGCCTGGCTCTGATACCCAACTCCACAATGTTTGCAGATGGCCTGGCTCTGATACCCTACTCCACAATGTTTGCAGGTGGCCTGGCACTGATACCCCACTCAGCAATGTTTGCAGATGGCCTGGCTCTGATACCCACTCCACAATGTTTGCGTATGACCTAGCTCTGATACCCTATTCAGCAATGTTTGCGTATGGCCTGGCTCTGATACCCCACTCAGCAATGTTTGCGTATGGCCTGGCTATGATACCCACTCCGCAATGTTTGCGTATGGCCTGGCTCTGATGCCCCACTCCGCAATGTTTGCGTATGACCTGGCTCTGATACCCTACTCAGCAATGCTTGCATATGGCCTGGCTCTGATACCCTTTTCAGCAATGTTTTGCATATGGCCTGGCTCTGATACCCTTTTCAGCAATGTTTGCGTATGGCCTGGCTCTGATACCCAAATCTGCAGTGTTTGCAGATGGTCTGGCTCTGTGAATAAGAGTAGAATCAGCGGCCCAGCTTCAGGATGTAGAATGTCTTGGACAAACTAGAAAAATAAACAATTTCACAGACATTGTTCGTCGGATTAGGAGAAAATCATCTCACAATCTTCAGCTTATCAAATAGCGTTAATTTAGCAAAATTAAGAATAAAATAACATTTACTCCGCTATAGACCAAAAACCAAAATAACTTGTCATCACCAGGTTCTGCAAAATGGACAAAACAGAGAAAAACACGTTAGGAAAAAGAGCTTAAAAACTGAATGGGATAATGAAAAAATTACTTGAAACCAAATTTGGGGGCTGGGGGGGGGGGAGAGATAGAGAGAGATAGAGAGAGAGGGTCTATCTATCTATCTTTCGTTCGCCCGAAGTATTGTCTATATCTGCAATGTCGTTTCCTGTATAAATTTTACTGTCTTTTGTAATTCTTGAAGTGGCCCATATAGTTTTGTCTATAGTGTTGTATCTATGGGCCAATGGATTTTCCTCAGTCTACTATATTCAGTGCAGTCTTGAAGTATGTGTTCAGCAGTCTGGGCCGCCTGTCCACATGTACAAGTAGTTGAGGTGCCAATCTTGAATTTTGTTTACATGTGACTATGGAGTCGATTGTGTCCTGTTCTGAGGCGTATAATGATAACTTGTTCATATCTATTCATATTATGAAAGGAATCCTGATTTGGGGTTTGTTGTCCTCTGATTGATTTGATTATCTGTTTCTTATGATGGTATGTAACCGGTGTATCTAGTTGCGTGCGTGGTGAACCTTCCTTTGCCAACTGATCTGCTTTCTCATTTCCTGGTATTTCACAGTAAGACGGGATCCACTGCAGGGCAACCCTGTAGTGCTTGCAGAGTTCAGTCAATAAGGTCTGCAGATGTGGTAATTTTCTGGATTGTAGTGCCTGGAGTACTGATCTTGCATTTGTGCGAACACTACAGGCTGTGGGCCAAGATTACTGTTCAGCAGTTTTTCTATTGCCAACTTTATTTCTTGTATTTTTGCATCATAATTGTGACAATATTTCCCTGTTGCTATTTTATTCATATCCCTAGTGTTATTTGGGTACTCTATATATGCACCTGCTCCCCGATTCTTTACTGCATTCTGTGCTGATCCATCTGTGTACACACGAATCCATAGGTCTTGTGGGTATTCTTCATCCAGGAAACTAAGAGTTATTGTTTTTCGCTGTAGACTATTCTGTTCCTCTTTGTCAACTATTTCTTTCACTTCTGTCCATATTTGTATTGATAATCCTGATTCCTCTGTCCAGGGAGTCTGTTCTGGTATGGGCAGTAGGGTGTTAACAACTCTTGGCATGTCTGGTGTTTGTCTACTAATACGCTTGGCTTGGTGGATAAAACTACTCTCTTAAGTCGCCCCAATGCAAGCTTTTGGAATCGGTCCTTCATTGGATGTCTCGGCATGCAAGCATATTTTTCATCCTGTATCAGCACCTTTGTGTCCTCCGTTCTCTCAGTATCCTCCACAATTTCTCCATCTCCATATTGGTGTTGATTTCATTGCTCTTGTGATGACCCTAAGTGCCTGGTTTTGTACTTTATCCAGTTCTTGCAGTGTGGTGTTTGATGCTGAGCACCATGCAGATGATGCATATTCTAAATGTGGGCGTATACTCTGTTGGCAAACTTTACTGAGTATTTTCCCATTCGCACCCCATTTGGTTCCACGCATCTTTCTTAGAATAGCCAATTTCCTCCTTGCTTTTTGGGTTGTCTTATTTATCTGCTGTTTCAAGATAGTTTGTTATCAAATGTAACTCCGAGATACGTAGCTTGTATGTCTTCTTTCACTGGCTCATTGTTTATGTAAATGGCTCCTGCTTTTTGTTTTGGGAGAGAGTGAAAGTGTAGTACTGCATTTGTCTGTATTGATGCTGATACACCATCTATTTGTCCATGATTCAGTGCATTCATAGCTCTTTGTAGTAATTTGGAGGCCACTGATGCATACTCCTCTGTGTACCACATTCCAAGTCATCTGCATACATTGCCACTTTGATGCCATGTGGTAGTTCAGTAACTAGGTCATTGATGTAGATCAGAAAAAGTGTTGGCGATGGTACTCCTCCCTGTGGAACGCCCTGGCGCAGTAAGACCACTTACTCTTAAGACCATCCAGTTGCACTCTGGCTCTCCTGTTAAGCAGGTATGCTTTCACCCATTTATACACCCTGCCATTTACTCCATAATTTCTCAGTCTCTTCAAAAGCCTTCCTTCCATACCTTATCAAATGCTTTCTTTAGGTCTATCTATGCTGCTAGTACCAGTTTTCTTTCTTGAAACGCATTCTCAATTTCCTGGGAAAGATAGGTTGCCTGATCTTCGGTAGAGTAACACTGTCTAAAGCCTGCTTGTTGTGGGACAAGGAGATTTTCACTTTCCATGTACCACTGCAGTCTGAGATTGATTACACGTTCCATTGTTTTACACAAACAGCTTGTGAGGCTGATTGGTCTATAGCTGGATGTCGTTGAACCATCTTTTCCTGGCTTTAGTAATGTTATCATAATCGCTTCTCTCCATGCCTGTGGCACTCTACCTGTGATCCAGCAAATGTTGTAGATATGCAGTAGTTTTGCTTTAGCTGCAGTCCCAAGTTCTTAATCATTTCATTGGACACTCCATCACTGCCTGGTGACTTTTTCATTTTTAATTTTGATATTGCCAGCTGTAGCTCTCTTTGTGTATTGGGTATTTCCATGACTTCATGTATGATCTCTTCTTGTCTTGCATTTTGTTGTTTCAACGGGTGTCTTGTCGTTTCTCTAGGCTAATTTCAATATTATTGTCATTTGCAAAGGAGTCTGCAAAGTGATTTGCTGCATGTTTACCTGTTAGGATGTTTCCATCCTTCTTCAGTGTAATTTTGGTGTTCCTTTCTGTACCCTCATCATTCAGTTGTTTTATAAGCTTCCACACTTTTTTTTTCGTTCAAGATTCAAGGACTCTGTTTTCTCTTTCCAGCTTCTTCGTCTGGCTTGTAGTTTAGCCCATTGAAATTTGGCTTTAGCATGCTGGTAGTTATTGTGGTGTTCTTGCAAGGGTTATTTTCTGCTTGCTTTCGAGATGTTTCCATGTCATTGTGCAGTTGCTCTAGTTCACTACTCCAGTATGGTTTGTATTGTTTCCGTGCCCCTCTAGGTATTGTTTCACTAGCAGGTTGTATAATAGTCTACTGAATTCATCAACTATTTGTTGATGTCTCTATCTGTATTTATATCTTTAGTCAGTACACTGGTGTAGTGTTGATACATTTTCCAGTCTGCCTTTTTTATAATTCCATCTGGAGAGAGTGCTGCTCTCCCTGACTGCCTCATTTTGCACCACTAAAAAGACTGGTCGGTTGTCACTGTCTCCAAGTTGTTTCCCAACAATACGTGTGATATTCCAATCCAGGTCTGGTGAATTGAAAGCAAGGTCTGGTGTAGATGTGGTATGCCATGATCTGGAGTAGAATGTTGGTGGATCTGTTGTCTGGTTTAATAGTATAAGCCCATTGTCATCCTGCCAATTTTCAAGTTCTTCACCTCTCTTGTCCATATGCTCATATCCCCAGCTCTGTGAATGGCTGTTAAAGTCTCCACATACAATTATTCTTTCTTTTAATGTAATTGTGTCTAGTGCTAGTGGGCGGTCACTCGGACAGTAGTAGTTAAGTAGGCGAAAGTCTGTATTTTCTGTCCAGAGGTGCAGTATTTGATATTCTGTCCCATCCATATACACTTCAATCTGACATGCATTGATGTTGTTCTTTACAAGTGTCAATATTCCGCCCTTTTATATGTTTTTTTTTTTTCTGTCAGATCGGTAGCACTGGTATCCCTTAATCGTCAAGGCTATGTCGTTGTTTAGATGTGTTTCCTGCAAACAGCATATGCTTACTTGTTCTTCATGCAGGATATTTTAAAATTCTATCGTTTTACAGTACCCATCTATTTTGCTGTTGAGAGAGAGAGGTGAAGCAACATTTAAAAAAGAGTGTATAAAACTCAAAATATAATAAGGATTTTTTTTGTTGTTGGTATGTACTCAGACATGGAGAGAAAAGGCAGCGACTTTTCAATATAGATCTTTCCGAAACGCGTTCTAGTTAGTAAACATTGAACATTAACAATAAGTAAACTTGAGAATCCACTTACTGCTTGTTTTTAATTTCAATATGAAAAATATAGTGGAAAAAAATAGTAAAGAGCCCCGTCAAGCCAAGTGGCGTATTGGTATATGGTGTTAGTTACCATCATTTTTACACACCTTTGGCACATGATTTTTGGGGTAATGTGGTCGGTATTACGCCAGTGCCGTTTTACTTTCCCAGAAAAAAATCCGGCACCCATTTAAGGCTGGGTGAACCCGGAAGCCGTCGATCAGGATCGAACCCGACCTCTTGTCCTTTGTAGCCCAGTTCACTAACCACTGAGTATAAATGTCAAAAAATTATAATTATACAACTTAATTTGACAAATATAATATCTCTTAAACAAATGTTCTATCGCTTTCGAAGATTGGTATATTGACATTTTCTCGTTTGATGGGATGAATGATAGAGTTAAGATAAACGTTTGTCAAACTCCTTGATGTTGTTCATATTTTCTAGCTTGTCAAAAACATCGACAACTGGCCACTGCCATATATTCTTATGCTGGCCACTGCCATATATTCTTATACTGGCCACTGTCATTTATTCTTATACTGGTCACTGCCATATATTCTTATACTGGCCACTGCCATATATTCTTATACTGACCACTGCCATATATTCTTATACTGACCACTGCCATGGATTCTTATCTTGCCCACGGAACAAGGTCATTCGAATACATCGCAGACTGGGATATCTAATTATACAAACATAGTCTTATACCTTTTCCAGTGAGCTTCGTCATTAGAACCTCAGCGACTGCCATCGACTCTTGTCTTACCCATAGAACCTGATCAATCTGTTAAAATGTTGCTGTACACTCTCCCCAGTCGATTCCTGCAGACCTGGAGATGAAAGATAATGTGGAAAACTTAAATATGTCTTAATATCGACATAAACAGGACACCTAAAATATCAGAGATAAACATTTGTGTTTTGATCAACGAGAATGATTGACATGTCATAGCCCTCATTATTGGCATTTGACACTTTGTCAAGAGAGTGTACACACATCTCGTGCTTGATGTGGATCTGATAAGTACAAGAGGTATGGGTTCGAACTTGATTGGCTGCTTCTAGGTTCACCTCTCCCCCCCCCCCTCCCACTTCACCCCCACCAACGTCAAATTTTAATCAGAAATTATTTTCTGTGAAAGAAAGACGGTACTAACGTTTTGCTGATCACATTAACCTACCCCAATTAAAAAAAAAAAACATTTGCTGATGGTAGCAAAAACATAGACACTAACATTAGAGTGTTTGCTCAGTATAAACTAAACATTTGATGATGGTAGAAAAAACATAGATACTAACATTAGAGTGTTTGCTCCGTATAAACTAAACATTTGATGATGGTAGCAAAAACATAGACACTAACATTAGAGTGTGTGCTCCGCATAAACTAAACACGGGGTATGACGGGATTTTTTTTATTCCTTTCATTTTCTAAATTCGTTCTATTGTTTTTCTTTCTTTCTTACTTTCTTTCTTTCTTTCTTTCTTTATGGAGTTCTGTACGATAGCAGCAAAGATCTAATTCCCACTGTTTCGTCACACGATACACCCAGGTCAGACTGCTACTATTAATCTCTGCCTTAATTTTCCCCTGTCAGCCTTTCTTCCGCTATTCCTCGGTTGGTGTCTGCGTGTCAGTTCTTATGATTGTTTCTTAACCACTTCTATTACCATAGCCTGCCTAGCTTCAGAGCCCGCCTTCTTTTATCTCTGTGAATACTTCCGGTTTTTCACAATTTGTGTGCAGTGTTTGCTTGTTTTGTTTCTTCTTCTTCTACTTTTTTAGTTCCCAGTGGAACATAGGACTACAACAAACACTTTCCAAGTGTTCTGTTTTTTGCCATTCTTTTAAGATCATTCCATGTCTTCCCCATCATCTTCATCTCTGCTTCTATCTGTCTTCTCCAAGAATTCCTGGTCTTCCTCTTTGTCTTTTCCCCTGGGGATTCCAAAAAGGGGCCTGTTGTGTAATACTCTCAGTTGGCTTCCGTAGTGTGTGTCCTATCCAGCGCCATCGTCTTCGCTGTATCTCTTTATCCACTGGTGTTTGACTGGTACATTTCCATAATTCTATGTTAGTGATTTTGTCCTGCTATTTCCATCCTTTTATCATGCGTAAGCATCCACTAATGAAAGTATGTATCTTCGTGATTGTCAAGTTTGTTGTTCTCCATGTTTCACAGCCATATAATAGGACCGCCTTAACATTTGAGTTGAACATTTTTATTTTGTATTTAACCTAATTTCTTTGGATTTCAATATGTTTCCCAGTGCAATGAAAGCTCCTCTTGCTTTTGATATCCTTATTTTGGTATCATTTTCTGTTCCTCCCTCTTTATCAATATTACTGCCCAGATATATGTAAGATTGTACATCTAATAGATGTAATTCTCCTAGTTTTATTTGGTTATGCCAACTGTATTAATTCTCATAATGTTGGTCTTATCTCTATTAATCTTCAGTCCTAGCTGTTGTGATCTCTCATCAAGTATGCTCATTTTATCCTGCCTCTGTTGATGGCTGTGTGATAGGAGAGCTGTGTCATCAACAAAGTCTAAATCATCAAGTTGTTTGGTCAGTGACCACAGGATCCAATTTCTGTTGTTTTGAATTATTTTCATAATCCAATCTATGGCCAGTAGAAAGAGAGATGGAGACAGAAGGCATACCTGCCCTACTCCTGTTCTTATTTCAAATGCTTCTGTAATCTGTCCTTCATGCACCAAACTACATTTCATTCCTTCATACATTGTTTTTATCAGGTTACTACACTTTATGGGGATTCGGTAATGACTCAGCAACTTCCAAAGCATTCTTCTGTCTAAACTACCAAATGCCTTTTCGTAATCTATGAATCCAATATAAAGTGGGGATTTTAGTTTTAAACTTTGTTCAACTATTATACGTAGAGTAGTTATTTGATCAGCACATGATTTGTTCTTCTAAAACCTGCTTGTTCATCTCTCAAATGTTTCTCTATGGCCTCTTTTAGTCTCTCCAGAATGATTCTGCCTAATATTTTTCCTGGCACTGATAGTAGCATAATTCCCCTATAATATGTGCACTCCTGTAAAATTCATTTCTTTGGTAGTTTGATCATATAACCTTCTTTCCAGTCTTTAGGTATTTCTTCCCTCTCCCAAATTTTATCCAATAGACCATGTAACATCTTGGTAGAGGTGTTGATATCTGCTTTAATGGCTTCCGAAGGAATTTCATCTGGTCCTGTGGCTTTACCATTTTTTAATAGTTTGATGGCATTCATTATTTCTTCTTTGCTTGGTTTTCCACAGTTAACGTGTAACTCTTCGTCTGCTGGTAGTATATCTGGAGGATTTTTTGAGCCGGGTCTATTCAAAAGTTCTTCAAAGTGCTTTTTCCATCTCTCCATTTGTTCCCTTATATTACTAAGCAGATTTCCTTTCTTATCTTTAATAAAGGCATTGATCTGTATGTATTTTCCCACTTAATTTCTTTGTGCTGTTGTACAGTTCTTTCATATTCCCTTTATTTGTTCCTTCTTCTGCCTCTTTAGCTAGTTCATCTATATATTTCCTCTTATCCTTTTAATGCATCTTCTCACTTCTTTGTTCACCTCTGTGTAAGCTTCCTGTGTCTTGGCTTTATTACTTCTCGTTTTGCTTTTATTTATGTTTGCTTTCTTGTTCTTTCTTTCTTTAATTTTGTCCAGGGTCTCTGCTGTCATCCATGCCTTATTCTGGCGTTTCTCTTTTCCCTAGTGTTTCTTCGAATGTCTCTTTCCATATATCTTTTACCTGTTTCCAATGATCTACTATATTTATTGTATTTTCTAGTTGTTGGAGGACTTGGTATTTGTTTGATATTGTGACTGCAAATTTATCTTTAATTCATTGTTCTTTAAGCAACTCTACATTTAAATACTTTCTACCCTTATTCGTTGTAGTATACCTTTTTAGTTTAATTTTAAGTTTGGCTATCAGAAGATGATGATCAGAAGCTATATCTGCCCCTCTATATACTTTTACATCCTGTAAGGATGACTTAAACTTATTATTAATACATATGTGATCAATGTGATTTTCCGTTCTATGATCTGGTGACACCCATGTAGCTTTGTGTATTCTTTTATGTTGCAATATCGTTTCTCCTAGGCTCACTTGATTAAGAGCGCAGAAATTCACAAATAGCTCTCCATTCTCGTTTATATCTCCAAGTCCATGTTTTCCCATAATCTCTTCGAAGCCTCTGTTGTCTGATCCTTGTTTTGTTTGGCCAAACAAAATTCAGAGAATTTTCTAAAGTTTGGTTGCACAAATTTACGACTTATTTCAAAGCTTCCTTTACATCAGCAGAGCACAGCTGTTTACCATTGCTGCATTAGCAAATTTGCCCGGTGGTGTTTTTTTTCTAGAAAGATAAATACACATGCTTCTTCTGTTGTGGGCCTATATTCAAAGTAATTAAAAGAAGTTGTATCTCAAAATAAAAAAAAATAAAAAATTCATAGTTAAAAATTCAATATTGTATTCCTCTCCTCCCCCCCCCCCCCAATCCCCCATAAAAATTAAATAAGTAAATAATAAATTAATAAATAAAAATAAGATTTGCCAGTCTTTGATAGTTTTGTTACTATCATAAACTACTAAAATATCATTCACACACACACACACACGCGCGCGCGCGCACACACACACACACACACACACACACACACATATATATAAAGCAGAATAGCTCAGGCCACAATAATATTTCAGAAAATGAAAAACGTCTTATACAACAAGTTCATGCAAATAGAAGTGAAACATGAAGTTCACCGGTGCTATCTATATAAAGCCAATTCTGACCTGTGGAAGCGAATCTTGGACAGTAGACAAACAAATGAAAAGACACGATTAGATGCCACAGAGATGGGATTTCTCAGAAAAATGTTGAAAGTTCCCTGGATAGCTAAAAAGACCAACGAGGAAATTGATTGTCAAAGAGACCACACAAAAAGGGAGCTCCTAAAAACATCAGAAAGAAACAATCAACATTTTTCAGGCAACAAAACAGTCGGCAACAGAATCGATAGGATGCACAGTGAGCAGAAGATTGTAGGAGGGCATGATCACCTACGCCAACCGGTATGGCACATGATAATGATGATGAAATAAATATTGACTTTAGCTACAAATTTTAAACTTTCTATGTAAACTGAGGCCACTTCACTAAAATATCAATTTTAAGAATGAGTGAATGCACTAGGCAATGGCTATCTTCGCCCTTCATCATCATCATCATTGAGTGCCGTCTCCGTAATGAAGGTTGGCTACCATGGAGCGCCATTCTGCTCTATCTCTTGCTTTGATGGTGCAGGTTGTCATCGGTTGATTTGTCCATCTTTTGATGTTACTCGTCCATGTTAATCTTGGTCTTCCTCTGCCTCTTTTACCCAGTATTTCCCTTTCAATATTACTTTTATTAGGCTGTTGTGTCTTCTAACATGCCCCCAAAATTCCATTTGTCTTGTTCTAATTGTGTTTAGCAGTTCTCTTTTAATTTTTAGTTGATTTAAAACTAAATAAATGAATATACAAGCCACTGAAATAAATAAATTATCGTCTGATTCTGTACATTTTGTTACAGTTTTTTATGACATCACAAATGAGAATGTTGGTAATATGAACTTACTAATTACTGTTCTCGTTAGCGATTCTCGGGTACTTCCTCCTTCCCGTATTAGTCCATATCGGGCGAAATAAAACGTAAGAATTGAATTCCTTTCAGTCGCTAAAAACGTAGATCGACACAAGGAGCTTTTTACATCGGTAAGGAAAGATAATTATTTTGGTAAGGGCTTGTCACAAACAATTTCCAGGGAGCAAAGAAAAGTAGAGACGACGAAGCGGAAATAAAAATGAAATGATTGTGTCAATAAAAGGACAGGGAAATCATCTAAACATACCGGGAAGTTGCCACACAAATGTAATGAACGTAGACAGGCCGTGAACAGCTCATCTTGTTGCTGATCCAGAAGCTTTAAGAAAAATAGTATTTTTTTTAAAAAGTAAAGAGCCCCGTCACGCCAAGTGGCGTATAGGGAATTTGGTGTTAGTGACCATAAATTTTACAGACCTTCGGCACATGATTTTTGGGGTAATGTGGTCGGTATTACGCCCGTGCCGCTTTACTTTTCCAGAAAAAAAATCCGGTACTCATTAAAGGCTGGGTGAACAGGAAGCCGTGTCGATTGGGATGGAACCCTACCTCTTGTCCTTTGTTCACTAACCACTGAGCTATCGCTTTAAGAAAAATGTAAGGGATTATTTTGGCAGTCATCTTCCAGGGACTCGATCGTCCATTTTGAAAATCATTGCTACATTATCTTGTCACGCTCGTGTTGAAAATAAATAAAAACAAGAACATTAAATATTATAAACATTTTAAAAGAAAGAAGACTAACTCGTGGCTGAAAATAAAAACTGCGCTGTGCCAGATGAGACTAGTTTAATCCGGAACCTACAAACAGTAAATATGGACCATGAACGTTTTCCATCTGAAGATACATCCCCCGGATGTTAAATGTCACATGATAGAACACAATGTTTCGGTGATTACCGGCAGAACAAACATGCGAGAAGATGTGAATTAATTTTGTACCCAAATCGGTGCCACCTGCTGAAAAGCTCTAACATCTGTCCTTCTCTGGAATCTACAACATACAATTCTAGATTAAAGAATTGTTAGGAACATTGTAGTTCATTAGTTACAAATATATATATTGTTTTAGTTACAAATATATATATATTGTTTTAGTTACAAATATATATATTTGTTTTAGTTACAAATATATATATATTGTTTTGGTTAATAATATATATATTGTTTTAGTTACAAATATATATGTTGTTTTAGTTACAATTTAGTTACAAATATATATATTGTTTTAGTTACAATTTAGTTACATATATATATATATATATATATATATAGTTTTAGTTACAATATATATATACTGTTTTAGTTACTAATATATATATAGGCCCTATATTGTTTTAGTTACAAATATATATATATCGTTTTAGTTACACACGCACACATATACATATCGTTTTTTTAGTTACACACACAGAGATATATATCGTTTTAGTTACATATATGTGTCGTTTTAGTTATATATATATCGTTTTAGTTACATATATATATGTCGTTTTATATATTTCGGTATATATATACCGAATATATATATTCTGGGAGGGCTAGGTAGCCTAGTTGGGAAAACCACCCGACTGGACTGCCGACGTTCGGACAACCCGTGTTCAATTCCCGTTGGCAGAAATGGGTACCAGAGTATTACCCTGGGAAGGTGAGGAATGTTGCCTCGCATCTGAGTTTCGATGCTTGAGGCGACACTATTCAGAAATTTCCGAACATTTCTGGATAGGCGGCCGAGCACATATAGGTATAAACTCGCGTGCTAAGACACTGGCTCAAGTCTCGTACTTTAGCTTTAATGTCGTTTTAGTTATATATATAAATATATATATATATATATATATATATATATATACATATATATATATATATATATATATAATTTTAGTTACATATATGTGTCGTTTTAGTTTATACATATATATTTATATATCGTTTTAGTTACATATATATATGTCGTTTTAATTACGTAGATATATATAGTTTTAGTTACAAATATATATATGTCGTTTTAATTACGTAGATATATATCGTTTTAGTAACAAATATATACATGTATATATCGTTTTAGTTACAAATCTTTGAATGTAACTCTCTCTATAAGATGTTTTGAGAATGTTACATTCCTCTACCTCTTAAAATTGATATTTTCTTGAAGCGGTTCCAAAAGTGAACATCACAAGAAATGATGGGTGCTTCGGTTTGCGTGTACTTAGTTTTTTTTTGTGTGAGAAACGTTTCAATACATTTTTATGAGAGAAAATATTCAAAATAATATTTTTTTCAGGTTCCAAATATAACCTGTTGGTAAAGTGGGCGTGAGCACGATTCTCAGCGTTTTAACATTATATTTATTTATTATTGTTATTAATTAATTATTTTTTTGGGGGGGGGGTGGAGTGCGGAGCAGGGGGTGGGGGGGGTTAATGACCTACACACCGGGTGGCGACAGCTGAGAGCTTGTGGTCTTTACTTTCCATTTAATTCATTCATTCATTCGTTCATTCGTTCATTCATTCATTCATTCATTCATTCATTCATTTGTTCATTCATTCATTCATTGGATCATTCGCTCATTCATTCATTCGTTCATTCATCCAATCATTCGTTCATTCTTTTGCTCATTCATTCATTCGTTTATTCATTCATTCGTTCATTCGTTCATTCATTCAATCGTTCATTCATTCATTCGCTCATACATTCATTTGCTCATTCATTCATTCATTCGCTCATTTATTCATTCATTCGTTTATTCATTCATTCGCTCATTCATTCATTCATTCATTCATTCGTTCATTTATTCATTCATTCATTCATTCGTTTATTCATTCATTCGTTCATTCATTCAATCGTTCATTCGCTCATTCATTCATTTGCTCATTCATTCATTCATTCATTCGTTCATTTATTCATGCATTCGTTTATTCATTCATTCGCTCATTCATTCATTCATTCGTTCATTCATTCATTCATTCATTCTCTCATTCATTTATTTGTTCATTCATTCATTCAATGGTTCATTCATTCGCTCATTCATTCATTCGTTCATTCATTCGTTCATTCATTCATTCGTTCATTTATTCATTCATTATTTCATTCATTCGTTCCTTCATTCACTGATTAATTCATTCGCTCATTCATTCATTCGTTCATTCATTCGCTCATTCATTCATTCCTTCATTCATTCGTTCGTTCATTCATTCCTTCATTCGTTCATTAATTCATTCATTCATTCGTTCATTCATTCGCTCATTCGTTCATTCATTCATTCGTTCATTTATTCATCCATTCTTTCATTCATTCATTCGTTCATTCATTCATTCGCTCATTCATTCATTCGTTCATTTATTCATCCATTCTTTCATTCATTCATTCGTTCATTCATTCATTCTCATTCTTTCATTCATTCATGTGTTCATTCATTCATTCATTGGTTCGTTCATTCGCTATTTCATTCATTCGTTCATTCATTCGCTCATTCATTCATTCGCTCACGAGTTCATTCGTTCATTCATTCGCTCATTCATTCATTCGTTCATTCATTCGCTCATTCATTCATTCGTTCATTCATTCGTTCATTCATGCGCGCATTCATTCATTCGTTCATTCATTTATTCTTTCATTCCTTCGTTCATTCATTCATTCGTTCATTCATCCGCTCATTCATTCGTTCATTCATTCATTCATTTATTTATTCGCTTGTTCATTCATTCGTTCATTCATTCGTTCATTCATTCATTCGTTAATTCATTAATTCATTGATTCATTCGTTAATTCATTCGCTCATTCATTCATTCGCTCATTCATTCGTTCATTCATTCGCTCATTCATTCATTCGTTCATTCATTCGTTCATTCATGCGCGCATTCATTCATTCGTTTATTCATTTATTCTTTCATTCATTCGTTCATTCAATCATTCGTTCATTCATCCGCTCATTCATTCGTTCATTCATTTATTTATTCATTTATTTATTCGCTTGTTCATTCATTCGTTCATTCATTCGTTCATTCATTCATTCGTTAATTCATTAATTCATTGATTCATTCGTTAATTCATTCGCTCATTCATTCATTCGCTCATTCATTCGTTCATTCATTCGCTCATTCATTCATTCGTTCATTCATTTGTTCATTCATGCGCGCATTCATTCATTCGTTTATTCATTTATTATTTCATTCATTCGTTCATTCAATCATTCGTTCATTCATCCGCTCATTCATTCGTTCATTCATTTATTTATTCGCTTGTTCATTCGCTCGTGCATTCATTCGTTCATTCATTCATTCGTTCATTCATTCATTCATTGATTCATTCGTTAATTCATTCGCTCATTCATTCATTCGCTCATTCATTCATTCATTCATTCGT
Source organism: Megaustenia siamemsis (assembly GCA_032433765.1). Lineage (NCBI taxonomy): Eukaryota > Metazoa > Mollusca > Gastropoda > Stylommatophora > Ariophantidae > Megaustenia > Megaustenia siamemsis. The sequence goes on from JAVIAB010000106.1 coordinate 30,022,648, forward strand.
TCTTTCATTCGCTCATTCATTCGCTCATTCATTCATTCGCTCATTCATTCCTTCATTCATTCGCTCATTCATTCATTCGTTCATTCATTCGCTCATTCATTCATTCATTCGTTCATTCATTTGCTCATTCATTCATTCGTTCATTCATTCGCTCATTCATTCCTTCGCTCATTCATTCATTCGTTCGTTCATTCATTCATTCACTCATTCATTCATTTATTCGTTAATTCATTCGCTCATTCATTCATTCATTCATTCATTCATTCATTCATTCATTCGTTCATTTGTTCCTTCGTTCCTTCGTTCCTTCGTTCGTTCATTCATTCATTCATTCATTCGTTCATTCGTTCGTTCATTCATTCATTCATTCGCTCATTCATTCATTCATTTTCTTCTCGAACCGAAGACAGGACATAGGACTGAAGTCATAGTTCTCCACGATTGTCGATATGCTTATAGTTCTTGGCTGTTTGTTATTCCCATGGTTGAGCCTTCCCTAGTAATTGTTCTGCATAGCGATATTCTTGGTCTGCCGTGTTTTCTTTTACCAGGTGGTTTCCACATGAATACCTTTACTCTCCAGCCAGCCCATCCTCTCAGCAGAGCTCAGAAAATGAAACACCTGTCGTAGAGATAAATCTCGTTTTATTTTTAAAATATTTGTAAAATGTACATAATGATGGCTCACATAAAATGTGAATACAACTTTAAACAGACAGATACAGATTATATTTCCGACATTATTAGCAGAGACTAATTGTTAACAAGACATTCATTGCAAGAACTCTCCTTTGGGGGAGGTTATTGGTTATTGGTTATGGAAGGCCTCGGTATCACTGCAAACGAATTAAAATCCATAATTGCTCAACTGCCCGTGCCAGTGGAATCATCCGAATTACTAACACATCTCCCAAACAAAGAAAGGTAACTGTAGTCCCCATCGTAGCAGTCTCAGCACACGCCAAAAGACATAAGGCGAAACCGCGCAGAAAGTAAACACAGCCAACTGTTCCCTGTCATACGATATCATCATTCATCGTAAACAAGCGGGATATCGAAACAGGATCAAAACGGATGAGACACACAGCTCACGGTGGCACAGAGCACTTAACTCAGTAGCTCCTGCAACAAGCCGGACTTGGAATATGAGGAAACTGCAAAAAGGAACACTTTTAAGACATAGCCTTCAATGGTTCCTGCCGCCTATCCACCATATACCATGGAAGTTCACGTCCTCCCGAAAATGATGATCGTCGTAGAACTTGATGATGTTAGACCATCGTTGATGACTCCAATTCTAAATTCTTTGGGGGAGGTGGTCTGGGTAAATCTGACAGAACGTGGTAGCTCGGTAAGAACAAATATAAGAAATGGCACACAGCATTTGAAAACAATGTAGTTTCAGAAAATAAACGACATAAGAGAAAAATATATGACATTACAATAACATATATGACATAATAATAAAATATATGACATAATGAAATATATGACATTACAATAACATATATGACATTATAATAAATATATGGCATTACAATGAATTACAATAAAATATATGACATTATAATAAAATATATGCCATTACAATAAAATATATGACATATATATATATATTATTATATATAATGTTACATTACAAAACAGGTTGGTCGTTGAAAAAAAAATGAAAATGACTGTCATCATACATAAAATATTAAAACAGGTAAATTAATTTAAATATATGGGAACAATTTTAACCTCAGATGGTAGATGTACAACAGAGGTGAGATGCAGAATGGCTCAGGCAAAAGCAGCTTTCCAAAAAATGAGGAAGACACTAAGCAATCCATTTTTGACAATAGAAACAAGAAAAAGAGTTCTTAAATGTTATGTAGAGCCAGTCTTAACATATGAATATGAATCATGGACAATAGGGCAACAGACAAGAAAATCACTGGAGGCTGTAGAATTGTGGTTTTACAGAAGAATGTTGAGAATACCATGGACAGCTAAGAAGAGTAATGAAAACGTTCTGAAAGAGGCCAAAGCAAAAAGAGAGCTAATTTCCAATATTAGGAAGAAACAAGCATCATTTTTTTTGCCATGTAATGAGAAGGGGACAGTTGGAATATATTGTAACAACTGGGAAAACTGAGGGACGAAGAGATAGAGGGGAGCAAAGATAAAAAGTAACAGACAGCTTAAGAGAATGTCTTGGCAGAAGGTCAACAACAGAAATGATAAATAACTGTCGTGATCGAAAGTTGTGGAGAGACATGATCACCTACGCCAGCAGGCTTGGTACTTGATGATGATGATATGATGATGATATATATATACATATATATAGCAATAAAAATATATTATCGTTATTGTTATGGAAGGCCCCGGTACCAATGCAAACGAATTAAAATCAATAATTACTCGACCGTCCGTGCCAGTGGAATCATCCTAATTACTAGCTCATCTCCCAAACAAAGAAAGGTAGCTGTAGACCCCATCATAGCAGTCTCAGCACACGGCAAAAGACATAAGGCGCAACCGCACAGAAAGTGAACACAGCCAACTGTTGTATATATATATATATATATATATATATATATATATATATATATATATATATATATATATGAATGTAGGGAGTGTAAGGGCATAAAGTAAGTGGGATAAGCGAGTGGGGGTTGGAGGGGTAGGAGGGGTTAAGAATTTTTCGTTATTGATTATTAAAAAAAAATATTTTTTCTTAAATTGCTGAACTCTGCAAATTAACCCGGCATACACATCGTGTCGAAAAATGGAATATCTGGAAATGCTTTTAAAAATATTGGAGTGAATGAAATACGGAAACATTTGATTTAAACTACGAAAATAAAGACAGTGTCTTGAATATCTAATATTTGAGACTAAAATTAGATGGTCGGCACAATACGTATGACCTATTTTGGCAAAATGTAGACCTTTAATTCTTACAGCTGGTCAAGTGGAATTGTCCCTCTGGTATAGAACCTCTCCCGTGTGTTACCGGGCCTCATTGTGTGGGAAGTAAAGAATAGTGACACTGTGACCTTCCAGGCATGTCGTAAGAGGCGACTAAGGAGGTTGATCCATGGCTTGACAATCTGTCATTGTAAAAAGCATTGTTATGGAAACAGAACCATAGATTTTAGAAGCAGTGATCTCTGCAATATGTGCCACTTTGGCACGCAAGGTTTCTGTTTTTGAGATTGTAGTTCTGCCCTATGTGCCGTCTTCGGCTCGAAAGTGCTATTATTCAGTTACTTGACACTTTAATGTTTAAGAACTTATGCCAATGATATGATAAAGTCATAGAAAATTATTATTTGAACTATAGTTAGTTTGTAAAGTTTGTAATTGTTGCAACAAATGGCATCAAACCGTAAATGCAGCTTCAATCAAGATTTATAAAAGGAATACTCCTTTCTAAAAAAAAGTCTTCATCAGACTTCACTATAAGATAGATACAGTATATGTGCCTCTGAGTTTTCGATTAATCATAGTGGACGTGGTGATATTAAGCGTCACATAAATAGTGTAAAACATAAAAGAGCCGTCGCTACAGCTGCATCAAGCTCGTCGTTAACAACATTTTTTTTTCGAGCTGAACAGATTGGTGACAAAGAAGAACAATTAGCTGCTACAGAAGGTGCATTTGCCTATCATACAGTGATACACAATCATACATTTAGATCTATGGACTGCATATTAGTAGACTGTTGTGTCTTTGAACATGGCCCAAAAACCGCATTTGTCTTGTTTGAATTGTACTTAGTAGTTCTCTTTTCATTGTTAGTTGTTTTAAGACTTCATCGTTGTTTTCTTTTCCTTCTATCCAATTCTACCTATTCTTCTATATACCACATATCAAAGGCTTCAGTTGTCTGTTCTGTTTTCTTGTCTAATGTTCCTGTTTATGCACCATTTAGGAATTTTGAGAAGACAACATTTTGCTATTCTTAGTTTTAGCCCTGATCTTATTTGCTTTGATGTTAGTATATTTTTCATGGCATTAACGTTATTTGTCACCATTCATATTCTTTTGCTTATTTCAGTTTTACATTTTTCATTACTGGTTATAGTATGTCCAAGGTAGTTGTAGCTCTGAACTATCTCCAGGTCAATTCCTTCAATTTTGATATCCACTTGCCGGTTTTGAATATTTTCTTTGTTTATTGTCATAGTTTTACTTTCTTTTGATATTCATAGCTAATCCATATTTATTTATTTTTTGTTTTGCTTGTCATGTTTAATTCATTAAGTAATGTTGTAGATCTTTATGATTTGCTGGTACTAATACAGTATCATCAGCATATTTTAGGTTAATGATCATCTTTCCATTAATGTTTAGGTATGGCATTTATGTGATGTTTTAAAGATTTTCTCGGTGTATATATTGCACAAGCATGGTGAAAGGATGCATCCCTGTTTTACTCCTCTTTTTATAAAATAGGTATCGAGTTCTCTTTATTATATTTTATTATCGCTGTTTGCCTGCAGTATAAATTATTTATCTCAGTCATCCTTTAAAACTGGGAACTATTGATATGGTGATACGAGGGATCAACAACAATATATTTTTCAGACACCGTAATCTCTGATAAACTCACAGACAGCGTTACGAGTGACGTCGATAATTATTTTTGTTTGGAAAAGTTGAGATAGTTTAACAGCTGTTGAACGGGTTCTTTTCAATATTGGATATTCAGATGAGACCAAAATCAAAGCAGAATCCATATTTACCGAGCTAGGCGAAACACTGGGATGTGCTGTTGATGACACATGTGAAAAGGATGATGGTGTTATTGTCAAAACACCATGATGGTTGAGTGAACATGTTGTTGACATGACAGATACGGTTGTCGTTATTGTTGCTGACAACAAAAATTTTTTATTTGGTGATGAGTATGTGAAGGATCGTGATGTCATTTGTATCCTAGATGTGTTGAAGCGAAGAGATTTCCATCTTGCAGAAACACCTGCAAATGATCGCCTTTTCCAGCAAAGTTCCTACACAAGGGAGAAGGCTGATGGGTCTGTAATTCTTGGAGATCAATTTTATTTGTGACTTTTCCGAGTCAAGGTATGGTATGTAGAAATCTCCCCCCACACAGATGATGCTTGTCCTAAGTGTCAAATATTGTTAACGATCCTGAAAAACCAGTCATCGAGGTGGCATTGTCGGCAGGCTTGAAGAAATCAATGTCGAACTCTGATATTGGCAAATACATATCTCTCCCCAATTATCAGTATAGATCTATCTGACATCATATGGAAGAATATCTAAAGCGTCATCGTCAACTGTTAGTTTTCTTCTTTTCGCAGAACATCCAGTTTCCACTCGATGTGATAGCTCGTTTGTGTGACGCCGATGAAGAAGTAGAAGGAGTCTGTATGGGGAACGATGAATACTGCTGTAGTTCGTATGTAAATTCTCGCTACTATTAAACGACGAACTGTAAAGAGGTCGTATGGGTGAGTGGTAGCGATACAGGTAGTAATATTGCATTTTTGGTTTTCTAGATGTTTTTTTCTTTAGATTGTTGAGGTGCATTTGCACACAAAATATCACCAATAGTTTTGTTTTCACCAGCAGAAAATCACCATAGACTTTTTTCTCCCACAGATCCTCATTTCTTATCTTATATCCGAACTTATCTTGGAACTAGTTTCCTGACGTATTTGTGACACAGGTGACTTCCTACCGCTGAGAGTTATTTTCACGATCCATAGTTTAAGAGCCGTTGAACTGGGCTCTTTTCAATATTGGATATTCAGATGAGTCCAGATCAAGGCTGAATCCATAATGACTGAGCTACTCGAAACACTGAGATGTGCTGTTGGTGACACATGTGAAAAAAAATGATGGCGTTGTTGTCGAAACATCATGATGGCTGAGTGAGCATGTTGTTGACATGACAGATACTGTTGTCGTTATTGATGCTGACAATACAGTTTTTTTTCGGTGATGAGCATGTGAAGGATTGTATCTCCCCATCAACCGACAACATGGTAAAAACTTGTAGTCGGTGGCTCTGGTGTACGACTCGTTATTACAGAGGTTGACACACTCACAGAGTTTGTAGTGTCAACATAAGAACATACCCAGATTTGTCGACGCATCAGAGATTGTAGGATCAGCACAGTTGACATGTTCATGTGCCTCAACACACACTCGATTGTATTGTCTCTGCTCTACGTGTATTATCGGTGTTCTTGTAGTCGACACTGTCGTGGTGTGATCGTTCAAGATGTCATAGATGCCGACACACTAGGCTGTAATGTTGGTGATATATGTGATGGTATTAGTGTCGGGAGAATACAATTTGTAATGTCAACACCCCACATTCTCTCTTATTAACAACTAGTCGAGTCACCTTTCATGATAAGCGTGGTCGGTGACGTACATATTTCGATGTTGTTTTAATGGTGTCGAGCAAAATTTAATATAAAAATATTATCAAAAATGTTTAAACTTTTTTTTATGTTGATGTAGTTGTAGTCTTGCGCGCATCAGAATAACGAGATCGCCATCACTGAGACCGGTGTCGACACGCTCTCTGTTTTGTGTGAGATACGTCAACTGAACGTAAGTTTTGTTTCTACCCTAGCTGTGTTCGAGTAAGTTGGTTTTTGTGTACCAGATCAACATTTTATTCATCATCTTCCACAGCAACTTTCCTACATTAGGGAGCAGGCAGATGGGTCTGTAATTCTTGGAGATCATTTATTTTTGTGTGACCTTTCTGAGTCAAGGTATGGTATGTAGAGATCTCCTCCCAACCAGATGATACGTGTCCTAAGTGTCAAATATTGTTAACGATCATGAAAAACCAGTCATCGAGGTGGCATTGTCGACAGGCTTGAAGAAATCAATTTCGAACTTTGACATTGACAAATACCTGAACACTGTCCTTCACCCTCATTGTAATGTTTAAGTAAGATTTCCTGGAATGAAATTCGACATCTATGTGATCATCGCGTCAAACATATCCTAGGCTGTGATTGAGCTTGATGTTTTACATCCCCTTTGAATGGAGGATGATGAGCCTGTAAATCACGGAAGCCGTGTTGTCATCGAACGGTCTAGGTATGGTATGTAGAGATCTCCTTCCAGGTAGATAATACATGTCTTGAGTGTCAAATTCGGTTAACGATCCTGAAAAAGTCATGATGACGGAATCCTCGAGGTGTGAGGAATATTGTTATAAGACCCTGATTAGCATGTACTATACCAACGGACGTAGACAATCATCATACCCGACCACATTTGTCTGTCCACACTGCAACTTATCAGTTCAGTTGTTGAGTGTTTTCCATCTTCTCTCTTTATCGAACACGATCTTTCATTCTTTGTTATTTTGCCACTTGTAACCAAGTATTCGAACTTTACTTTTTTTCATGATGTGCCTGTAAAACATCGATTGTTACTTTCGACTGTTGATTAAGAGCTCTCTTTTTGTGTTGGACTGTTTTCAAACATTCAGGGAACGCTCAAATTCTTCTGAGAAAGGCCACATATGCGGCCTCTAAGCGGCTTTTCATTTGGTTGTCTGCTGACCAGCGATGTCACCACCACCTCATGTATACTTGACTCTGACATGCGATTTGCGAAAAAAAAGAGGGAAGCAAATAGGTATGAACGCCGTATACAAAAAAGCCATGAGAATCTGTGGCAAAATCAATCTAGCCAGGGGTCTGATGGTGACATATGTCGAATGATTTGACATGAACCCGCTACTTTTCAACATCTACACTTTTAAAAGTAACAGGTGAATCGACTAATGTATAGATAGCATACTACCCAAAACCGGCGCTTTTTGTTCTGCTGCGAAGATAGAGATAGTGGACACGATGTACGTACACGATCAGTAGACTGAACTTACCAAAGATATTGTGAACACACTTTCAAAACTTGCACAAGTTGATTCAGAAACTATCGCGATGACCCGCGAAATACGGGTGAGTCGAAAAAAGCACGAGCCATATTACGACCACCAACCAATTCAACCATTCAAACAAAACTAGCATATGTCATTTTCCCGTTACAGCCGAATGTCTGGTGACGAATCGCAAACAGATATTTACAACACCGCTAGTCCAGCGTCATTACCGAACAACAAGTGTCCTTCAACCAAGAATAAATTTCTCATTTGATCATGTTGATGTCGCATCGTCGTCGTGTGGTGGTTACATGCGACATCAACATGGTCAAATGAGAAATTTTTTCTTGGTTTTCTTCAAGCCTGCCGACAATGCCACCTCGATGACTGGTTTTTCAGGATCGTTAACAATATTTGACACTTAGGACAAGCATCATCTGTGTGGGGGGAGATTTCTACATACCATACATTGACTCGGAAAAGTCACAAATAAAATTGATCTCCAAGAATTACAGACCCATCAGCCTTCTCCCTTGTGTAGGAACTTTGCTGGAAAAGGCGATCATTTGCAGGTGTTTCTGCAAGATGGAAATCTCTTCGCTTCAACACATCTAGGATACAAATGACATCACGATCCTTCACATACTCATCACCAAATAAAAAATTTTTGTTGTCAGCAACAATAACGACAACCGTATCTGTCATGTCAACAACATGTTCACTCAACCATCATGGTGTTTTGACAATAACACCATCATCTTTTTCACATGTGTCACCAACAGCACATCCCAGTGTTTCGCCTAGCTCGGTAAATATGGATTCTGCTTTGATTTTGGTCTCATCTGAATATCCAATATTGAAAAGAACCCGTTCAACAGCTGTTAAACTATCTCAACTTTTCCAAACAAAAATAATTATCGACGTCACTCGTAACGCTGTCTGTGAGTTTATCAGAGATTACGGTGTCTGAAAAATATATTGTTGTTGATCCCTCGTATCACCATATCAATAGTTCCCAGTTTTAAAGGATGACTGAGATTAATAATTTATACTGCGGGCAAACAGCGATAATAAAATATAATAAAGAGAACACGATACCTATTTTATAAAAAGAGGAGTAAAACAGGGATGCATCCTATCACCATGCTTGTGCAATATATACACCGAGAAAATCTTTAAAACATCACATAAATGCCATACCTAAACATTAATGGAAAGATGATCATTAACCTAAAATATGCTGATGATACTGTATTAGTATCAGCAAATCATAAAGATCTACAACATTACTTAATGAATTAAACATGACAAGCAAAACAAAAAATAAATAAATATGGATTAGATATGAATATCAAAAGAAAGTAAAACTATGACAATAAACAAAGAAAATATTCAAAACCGGCAAGTGGATATCAAAATTGAAGGAATTGACCTGGAGATAGTTCAGAGCTACAACTACCTTGGACATACTATAACCAGTAATGGAAAATGTAAAACTGAAATAAGCAAAAGAATATGAATGGTCAAAAATAACGTTAATGCCATGAAAAATATGCTAACATCAAAGAAAAATAAGATCAGGGCTAAAACTAAGAATAGCAAAATGTTGTCTTCTCAACATTCCTAAATGGTGCATAAACAGGAACATTAGACAAGAAAACAGAACAGACAACTGAAGCCTTTGATATGTGGTATATAGAAGAATAGGTAGAATTGGATGGAAGGAAAAGAAAACAACGATGAAGTCTTAAAACAACTAACAATAAAAGAGAACTACTAAGCACAATTCAAACAAGACAAATGCGGTTTTTGGGCCATGTTAAAAGACACAACAGTCTACTAAAAGTAATCCTGGAGGGGAAAATAAAAATAAAAGAGGGAGAGGCAGACCACGACTAACATGGACGAGTAACATCAAAAGATGAACACGTCAGCCTATGACAACGTGCACCATTAAAGCAAGAGACAGAGCGGAATGGCGCTCCATGGTAGCCGTTATCAGTGCTAAGAAATATATTACGCAGAATCATTCTGTAGAGAGTAAAAGAGGCCAGAGGAAATATATAGATGATCTAGCTAAAGAGGCAGAAGAAGCAGCAAATAAAAGGAATGATAAAGCACTGTACAACCGTACACAGAAAATAATGTGGAAAATGAAAACAGATTGCTGCCTTTATTAGAGATAAGACAGGAAATCTGCCTAGTACTATAAGGGAACACCTAGAGAGATTGAAATAGCACTTTGAAGAACTTTTGGAACAGACCCGGCTCAAATAATCCTCAAGATATACTACCAGCAGAAGTTATTTTTAAAAAAAAATTGTAAGCCATAGGGCCAGATGAAATTCCTTCGGAGTATTAACACCTCTACCATGATGTTACATACTCTATTAGATTACATTTGGGAGACGGAAGAAGGTTATATAATCAACTACCATTAGAAAGGAAGTTTACAGGGTGTACATATTATATGGGAATTATGCTGCTATCAGTGCCAGGATGAATAAAAAATAATTAAGTAGATTTATTCTGGAGAGACTGAAAAAAAGGCCACAGAGAAATATTTGAGAGACGCACACGTATTTTTTAGGAAAAACAGCTCATGTGCTGATAACATAACTACTCTACGTATAATACTTGAACAAAGATTACGAAACGGTATTTGCTAGTTTAGACAGAGGAATGATTTGGAAGTTGGTGAGTGACTATGGATTCCCACAAAGTTTATTAACCTGATAAGAATAATGTATAACCAAAAAAAAACAGACACTCTTTTCTTTATAAAAACCAACATTTTAAATTTATATTTTAATATATATATTTTGCAAACATTTTAATAGAAATCCGCCATGTGAGAATATCCATGTTGTAGTTTTTCTACGATGTAGTTGGAGGCATCGGTTGCAAATTGTTATATCGCGAGTCTAGCGTTCACGTCAGAATCGTAAAGGGAGGATCGTAGGTTTCTCGCTAGGTGAAAAAATTATTTTAAAAAATCGTTGTGTATGACTGGTAGTTTGTCAATTGCAGCATGGACTTGTTGGGTATTAGGTTTATCGCACGTTTGATATTTTTAGAAGTTGCGGTTTTTGTTCGTTTTACTTAGTACCTCTCTAATTATGGCGCTCGTTTCCTTCTCGATTTTTGGAAGAAACGCTATTTATCCTGATTTTGACGTTAGCGGTTTAAGAATAGGCTCTATAACTAATGCCGTTGTTGCTATTCTTCTCGCAAATCTGTGCCTGTCACCGGCAACCTGCATCCACGTTGAGCGTCTATCCTCTGTAAGATCATCCAAATGGTGGACTGTCATCAACTCTTCGGCAAACGTCACCTAAAGTAATTTGAAATTTTAAAAAGTCAGAGTATCTTAATATCCTAAAAAAAAGCGATGGAGAGAGAATAAGATAAGACATGCTAACCTTGCGGTCGGTTTTTTGTAAAATACTCTGCTCACTAATATCCATAGCGCTCTTCCCAATTAGCGTATTGCTTTGAGTTATTCTAGCTGCTATTCTATCTAGCTCTATATTCTCTTGCTTTATATATATATATTTTTTCCTCTCTCTCTTTGGAGAGATAGCATAAAGGAACACGATGGCTGGTAATTGATACAATTGACTTAGATGTGGGCGAGTATTCTCCAGGCTCAGCTCGCTAAATAGAAACGTTGAGAGTGTTCACGGAATCTGTTAATAATTTACAGATATGGAACCTATCTAGCAGTGTTAACACTGTGGTTGACTGAGTGATTGACTTTGGTCGAATGAATATATTAAATCGTGTACGCGCCTTTTTTACATAACAACTTGTTGTAGTTCTGCTCGCGCGGGAAAATAAAATCAATTGTCTCACGGGAGAGCAGAATCGATCCACGTCGTACTCACGAAAGCGTGGGAGAATATTTACTGTTCATTCATGTCGTCACCGATATTTGTCATTATATATATGTATATACACCTGATCATGGTCCGTATCTATCTTAAATACGGGCGTTTTACGCCCACGTAGATATAATAACTATTAATTTATTACTATTATATGTACATATGCTCACCATATCTATGAAATAACTAACGTATCACTAGTCCCTAATATGGTAGTTTCACTTCCGGAGTGGGCGTGGTCTATAGCCGGACAACACACACACTAGCACCTATTGGAAGTTGATAAAGGCGGGAAACACTGATGTCCATTACATGACTCATTAATTATCCCTCAACTACCAACCCCTTCATGTACTATACAAGTCCTATACATATATATCATTGCATCACTCTCCCCAGAGGTTCCACCACTCTCCACCATGGGAAAGTGGTGGTATTTGACTATATAACTCTTGTACTTAAAGGAGAAAATCTTTCCTCCTTCCTCTTTGTCTTTGTTACGTCATAGGTGTCAAACCCACGGCTCCCACTACTATGGCTTCCCACTTCAAAAACAGGCATGTGCCAATTTCACATATTCTGAAGCTGGGAGAGTTCTGTTTGTGTCTACTGGGAACAAATGCTGCAACGGAAAGATTGTTTTCACTGATGAACAGCTTGTGGACAAATGATAAAACACATCTAAGTGTGGACACTTTGAAGGCCATGTTGATCACCAAAGTGAACAATAAGCAAACATGTGTTGACTTTTTTTTAAGATGCGCCAAACAAAGGTCTTTTTTTTAAAAAATCCACTCATCAGAAAAGTACAGCAACTCTGCTTCACCTTCCATATAAGTGAGTATCACTAGTGTTTCTTTTTTTTTTTTATCTCCTGATAACTTTTTGTAAGCCTATGTTGTTAGGTGATTTAATCAGTTTTAAAATATCTGTATTTTCATTTGTAAAAGACGGAAGAAATTTCATTTTATTGATAGAAAATGTAAGTCAAATTAATCCGTCCCGGATTAGGGTTTCAAAAATATGGGCACCTTAGCATTAACACACTATTCTCCATACGCCTTAAGACGCGAAGAAAGCTCTTTCTCTTTGACTTAGTACTCTTTGACTTAGTACTCTTTGACTTAGTACTCTTTTGTTTATTTTCTCTTTTTGTTGGTTTATTAAAAAAAAAAAATCTGCGTGGCTATACGTATGTGCAAGTCAGTAATTGGTGTATATTTAAAATATGCTACATGTTTCGATGTGTTGTCCTGCACGAATTTAATCGAAGCTTAAGAAATAAAAATAACGTTTTCACTGCTGGTATGATTCGTTTCCAAGTTATTTTGCTAAAAGAAATAATAAAAAATGAAATAACACCAGAAAAAAAAATGTATATCAACATCACAATGACTAATGTCAAAAATACTTCAAATGTGTGAAGAAAACGCGCAGCCAAGGTAACTTGGATCATCATCTACAATTTTTTTATGTGATTAAGTCTTAAAATGCATTTGCGTGTTGTGCTCACCTTTAATGCTACAAAAAACATGACATGCCGCAGTTAAAATATTCGACATTATTGAACCCAATCCCCCAGGTGAGTTGTTGTTTTATTCTGTGGTATTTTTATTTGGCGCGTTATTTATAACTCTGAGGTTACAGTTTTTGAACACGAGAGCAGATATAAATTATATCCTTGCTTTGATTATTGCTACAGCTAAGAGATCAGTAAATTAACCCTCATCACTGCTCACTTGATATTTGAATCGATTCTCCTTCCTAGTTAGTGAACTCCTTATTGATGAAAAGAAATATTGGGACTGGCATTTCTCACTGATCAATATATATTTGAATTGATCTTCTACGCTGATCAATAGATATCTGAATGGATCTTTCTCACTGATCAATAAACATATGAATGGATCTTACTCATTGGTTTATAGATATATGGACTGATCGCCTTCAATAATCAATAGATATCTGAATTGATCTCCTTGGTAATCAATACATTTTTGAAATGATCTTCCTCATTGATCTAGAGATATTTTAATTGAACTTTCTCACTGATCAATAGATATATGAATGGATCTTTCTCACTGATCAATAGATATATGAATGGATCTTACTAATGATGATTAGATATCCTAACTGATCTATTCGCTGATCAATAGATATATGAATGGATCTTACTAATGATGATTAGATATCCTAACTGATCTATTCGCTGATCAATAGATATCTGAATGGATCTTTCCCACTGATCAATAGATATATGAATGGATCTTTCTAATGATGATTATATATTCTAACTGATCTATTCGCTGATCAATAGATATCTGAATGGATCTTTCCCACTGATCAATAGATATATGAATGGATCTTACTCATTTGTCTTAGACATGCGGATTGATCTCTTTCATTGATCAATAGATATATTAAACGATCTTTCTTACTGATCAATATGTGTTCGTTTATGTGTGCATGTGTGTGAGAATAGATCTTCCTCGTTGATCAGAGAATAAGTAAATTCCCAGAGATTCTAAATTTAGTTCCTCACTAATCAATGGATAACTTTGGTTATGGAAGGCCCCGGTATCACTGCAAACGAATTAAAATCCATAATTGCTCAACCGCCCGTGCCAGTGGAATCATCCGAATTACTAACTCATCTCCCAAACAAAGAAAGGTAGCTGTAGTTCCCATCATAGCAGTCTCAGCACACGCCAAAAGACATAAAGCGAAACCGCACAGAAGTGAACACAGTAAACTGTTCCCTGCCATACGATATCATCATTCATTGCAAACAATTGGAATATCGAAACGTTATCAAAACGGATGAAAACACACAGCCCACTGTGTGCACAGAGCACCTAACTCAGTAGCTCCTGCAACAAGCCGGACTTGGAATATGAAGAAACTGCAACAAGGAACACTTTCATACATAGCAATGGATAACTGAATTGATATACTTGCTAACCAATTGATAATTGAATTAATCTCGTCATTATTCAGTGCCTCATAATAAAGTTCCCTGTTTCGAATAACTGACAGATTTACAGATATGATTTATATTATGAGAAAAAAATTACTTACTAATTATGTTGCTTAACAAATATGCAATTTTAACATGATAGATTTTCCTTATACCCTACAGGACCGCTTCTTTCATCCATCCTCACAGAAATCTTTCTCCTTTCTCGCTTTGTTTTGGTTCCTTTCTAGCCCCCGAAACCCCACCTGTCCTACTGATGCCTCACATCGCCTAGCTGAAATAAGTACTTGTATTTTCGTGTTCGTTTCTTGTATTAGTATTTGTTGTCTTGTATCTGATGAATGCTTTTTGCCGAAGCATTGTACCGTGACTCGCCTGTCTACATGTTTAGCTGATTGATACCATTAAAAAAATTTCCAGACATTAATAACACTATACCTTAATAATGGGAGCCGCAATAGCTCAGTGGACTACAAAGGACAAGAGGTAGGGTTCGATCCTAATCAACGGATCCTGATCGACGGCTTCCGGATTCATCCAGCCTTAAACGGGTAACTGATTTTTTTCTGGGAAAGTAGAGCGGCACGGACGTAATACCGACCATATTACCCCAAAAATCATGTACCGAAAAACTATAAAAAATGATGGTCACTTGGCGTGACCGGACTCTACTTTTACTATATCCAAAATTAGTGTTATTTCTCAAATGTGCTTTTAACATTATGTGAGTACATATGTATAGCCACGATAATATAAAGTTATAAATAGGCTATTGAAAGGGTCTATTGTTGTTACAAAATGAAAGGTTATTATAACAGTGTCGATAAAGGAGAAGACAACCGGGTCGTTAGATCCAACCGGAACTCATACGGAAAGTTTCTAGAGGTAAAAAACAAAGTGATAGGCGTATGGGGAATATGGGGTTAGTGACCATATTTTTCCATGATCACGGCACATTTGTACGTGATGTTGTCAGTACCATGCCCCCTTTACATTCCAGAAAATTCGTGTACCTATTTTTAGTCGCTGGGTGAACCCCGCAGCCTTGTCGGTCCGTAAAAAAACAAAACAAAAAAAAACATTCACCACTTCTTGAAATTGAATCCGGGCAGTTCTGACCAGGAAGCGGAAACTACAACTAACCACTCAGCTACCGAAGCTCCATGTATCAGGTGAAGACGTTTGGACAAGTTTTAGGAGGTAATCTACTAGAGTTGTCCTCGTTCTGTTAAATGGAGCAGATTATTTTATTTTACGAGGTACCAACATAGCAGGAATATTGCGAATCCATGTTTCTGTTTTTTTTTTTTTTTTTTTTTTTTGGGGGGGGGGGCTGATTTATTTAAATAAATTTTCTTTGGGCATTCTTTATTTTCTCTTTCTGGCGTTCCCCCAATATGAACTAAAGGATTTGACTGTAATCTTCGACATCCGTCCTTAAAAGGACGCTAAGTGGGCGTAGCTGCGTTGTGTTGTTGTTTACGTTCGCCTGTCGACCCAACATATCCGACGTCAGCACATAATTTTTGAGTCATCATCATCATCATCGAGTGCCGTCTCCGCAACGAAGGTTGGCGATCATGGATCGCCATTCCACTCTGTTTCTTGCTTTGATGGTGCAGGTTGTCATAGAGTGATTTTTCCATCTTTTGATATTATTCGTACATATTAGTCTTAGTCTGCCTCTGCCTCTTTTACCTTGTATTTTCCCTTCTAATATTACTTTTAGTAGGCTGTTGTGTCTTTTAACGTATCCAAAAAATGTCATTTGTCTTGTCTTAATTGTATTTATGTAGTTCTCTTTTTATTTTTAGTTGTTTTAAAACTTCAACGTTTGTTTTCTTTTCTTTCCATCCAATTCTACCTATTCTTCTGTAAATCCACATTTCAAATGCTTCAATTTTCTGTTCTATTTTCTTGTCTAATGTCCATGTTTCTGCACCATACAGGAATATTGAAAAGATGTAACATTTTGATATTCTTAGTTTCAGCCGTGCTGTTATCTGTTTTGTTGTTAGTATATTTTTCATGGCATTAAAATTACTTTTTGCCATACCGATTCTTTTGTTTATTTCAATTTTACATTTTCCATCATTGGTTATAGTATGTCCTAGGTAGTTGTATCTCTGAACTGTCTCCAGTTGTATTCCTTCAACTATGATATTTATTTGTATGTCTTGAGAATTTTCTTTGTTTATGATCAATTTTGAGTACTGGACTGCTTTCCCTTCCGATCCCTAAACGCTTGGCCATACTAGGCTGGTTAGTCTGTTTCTGGGGGCACCGTAAAGTGGAGTAGGATCTGGACAGTTCTGGTTCATCGATAGAACAAACACACCAACTTTTAAACCCGAGGTGTCCAGTCACACCATCCCCCCTCCCCTTTCCACGTTGAGGACACTTAAAATAGAAACGTTGGTTTTCTTTACACAGTTTTGTCTTATCAATGCTGCGCCATCCTCTGTTTAGTTATGTTATTGTTTCTATCACAATAAAAACATCAGATGGGAGATGCACCACAGAAATAAAAAGCAGAATAGCTCAGGCCAAAATAGCATTTCAGAAAATGAAAAATATCTTATGCAACAAATCTATGTCAATAAAAATGAGAAAGAGAGTTCATCGGTGCTATATAGAACCAATTCTGACCTATGGAAGCGAATCATGGACAACAGACAAACAAATGAAAAGACGATTAGAGGCCACAGAGATGGGATTTCTCAGAAAGTTCCCTGGACAGCTAAAAAGACCAATGAGGAAGTTCTCAAAGAGGCCAACACAAAAAGGGAGCTCTTAAAAAACATCAGAAAGAAGCAATCAACATTTTTCGGGCACATCATGAGAAGAGGAAAGTTGGAATACTTGGTTACAACTGGCAAAATAAAAGGAAAGAGAGATCGCGGACGACAAAGAGAGAAAATACTGGATAGCTTGGTGTCATGGCATGGAAAACAGTCAACAACAGAACTGATACGATGCACTGTAGATAGAAGATTGGGGAGGGACACGATCACCTACGCCAACCGGTAAGGCACATGATGATGATTGTTTCTATGTTTAAATATCAAGTTAGATAAGTCATCTCATGACTCTCATTGATACCTGATCATCGTTGCTGCCCCTGCTGTTCTCCACGCGTTCCTCCTGTGCCATATTTTCTATATTTTAATAGCTCACGATGATTTAGGATAACTTTTAAATAAAACACTTACAAATATATAAACATACACACAAATCACTTCAGTTCTGTAGAATGAATTCTGAATAAAAGAAACACTCACACACCCACTAACTCGCACACACACTCACACCACACATTCAAACACACAGTAATATAAATCAGTATAGTCAAAACAGGCAGGTCCCATTCCTGAATATTCGCCAACATTCCAGAATTGATCAGAGTCAAACTATGTGACGATAATACTCTGGCACTGATAAGAGGAAAACCCTAGAAATAGTTCAACACTTATTTATTTTAAAAAAAAAGTTAGATTAGGTCGATTAAAATAGCACCAGTAAAAATACATTTCGATTTAGATCAGGCGCAGTATTGTAAAAAATATATTTTATATCTCACCTGCCATACCAACAATTCTCTGCGCTCCGAGATAAACGGGATGGGAGATAACTGTTTAAACGTGTGCCTCCTAAAACATTCTTTAGATGGTTTGGGCATGTGCAGACAATACGAAAAAATGTACCGAATAAAAAAACACACATATTTTGTAATTTTATATTCATTCTTTGGGTTCCCCCAACTTAAATAACAATTAACTGGGTGAAAGAAAATGGGATTTTACAGCAGCTTGTCAAATTTCACAAACTGAATGGTTTTTAATTGTAGTATGTTCATTTCAGTTTTACATAACTAGAAGTTATTTTGTTTCGTTTTTTTTTGCTTTGCTCAACATGAACATTGCTTCTACGTTGTATAGTTTGTTTCCGATATGACAAGGTACTTAATACCACTTACATCAAGATCGAGGATGGAGTTAGGACAGGGCTAGGGAGTGGCGCAAGACAACAAAAAAACCGGATCACATAAAACGTGTTTCTTCTTTTACGATCATGATTCATTCACATGGGGATTCCTGATTCTCTTATGAAATCTGCTGAGTTTCATGGTTTCACCTCCACCATGCTGTTTCCCTACTGGTGTAGTAAGTGTGGTCCACATTTTTATCTCAACTAGTCTGCGTACTAGGGGACAGTCTTGTAAGATGTCTTTTGCTATTCTTCTTCTACCTTTCAGCTCCCTGTGGAGCATAGCTCTTCAACAAACACTTTCCAGGCCGTTATGTTTCTTGCCATTCTTTTAAGATCGTTCCATGTGTCTTCCCCATCATCTTCATCTCTGCTTCTTCTGTCTTCTAAAGAATTCCTTGGTCTTCCTCTTTGTCTTTTTCCCTGGGGATTCCAAAAAAGGGCATGTTTTGTAATACTCTCAGTTGGCTTCCGCTGTGTGTGTCCTATGTCTTTTTTTATAATAACTGCTAAAATGGACATAATCAATCGACAGATTCCTCTCATTCATTTTGCTGTCTGTTCTGATCCTAGTTCTCCAGTCCGCCCCAAAATGAAGCCATTCTTCACTACATCCCCTTTGCTCTCTCCCTAGTTTTTTTACCAAGTAGTACCCAGTATAGAGTTATCATTGGCACATTTTTTGGAGGCAATCTTGGAACATGACCTTATATCTCAGAACACGATCATGTTTCTCCAAAAGATACACTACAAATATAACACCCTTTACTTGAGACAATGGGGACTGGTTGGTCTCGAGGCAAGACGCTGGCCTCAAGACAGAGAGGTTGTGGGTTCAAATGTGGGATTTTTATTTATGATTTCTCTCTGCGGCAACCACCTCTGGTTTTAGCAGAGAGGCCTGGCATGAAACATCGATTACTCATCAACGGAAAAAATATGAGTACCTCCGATGTCAGAGTTATCTGTCTGTGTGTCGAGGGATCCCTGTGCACACGGCTGTCAGGGAAAAATGGATTAACACGCAAAATTCAGTTCCTAGTCTCTAGGGACTTCATCAGAGGTAAAAGCTGGCGAACGAAAAAAAAAACTTGAGACAATGTTATTGTAACATACAAACATGCACAGAATTGACTAACACCAGTATTCTTCCCATATTGCCTTTAATTTAAATTTTTCAAAAATAAAACAATTCATATGCCCATTTATTATATATTGGATATTAATACATAAGCATATTTCAATTAAAACATTAATAGATAGAATTATTAACTACAAATTATTTGGGCAAACAAAGCTCAGTTAACCAGGCACTTTATGAATAAATATTCAGAAGAATTCTACTAAATGACCAGATTTGAATAAGAATAACAATATTAATGCCCTACAGTAATAATAGGTAAGCAATAGATGCCTTAAATCAGTCAAGTGAAAGATCAAATAACACATGAGATATCATGATGAGCACCTTGCAGGAGACACAGCGCAATGCATTAACCCTAGATTCTCCAAATTACCCAAATGTTAAAAGGCAACAATGCAGAGGAAAAAAACATGAAATGAGCATTTCAAACAATGACCTAAATATCACATTGGATTGGTCAGGGTCACCATTTCCATAATACATCAGGTCAGAAAGGATAAGTCAGCAACTGGTGATAAGTCAGCAAATGATAAGTCAACAACTGATGATAAGTCAGCAACTGGTGATAAGTCAGTAAATGACAAGTCAGCAAGTGATGATAAGTGATAAGTCAACAACTGGTGATAAGTCAGAAACTGATGATAAGTCTACAACTGGTGATAAGTCAGCAAGTGATGATAAGTCAACAACTGGTGATAAGTCAACAACTGGTGATAAGTCAACAACTAGTGATAAGTCAGCAGCTGATGATAAGTCAACAACTGGTGATAAGTCAGCAAATGATAAGTCAGCAACTGGTGATAATTCAGCAAGTGATGGTAAGTCAACAACTGGTGATAAGTCAGAAACTGATGATAAGTCTAAAACTGGTGATAAGTCAGCAGCTGATGATAAGTCAACAACAGGGGATAAGTCAGAAACTGATGATAAGTCACAAACTGATGATAAATCAGAAACTGGTGATAAATCAGCAACTGATGATAAGTCAGCAACTAGTAATAAGTCAGCAACTGTTCAATAGAGCTTAGCTGATTAACATGCTGAAAATGATAAGTAAGATGTAATTATAAAATAAGCACTTGCCTTTTGTGTGTTTCTGTATTTATATTTATTATTTTCTACCCAATGAAGGCTTTTGCAGAAACATCGTAGCTTGTCTCAACTCTCCTTAGATTTAGCTGCTTAATATGTTTATTTTATATATGATCTTTTAACTTATGTTAAAAGATTTTAACTTTGGTGGTACTGTCATATGCACCGTTCATCAGGGCTGACTCAACAATATTGCAAATAGCAGAGAGAATTTTAAAAAAAAAAATGGAAGGCAAACAAAAGATGCATTGCCTAAAAAGAATAATGCAGTTGAATGCAGTGATTTCAGAACAATAAGCCTAATGAGCCAGGTAACAAAAATTTTACTAAAAGTTATACAGGGAAGGATTCAGAATAAAATCAATACTGAATTAGATGAGCAACAATTTGGATTCAGGAAAAACAGTGGCACAAAAGAAGCCATATTTAGCATGAGAACATTGATTGAAAAGTACATAGAAGTAAACAAACCAATATATGCCTGCTTCATAGACTACACCAAAGCTTTCAATAGAATACACCATAACCAACTTATAGACTGCCTAAAGGATATAAATCTAGACGACACAGACATATGACTAATTTGTAATTTGTACTGGGAGCAAACAGCAATAATAAAATATAACAAGGAGAACTCTACACCCATGGACATAAAAAGAGGAGTAAGACAAGGATGCATCCTATCACCAAGCTTGTTCAATCAATACACTGAGCAAATCTTTAAAAACATCTCTGAGATGCCAGGTCTAAACATTAATGGAAGGATAATCAATAACCTAAGATATGCTGATGATACTGTTCTACTAGCAGAAAATCCTGAAGACCTACAACAATTGCTTAATGTGATAAACATAACAAGCAAAAAATATGGACTAGATATGAATATCAAAAAGACTAAAACTATGCTCATAAACAAAGAAAATTCTCAAGACCTACAATTAAATATCACAGTGGAGGGAATACATCTGGAGACAGTCCAGAGCTACAACTACCTGGGACATACTATAACCAATGATGGAAAATGTAAAATTGAAATAAACAAAAGAATAGGTATGGCAAAATGTAATTTTAATGCCATGAAAAATATACTAACAACAAAACAATATCAACAGGGCTGAAACTAAGAATGGCAAAATGTTTTATCTTCTCAATATTCCTGTAGAAACATGGACATTAGACAAGAAAACAGAACAGAAAATTGAAGTTTTTGAAATGTGGATTTATAGAAGAATAGGTAAAATTGGATGGAAAGTAAAGAAAACAAACGATGAAGTTTTAAAACAACTGAAAATAAAAATATAACTATTAAATACAATTAAGACAAGACAAATGAAATTTTTGGGGCATGTTAAAAGACACAACAGCCTACTAAAAGTAATATTGGAAGGGAAAATACAAGGTAAAAGAGGCAGAGGCAGACCAAGATTAACATGGATGAGTAACATCAAAAGATGGACAAGTCAATCTATGACAGCCTACACCATCAAAGCAAGAAACAGAGTAGAATGGTGATCCATGGTAACCAACCTTCATTGCGGAGAAGACACTCGATGATGATGAAACAAAAGAAGCGTTGGGAAGACAACATTAAAGAGCTGACTAGTTTTAAATTTACCAATTTTCAGGTAACAGCACAAGGCAAAGTTGGAATTATAATGTAAGTACTCACATTTTAACAATGACACAAATTTGACTATTCTATTTTTTTTTTTTTTTTTTTTTTTTTTGTAAAATGCTCTTTTTTTTATTTTTCTAAAAACAAGGACTCCTTTTCATAATGTGATAACTTGAACGTGGGACTTATGATTTGTTATCTGTCTCCATTAGGACTAGGTTCTCAGTCTTAATAGCATGTAACCAAAGTTGACAAACAGGACTAAAATGCAAGACAGTGGACGAGCTGAGAGTGATTCTTGTTGATTGACTACTTGCATCAGGATCAGTGAATTAGAACTGATCAAGATCCTATTTGACGTATCCACAGTGATTGTAGAGACTCACTTTCTATTTCATATATCTACATTTAATTTTCTACAAACAGACTTCTATTTCATATCATCATCCTCATCATGTGCCGTACCGGTTGGTGTTGGCGATCATGTCCTTCCACAATCTTCTATCCACAGTGCATCGTATTAGTTCTGTTGTTGACTGTTTTCCATGCCATGACACCAAGTTATCCAGTATTTTCTCTCTTTGTCGTCCGCGATCCCTCTTTCATTTTATTTTGCCAGTTGTAACCAAGTATTCCAACTTTCCTCTTCTCATGATGTGCCCGAAAAATGTTGATTGCTTCTTTCTGATGTTTTTTAAGAGCTCCCATTTTGTGTTGGCTTCTTTGAGAACTTTCTCATTGGTCTTTTTAGCTGTCCAGGGAACTTTCAACATTCTTCTGAGAAATCCCATCTCTGTAGCCTCTAATCGTCTTTTCATTTGTTTGTCTATTGTCCATGATTCGCTTCCATAGGTCAGAATTGGTTTTATATAGCATCGATGAACTCTCTTTCTCATTTCTATTGACATAGATTTGTTGCATAAGATATTTTTCATTTTCTGAAATGCTATTTTGGCCTGAGCTATCTTGCTTTTTATTTTTGTGTTGCATCTTCCATCTGATGTTATCACTGTGCCCAAGTATTTCAAACGTTGCACTTGTTTCAGATTTGTCTTGTTTATTTTGATGCTGCATGATGGTGATGATTGTTTCTTCGATATAACCTTTACTTCTGTTTTCTTACTATTCAGACTGAGACCTTTCTTGTTGCTTTGTTTTACTATTATATCTATCATTTCTTGTAGCTTATTCTCTGTTTCTGCTATTTAGACTGCGTCATCCACATATCATAAATTATTTATGTTGTGACCGTTGACTTCAATTTCTTTTTTGTCTACTATTGATCTCATAATATGTTCGCTGTAATGTTAAGTCAAATCCGGCGACAGAACACAGCTTTGTCTGACTCCTTGTTTTATAAATTGAAATTGTCCTGTTTGGTTGTTAATTCGTTAAGCTGCTGTTTGTTGCCAGTACATGTTTTTTATGATTCTATTTCATATATCCACTATTAATCTACAAAAAGATTCCTATTTGACTTATTCATAGTGATTCTACAAATAGACCCTTATTTGACTTCTCCATAGTGACTCTACAAACAGATTCCTATTTGACTTATCCACAGTGACTGTACAAATAGACTCCAATTTGACTTATCCACACTGACTCTACAAACTCCTATTTGACTTATCCACAGTGACTGTACAAACAGACTCCTATTTGACTTATCCACAGTGACTGTACAAACAGACTCTTATTTGACTTATCCACAATGACTGTACAAACAGACTACTATATGACTTATTCACAGTGACTACAAACTCATATTTGACATATCTACCTATATGACTTATCCACAGTGAGTCTACAAGCAGACTAACCAATCTGGCAATATAGGTAGACACTGTAAAAAGAAGACAACTAGTATAAAAAATTCAGTGCTGAAGTCAGATATGTTAGACCAAAAGGTGCAGACATCACAGCTATCTGTAAACTACAACACAATTCAACAACGCCCACTTAATTTTATTTTAAGATGAATGACAAAAAGGAGTTATTGTCATACGTCATACACAGCAGATTAAATTCTGAAACATTTTTTTTTAAATCAATCACAAAATTAAAGTGAAAAAGATTAACATTTTTCTTTCATTCTTGCTTCCCCTGATTATGAAGACAATGTAATTTTTATTTCTATCCATTTGTTTCCTTATGTTTGACATTTTCATTTTCATCATGATCATTCAGATAATTTCAACATCATGTTTCCTTTTACAGTAGTTGACTGGCATTTTATTGTTACCACTGTTGTTAGTTACTGCTCTGTTCTTACAAGTCCTGCTCTTACATCAGAATTTTGTTGGAAACAACTTTTATCTCTTTAATTATGTTAAAATGAACAACAATATTCTTATAATCACAACATAACAAGTTGAAACAAGTAAACAACATATTCAAAAGACTCCTCTTTCTGATCATAAACTGTATTTCAGTTTTACTCATGAAAAATATGCCTTTTGATACATAGTAAAATATAATACTCAATTCAGAGTGAATAAACCATAATATCTTGAATAAATAAAAAGAAACAATATAATACATTATTGAGCTTCATTAGTCGAGTTAATGCTAAGTTAATAATGCTGTTTAAATATTTGCATGTATGATGTATATTTTGACTATATATGCCATTGTTGTCAAGGAAGTCAGAAAAAGATGGAAGTAAATTTGGGACAAAAAGACAACAGAAAAAAAGAGTCTTTGAAGACCATGGAAATAAATGAAAATATTTTTTAAAAAAAGAATAAAGGATATAGTTACAGCTTTACATGTAACCTTACTCTTCTTTTCTTTAATTTTCATTCTTATCATCAGCTTTACAGCAGCTTTGCATTTGTGTGCCTTTACCCCCAGCCCACGGAAACGTTTTATAAAATAAAATGGGAAATTCCATGGGTAACCAAAGGAGGATACGAGGGTACTTTGCAGAGGTCAAGGCTTACAGAGATCTTATTACCAACATCAGTAAGGAACAATCAATTTTGTTACCACTAATGTGAAGGAAACAGCTGGAATATTTAACAATTTGAAAGATTAAGGAAAGAAGAGGTGAAGGAAAACAGAATGAAGAGAAACCAAACAGTTTAAGAGAAAGGCATGGTAGTAATAGCAGCACAAATGATATGGTACTGTAGAGAGAGAGAGTTATGGAAAGACATGATAACCTAAACCAGCAGACACACAACTGAATGATGGTGTGCATTTATAAGAATTTTTATTTTGTACAAGAATTAGGGAAAAAAAAACATTTTTGGTTATCTTTCTTGTAAATCAACATGAAAAAATTACATTGAGCAAACATTGCAACAATATGTCAGAGGAATCAAGTACATCTGGAAATATTTGCATTTTTTTCTTTTTTTTTTCGCCTCTTTCAAATTCATCATCATTAATTATTCAAATTGAAGGGATGCATTTAACACAATGGCCATTCTCTGAGACTTTCTTATTTCTCATCTAATAAAAGCTAATCAATTACTTTATCAATATTTAAGTTTGCTGTTATTTTTAATTCCTTTCAAATTACTGTCATCAATTGTTATTTTCATCCGCATTTGTGAGGCATTAAATTTTTCTTGTGGATTCACTTTCTTACAGCTTGAATATATGTTAATATTGCAGAATCTACCAAAAGCTGTTGAAATCCCCTGTAAATTTGTTCTGAATTGATTTAAGTTAATGTCTATTTAAGAAACATGAGTAAAATCTTATCCAGAAAAACTATAACCATGTTGTAAGTGAGAGGGGCGCTTGGCTGTGGGGCTAAAACACCGTTTTGCTACCTGAAAAGCTGGCATTCGGTGTTTGAAACCCGCAGTCGACAGAAGCCTGAGTCTCACATGTCGTGGCAACTATTTTGACCAAGCGGCCTTTATCCCTCTGGTTCTATCATGCCCCCCCCCCCCCACATACACCAGCAATGGTACATGTGTCGTAAAGATTTTTTTTTTTTTAAATTGTAAGCATATTTTACTATATGCTTACAAAACCCATTGTGCTTGACCGTGATAGCATTTCTAGAAAAAAAAAGAGTACAAGCTATGGAGATGGGGCACAGAAAGATCCTGCACCTCATGCTTAAGACTATGATATCAAAAATAGATTTCAGCAAGATATTTTGGACACAATCTTGATGTGAATAAATGTAAACTGAGGTGGTACTGACCATGTGTCCCATCCATCAGTTATCTAAAACAATAATGTAAAAAAAAGTAAAGAGCCCTGTCACGCCGAGTGGCGTATAGAGAAATATGGTGTTAGTGACTCTATATTTTACAGACCTTCAGCACATGATTTTTGGGGTAATGTGGTCGGTATTACGCCCGTGCTGCTTTACTTTCCCAGAAAAAAATCTGGTACCCATTTAAAGCTGCTGAACCCGGAAGCCGTTGGTTGGGATCGAACCCTACCCCTTGTCCTTTGTAGTCCAGTTCACTAACCACTGAGCTATCGCGGCTCCCATCTAAAACAATACCATAGATAAAAAGAACAAAATGAAACGGCAAGCCAAGGCAGAAGTGGAAAAGCAAGATAAAATAATGAACAGGTCTTTAATTTCACTAACTTTAAGCCAGCTGCTTAAGACAGGGATAGATTGAGACTGTTCATTACAGACACCTGTGTCTCAATTGGGTAAAGATGATGGTGAATTGATTATGTTCTCTGTGCTTTTACTGTCTCTAAATGGTCTTTATTTCCTTTAGAATCTATAATTCTGACTTTGATGCTTTCAATTAGTATCAGCCATTTGTTGAATGATTTGTAGCTTATACAAAAAATATACAAATCCAATGCAAAATCAAGATCCAACTTTTGTTTATTAAATATCTTTTGCGATTAAAATTTACATAAATAACTTTAGTTTATATCTTTTTACTACTATAAGTGGAGGCAAAGGTGCCTCACAGCAGCAGAGCTGGAGGTTGTCAGTGACTCACAGCTGATGGCTTGCGTCAGGATCAGTGAACCAGTCCAGACCTTGCTCCATCTCTCCATGGTGCCTTCAGAAACAGATTAACCTGGTCTAGTTTAGCCAAGTGAGTAGGAATCGAGGAGGGATGATAACCCTGTGCTAAAAAATGTCATGCTGAGGTCGGATGTGTTGGGCCAAAAAATGCAAATATCACAGTTTTACTGAAAACTACAACATGATGCAAACACCCCCACTTAACGTCCTTTTAAGGGTGGATGATGTAGAGATGTAATCCTTTAGTCATCGGGTGAACACAAACGAACGAACAAACTATTATAAGTCCTTCAGTGATTGAGTCAGCTAATTTTTCTTCTTCAATTTTATTGCCTCCTAAATACCCCCTAAGTTTCTGATGAAAACAACTACAGTCATCCCTCGCTACTTCGCGGTTCATTTATCGCAGCCTCAGTACATCGCTGATTGTTTGTTACACACACACGTATTATATTTATATCATTTATACATTATTTTATGTATATTATTTATACTATTAATATTTTATTTACATGTTTGAAACTATTCTTTAATGTTCTAATGATAACATATGCACTTATATGGTTTCAATACACTTATTGATATTATACATACACAAAAAATGTACGTATGTTAAAAATGAGAGGGTGACACTACTTCTCGGTTTTTCACTTATCGCGGCTGGTTCTGGTCCCTATTAAC
Source organism: Megaustenia siamemsis (assembly GCA_032433765.1). Lineage (NCBI taxonomy): Eukaryota > Metazoa > Mollusca > Gastropoda > Stylommatophora > Ariophantidae > Megaustenia > Megaustenia siamemsis. Next base: position 30,050,877 of record JAVIAB010000106.1, read on the forward strand.
CGCAATAACCGAGGGAATACTGTACTTGCAAATAAAATAGAAGAGAAATGGATATATCTATTCAATAATTTCAAGAGAGGATTTCAAAACGAGAAATAAGTGATAATTTATTTATAATTTTACACATAATTTATAAAATGTGTTATAAAAGAAAAGAAAATTCAGTTATATCAAGATATAGAAAAACCAAATGGCAAATTAATAACCAAAAATTGTTTTGTTTGTTTTTTTGGATTATCATCACTGCACACCTAACGAATCCATGGGTGCTCTCACATACACCCCAAGAAAATCAAGGAGAATCCTAAGCCCAAGTGCACAAACTCTGTAGAACAACATATATATATATATTGCTGCTTTTTACAAATTTAAACAATCAATCTGTACTGCGCAATGTGACAATGGTCATGTTATCATCTCATGCATCTCTCTCTCTATCCAATAACCTTTAGCTTAGGTTTATTGGTTAATATTTGTTATGTCTGCTAAACAACTTTCAAAATATTCTTCAACTGACTTATCATCTTTTCTTTGCCTTTACTTCTTTTAGCTTTGACTAGTATTCTCCTGTCTCTCTCTCTTCTTATCACATGTTAAAAAAATAAACAAAAATACCAAGACTGCCATCTTTGATGTTACTCCTGAGATAACACTACTCCGACATGTTTGAGAACCTCTGTTTATTTTTCAGCTAGAAACACACCTCCAATGCCTCTACTTACTTTATCATTTCTTTATGATTGTCAATGTTACACTTGCATATAGTAAAATTGTATTAATGTGAATTTTAGTATTAATTTCCTAATTATTTACTGGTATTCATATATTAATGCATATCCTCATATCATAAATACTGTCTTACAAGTTTACAGATTAAGCTTTTAACATATTTCATACCACGAGCCACAACTTTAGCAGCTGAAACAAGAAACCCAAATGCAGTTTTTTTATTTATTAGTGTCTTCATAATTATTTCCGTTAAAAACCGTGTAATTCTATTTAACCTGCTTTCTGCCTTTGGGCAGATTTTCTAAATAAACCATGTGTTTTAGATAAATTGTGATTTATTTTCTTATTTTAAATTTTACAAAAATTAAGAAAAACAGCATAGCTACAGCATGTTAAACCACTTAGTAGTGAATGTGTTAATATAACTGAACAAAAATCCTTGACTCTCTAAGCTTACATTCTAAGCTTTGAACTTGACCGGAAAATGGTAAATTATAATGTATAAACATGAAATTGTTATATTTTTGAGTTAAGGTACATACTATATAGTTCTGATACTTCAAAACAAAGAAGATTAATTTGTAAAAATGTTGCAAAGTATATATTTTTGCAAATAATTTAATTTATACATCAATACAAGAGGAAAAAAATGGTTATAAATGAGCAAAGTCAAGGAATTAATCAAATATATTTCACTTAATATCTTATACTAAATCAAACATCTTAAATATAAGGCATCACTTGTAACACGCAAAAGTCAAAGCCCAAGAAGTATTAAAATTAATGATTAATTTACTGAATTACAATGAAACTGTTGGATGCAGAATTTAAGCATATCACAAGAGGAGTATATTCCAAAATGTGGTAGCAATACTGAGGTTCTGAAACTAATTTTAAATTACTACTTTTCCCATTGGAGGTTCGCGTGGCTGTGCGGCTAAAAACCACTGTTCCGCTGGCTGAAAAGCTGACATTCGGTGTTCGAAGCCCGCGGTAGACAGAAAGGATTTTTTCTATCGGGGGTGAAATAAAAATCCTGAGTCGCACACGTCGTGGCGACTGCTTGACCAAGCGACCTTTATCCCTCTGGTTCTATCGTTGCCCCCCGACATACACCAGCAATGGTACTATGTGTCGTAAAGATAGTTTTTTTTTCTTTTCCCATTTCTTAGTGTTAACTCAAAATTAGTGAATTACCTACTCTTCAGCTAATATCTTCATTTCTGATTGTGCATCCCTTTGTTACAGTCAAATCTTCTAAGACATCTCATTTCTAGTTTATACTCGGAAACGAATGCACAGACAAATTAGCTAAAGAGGGAGGGAGATTACCACAAGAGAACCATCTGGTCAGCTACGATGAAGCCAAATTCATCATCAAAGGCCAGTACCATGAAAAATGGAAAGCCAGAAATGGTGCCAGTCATAGGATCTTACGACCCAGAGACCAGGGGAGGATTTCCAAAAAGAAACCATGGAATTGTGAGAAATTCCCACTGCCAGTGGTGGAATTCAAATCTGGGACCTTCCTGTCCAGAGACTGAAGTCTTACAACTAGATTATCCAGTTCCTGTCCAAACCATTTTATTTTAAACCATATGATTTGTTGTTTCTTGACTCTTTAACTCTAGATTATGGTAACTATCTGTAACTCTCCCAGTTACGATACCATAGTAAAAATTACTACCACTTAAATGTAACTTTAGGTGTTCTAAAAATAGTCATTTCTCTGAACTCTAGACACAGCCCTGTGTGTTCATACTAGGTAAAACACAGGGTACTCAAAATTCCTGGCTCAGGTTGTGACCTGAGTTTCTCCTCATGGACCGAATGTATTACAATGTCTATCAGTACTGTAGCCATAAGTCTGTCAGTACGTTCGGCGACCACATAGCATTACTCGCTGTATTTCCTCAAGTCACAAAGGGCTGTTTGATGTTTGCAGATGACCAGGAAATTTCTCTGGTCACAGCAAAAAAACAAAAAACCAGCCAATTTCTTTTAAATTAGTAAATTTATGATTTTTTTTTTCGCATTAAATGATGTATCTCATGATATAAAAAAAAAATTTTTTTTAATTAAAAAATCCAACAGTAATGGAAACAAATTAAACACACAAGGGTCGCCTGAAAGTGGTAATTAGGAAGGTGCACGGAGAGGGGTAATGTTTGAATACAACCTTTTTAAATATGTAAATAACATGTTATTGTTTTATAATAACATATAAATATACATTCTTTTTAAATTTCATTATTTGTACAACTTTTATAATTAAAATAGGGTAACTGTTTATTCAAATATATTAACAATTTTTTTAAATAACAGATTCATCTGTACATAAATCAGCAAGTGTGAAAAAAGTAATGTAATTGGTGCATTTGTCAAAAATATTGTATGAATTAAGTATTACAAAACATTAGTATAGATCCTAGTATAAATGCAGAGAACATTAAATTAAAACAATAATCATAGTTTTAATTCACATTAATCAAGTCAGGAAAAGTACCAAAGTTCACAAGGTTCATGAAGCAACAAACAAATTATTGTAATAATTCATAATATGTTGATAATGCTGTTTTAAAATGCACAGGTGATCATAACATTTGTTGAGCAAAATAATTAATTTTCATTGGCTGTCGTCTGCTATAAAATTAAAAAAAAAGAAGTGCACTAAACAAAATCATTGATTTAGAGGACAATCTTTACTTCTACAATTTTGAGAAACTTAGAAACAGAAAGAATTGTGTCTGAATATTATATTTCTGACTATAGTGTTAAATCTATAATATATTTAAAGGATGCATATAAAGGATATGCCTGAATATTGATTCAATAAAATGTTATACAACTTTAAAGTTCTTTAATTTCATTGAAGACATTATGTGTTTACAAAAAGCGCAAACTGTAAGCAAAAAAAACAGTATATAAAAAATGTTAGAAAGACGGCGCAAGAGGATATTAAAAATATGTAAGAAGTCTATATGGAGGTTTATATGGCACAGTGTAATAAGGAATGGAAAATTGCATTATCTATTAAAGCCGTAGAGATTTTGATTCAGAGAACACAAAACACATCAAGTTCAGTAATCAAGAAAAGGATAATTAAAACCACTCTTTTACACTTTTCACCAGCAATAGCAAAAGACATTTGTGAATTAGAAGACTTTTCCAGGATTCATGATGCCATTTGGGTCGAAAGCTTGTTTAATCTGCTTCATTGCATATACTCCATGCTCACCAACTTCCTTGATTAGAAGCTCTCTCTTGCCAATGCCAATTCCATGCTCTCCAGTACAAGTTCCATTCAAGTCCATGCCAAGCCTATTTAAAATACACAGTAAATAGTGAATCACACAATTCTTTGAGAACATCTATTTAAGTAAACATGACAATACATTTTAAACCCCAAAAAAAAAATTAACTAACAAAACCACTAGAAATTTCAGTCTTATCTTATCTACTACTGGAAAATACAACAATTTCAACATGAAAACTGAAAGTCCTTTGACAAGCTGTAAAATTCCTGAACACAAGATGCAAAGAAGTAAAACATATATCTCTTTTCACAGATGTTCTGTCATAATATCAGCTATAGGATTAGTGTTTTAAATTTTGTAAATTCTGAACAAAATGAGATGATACAAGACAGCTACTACTAATATAGTCTGTTTCTTTCTGGTGTTCAACTAATAATTCTATCTATCTGCGTTCAACTGATAATTCTATCTATCTATCTATTGACTTTTTGAGCCATGGCTAGTCCATAAGGCATAGACCCAGATACTCTTCCTCTTTTTAAAAATTTTCTTTCTAGCAGTCTCAATCCTTGCAAAAAACATTTATCAAATCCTGCCATTTGTCTCTGTTCTGTGCAAGCATCTCAATCTCATTGAGGGAGCCAATTCCTGCTGCCCTTGCCTCTCTGATTAATGTTTCTCTCTGTGTCTCTCTGGGTCACCCTCTTTTCCTCCTACCTGTTGTTTCCCACATGAGGGCTAAAGAAAAATAGTAATCTTTATTGTCCGCCCTTAAAATGTGCATTAAGTGAGCCTACATGTGTTGTGTTGTTTTGGCAGCTAGGATGTAATATTTAGCCTTTGGACACAACACATCCAACCTAGCACGGTATTTTTGAGTATTGAGTTGCCTTCCCTTTTCAATCCCTACTTGCTTGGCCATATTTGATAAGTCTGTTCCAAAAGCACCACTGGTAAGTGAAGCAGGGTATTAATCACCTCTGTTGTTTACCATTCTGAGGCCTGCAATCAGACGTGAGTCTCTGACCACACTCAGTTCGGTTGCCAATAGGGCGTCTTGACCCCCTATGATGATCTAAAATGGAAGTTTATATATTTATCTGGTTGCTATGGGAACTGATAATTTTAGATTTAAAATATGACACATAAAAGAGTAAATCAGTAGAGTTATTAGATTCCCCATTCCCCCTGTTAGTTTATGAAAATTATTATTTATCTGACTGTTAGTCTCTCTCATGTCATGAGTTAGATTGTCAGATGCACTCTTGAGGTGTGGCAGATTGTTTTATTTTTTTCTTTCAAATCTAATATTCATCATCATCATCATTGAGTGCCATCTCCGCATCGAAGGTTGTCAACCGTGGAGTGTAATTCTGCTCTGTCTCTTGCATTGATGGTGCAGGTTGTCATAGGCTGGTTTGTCCATCTTTTGATGTTACTCGTACTTGTAAGTCTTGGTCTGCCTCTGCTTCTTTTACCTTGTATTTTCCCCTCCAGGATTACTTTTAGTAGGCTATTGTGTCTTTTAACATGGTCCAAAAATCGCATTTGTCATGTATGAATTGTGTTTAGTAGCTCTCTTTTCATTTTTAGTTGTTTTAAGACTTCATCGTTTGTTTTCTTTTCCTTCCATCCAATTCTACCTATTCTTCTATATATCCACATTTCAAAGGCCTTAATTCTCTGTTCTTTTTTCTTGTCTAATTTCCATGTTTCTGCACCATATAGGAATGTTGAGAAGACATAACATTTTGCTATTCTTAGTTTTAGTTATTTGTTTTGATGTTAGTAGGAAAATACCATTAATTAAGACAAGAAAATACCATGTATTATTTCTTACTCCTCTGCCATTTTGATGTTTGGGCATCAGAGCAATGACAACAATTATCATATCACTTCATTATTATGACTTTCTGATATCATGCTTCAATTTCTCTACAAGAATATTTCTTAGATATTTTAATTCTGGAACTTGTTGAGTCAAGTAAAGTTTAATAATCTACTTCATTAAATTTTTTATTAGAAATTTTTATTGTCAAAGTCGATGACACTTCAAAATATCAAAATAAAATATATGAATACCAAACTAGTCTGCTGGTGTTCTTATCCAAAACTAATAAACATTTTATTTATTGTTTGTTAATGAGTGTAATATATATATATATATATATATATATATATATATATATATATATAATATATATATATATATATATATATATATATATATATATATATATATATATATATATATATATATATATATATATATGAATTGAACATCCCGCTCAAAATTGAGATGGGTGATGAGAAACACTACAAGTCCTATGTGATGTCTAATGACGCAGGAAGGATCAAGAAGTAATACTTTGGTACAATATTTTTAATTGTTAGAGTACTGCTTAAGATATCTGTTAGTCAGTTGTCATGCACTATATTTATTCTTTGACATTGCTATTAGTCCGAAGAAGTTTACATGAGCTGGGCTAATGTCTCATACAGACAGCCAGAGTTGGAGAGCTAAAAAAAAAAACTGTCAACTCATTGACCAAAAGTCCTAACAAAAATACTTATTAAGACGAATACATTAGACTATAAGGCACAACATACATAGCAACACAATCTCATCTGAAAACTCATTAAATAGATGTTCACAGTTTTAAGTTGTAGCATATGAAGTCAAAGAACCAGTGCTGTTATGTCTGACTAAAGACCTAAAGGAAAAATAAACAGTCTAAAATAGATCTTTGTTTCTATAAGAAAATGATTTCCAACCTGATAAAACAGGTTAAGATAAAGTTTAACACACATATTTAAGCTAACTAGAAGACTCCCAACAACACCAGGGACCGAAGAAGGAAGGCAACCCAGGAGCCAAAAATGTCTTACTGATGTTTGATGTGTTGGGCCAAAAAACGAAAATATAGCAGATTGTTGTAAATGACAACATAACATATCTATATTCTTTTAATTTAAAAAAAAAAAACAATTACAAAGATTAGTTGCCGCTGAATTCCAAAAGAGAACAAATGTTTAACTAGATACAGATGATGGTGAATTGCATTCTCTCTATCTAAATTTGAAAATGAGCCAAAAAATATTCAATTTATACGGACTGAAATTTTTATACAAAGAAATTAAACCTTGTATCGGAAAAAAAAGTGGTAAAATTAAATATGTGAACATACTTTAATGGAAACTAAAGTAATAAAAAGTGATAATACAACAAAATTCAGTCCCTCTGGACTTTGATAGAGATATAAAGCTGGTGAATGCAAACAAACATAAAGACCTCTGTAAAAAAGTAGTTTAAAAAAAACATTTAAAAACATTGAAAAAATTGATGTCAAGCATGTTAATAAACTTATTAGTATAATCAAGCAATCTAGCACATACTTTGCAAGCTACTAACAGAATGCATGAAAAAAGGTTACTTAATATTACATCAGTGAACCAAAGTTGATAAGCACCATACTCTGCTTGCCCAAAGAAAAAAAAACTATTTTAACCAAAGCAACGATAAAGCTAAATGTGTTTGGTCTAATGATATAAAATATCACATATTTGCTATGATACAATGCAATATATATTTCAATTTCACAACCTCTTTCTAGGCAGAACAGCCAGGGATGCAATAATTAACGAAGCTGTCTACAACAAAAAGAGTTCTTAAATGTTACGTAGAGCCAGTCTTAACATATGGATGCGAGTCATGGACAATAGGACAACAGACAAGAAAATTACTGGAGTCTGTAGAAATGTGGTTTTACAGAAGAATGTTGAGAATACCATGGACAGCTAAGAAGAGTAATGAAGAGGTTCTGAGAGAGGTCAAAGCAAAAAGAGAGCTATTTCCAATGTTAGGAAGAGACAATCATCATCTTTTGGCCATGTAATGTGAAGAGAACAACTTGAATATATTGTAACAACTGGAAAAATTGAGGAACAAAGAGATAGAGGGAAGCAAAGAGAAAAAATAACAGACAGCTTAAGAGAATGGCTTGGCAGAAGGTCAACAACAGAAATGATAAATAGCTGCCGAGATCGAAAGTTGTGGAGAGACAAGATCACCTACGCCACTAGGCCCGGTAATTGATGATGATGATGGTCTACAACAACTTCAAAAACCTTTCGTACTTCCCATTCTTTAATTTCTTCTTTTCAACCTTCCCAGAATTCCAAGGGTAACTGTTTGGAAAATATAATTCTACTAATTCAGCAAGATAATTAGCTATTATCATAACAAGGCAAATGCGATTTTTGGGCCATGTTAAAAGACACAACAACCTATTGAAAGTAATCCTGGAGGGGAAAATACAAGGTAAAAGAGGCAGACCAAGACTAACATGGACGAGTAACATCAAAAGATGGACAAATCAGCCTATGACAACCTGCACCACCAAAGCAAGAGACAGAGCAGAATGGTGATCCATGGTAGCCAACCTTTGTTGTGGAGAAGGCACTTGATGGTGATGATCATAATTACCACAAGCTATCAATATACTCACTCAAAAATACACTCTGTATTTTATATTTAACAAATCTTCTACTGCACTCATTTTTAATATTCATACAGGAATATAATTCAACTCACTCATCAGTACATTACATTTTTCTCATATTCATACAAGCTATTATTCAACTCACTCATCAGTACATTACATTTTTCTCATATTCATACAAGCTATTATTCAACTCACCCATCAATACACTCAGTTAGTCTCATATCAAGCTTTCATTTAACACACTCCTATCATCTAAAAACATTTTTGAATGAGTGACTGTACACAAGACCAGTAAGATAATTTTAAAATGTAAAAACATTACAAGACAATTATTCAGAGTATCAAGCCCTTAAAATTTTCAATTAATTGGCACATTGGTTATTAGAAAAAAGTTCAGAATTTTTTTATGAATTAATTTTGCACAAAATTAAATCAAAAGGACACAGGGCGAAAATAAAGACACTAAATATCCACATAATCTATCTACTGACCTTTCAAGCCATAGCCAGTCCATAGGGCATAGACCCAGATACTCTTTCTCTTATCTAAATTTTTATTCTAGCAGTTTTCAATCCTTCTAAAGATATTTTATAAAATCTCACCAATTGTCTCTGTTCTCTGCAAGTAACTCTATCTCATTGAGGGAGCCGATTCCTGCTGTTCTTGCTTCTCTAATCAATATTCTTCTCAGTGTCTCTCTGGGTCTGCCTCTTTTACTCTTACCTGTTGTTTCTCACAAGAGGGTTTGCTTTGCTATTCGGTTATTATCTCTCCTCATCACATGTCCAACATATGACCATCGTCTTTTCTTGATTACTGAAGATATTAGTGGTTGATTGGCGATTTCTTTAATTACCTCATTATCCACATAATACATTCACTTACAATTCTTTTATTACACTGTTCTTTCAGAGACACAAGTGAGAGAGCAAAATACCACCAATCTTTTTATTTCATAGACTATTAACAAGCCAAACTATTATAACAATGCTGGAAAGCATAAAAATCATTGCAAAATGGTGGTTGATTGATTCAATATATGGTCATACTTGGACAATTAATCTGTAAAAGTATAAATATTTGAATCTATGAAATCAGACACTCTTCTGACTTATTCTTTCTTATTTTATCTTGTTCTGCTTTTTGCTGGTAAGTTGTTGCAGGCTTAAATCAATTATGTGTTTTCTATTAAGGGCACTTTCTGTTGCTTGGTACATAGTGATATTGTTTTGTTTTATTATGTCGTAAATTCCCTCAATCCATTTTCTTCTTGGTTGTTCCATTTTGTTATAACATTTTAAACTATAAATCTGAATAATGTGCATTTAATAGGACAAAGTGGAACTGAGTCCGTTTTAAACATTAGTAGTATATCTTCTTCTAGTGTTCACCTGTTAAGTGGTCATAGTTTGCATTGTGCTGTTAGTTTGCGACAAAGCCACAATATTGGCCTTTCGGAAAAAACACATCTGTCTTTGATATTAGTAGATTTGTTTAATAATTCTTGCACAGGTAGTGACCATTGTTGACCTATTTTTTTCTTACTTTTAACTGTCAAGGGTTCTTTTAGTGCATGTACATACATATCAAACTTTCAATATTTTTGGCCATGATCCAAGATGGCTAGACATCAGATTCAGTATCCAGAGTCCAGAGGAAGGAAAAGCAGTGAAGAAACCTTTGACTTTGTGAAAAATTACAATCATCTGTTGTAATTCAAACCTTGGACCATCCTGTCTAGAAACTGATGCTTTACCTTCAGATCACCCAGGTCTTTTATCCCACCAATAATAATGGTGTATAACACTGTTTACGTGGTATGGTTATGGAAGGCCCCGGTATCACTGCAAATGAATTAAAATCCATAATTGCTTAATCGCCCGTGCCAGTGGAATCATCCGAATTATTAACTCATCTTCCAAACAAGGAAAGTTAGCTGTAGTCTCCATCATAGCAGTCTCAGCACACAATTACATGATATATAAATGATTAGATACACCTTTCTTTTAATAAGAGTTACTAATTAAGGAAATTCTGTACAAGTTGACATGTTTGCTCACTCATCAGCGCACTCACGTATTCTCATACACACATGTGGAATGGCCCATACTGCAGAAGCCAGATAGATTTCATACTAGCAAGATCACAAAACAAGAAAACAGTAACTCATAATACAGCTACAATCAAAGTCATAGAAGATACAGACCATTGAATGACAATGTTCACAATCAGAAAATCAGCAAAGAGAAGATGCCAATCAAGCAAAAGCAGTCAAAAAATATATAATTAAAAACAAAAAAAAAACTAAAATGTGAAAAATCAAGGGAAACTCTCAAAGAAAAATTCAAAGTGGAACTCAAGAAACACCCTTACAAACAATAAATTAATAGAACAATAAAAATGTTAGTAGAGCTAAACTAAGAAAAAAAAAAGGAAGACCACACCCTGGCGGAATGAAACAATCAAAGAAGCAATTAAGAAAAAAAAGAAACTGTACAAAGATTGAAAGGAAAATAAGAGCTAACAAGAATATGAAAAATATACCTAAGTACAAAGAAAGGTTATATGTTTGATCATAGAAGCAAAACAAAATACTTGTCATCATCATGTGCCATACTGGTTGGCGTAGGTGATCATGTCCCTCCACAATCTTCTATCTACAGTGCAATGTATCAGTTCTGTTGTTGACTGTTTAAAAATACTTGTACAAAGTTTTAAAAAAAGATGAGTAAGGATTATAAGGCAATCACAAGCAACATCTACAAAGCACCAAAAGCAACATGAATAAGAAAAGAAAACTACAATCCACTGAATTCATAAACGACAAAGAGGCAATATCAAACAATCAAAAATATGAAACCAAGATAGAAAGAATATATCAAAGACTTACTGAACATGACATTAACTACTAATTACACATTTTAAAAAACCCACAAAGAATGAAGAAAGATGAGCCTAGCACCATAAAATAAGAAATCTAATAAGTAATAAAACATGCACCAAGAAATAAAGCACCATGGATAGACAACATACCAGTAGAAATAATAGCAGCCAAAGGAAAACCTGGCTATATGGCTGCGCAAAATATTCAACAAAGCACGGCAAAAGCAAACTGGAAACAGACCATCAATGTACTAATATGGAAAAAAAATAAGTAGCAAGAGAGAATGCAACCAATAAAGAAGTAACTCCCACTAAGTTTAGGAAAGCTGTACACCAAGATTATAAAGAAAAGACTAAGAACAAATGTAGAACTTCAAATTAACAGCTCTCAAGCATACTAAAAATTTCTCAGGAAAAATAGATCGCTATAAGATAAATAGCAGAAAGGACAAAAGAACATAAAATCTATATGTAGCTTTCACAAATCAAGAAAAGCATTCAACAAAGTTAACAGAAAACAAATATGGGAGATACTAACAACATATAGAGTACGCCACGTTGGGGAAACCACCCGACTGGACTACCGACGTTCAGACAACCCATGTTCGATTTCCGCTGGGAGCAGTGTGAATTGTACTCGTGGTTGGAAAAAAAAATACCCCCACGGTCGACCCAGCCGTTGGCAGAAATGGGTACCAGGGTATTACCCTGGGAAGGTGAGGAATGTTGCTTCACATCTGAGTTCCAATGCTTGAGGTGACACTATACAGAAATCTTCAAACATTTCTGGATAGGCGGCCGAGCACATATGGGTGTAAACTCGCGTGCTGAGACGCCGGTTCAAGTCTCGTACTTTACCTTTACCTTACCTTTACCTTACCTTTACACCAACTAACCAGCCATATGAAAAAATGTCTTTACATCAGCTGTAATTGCATAGCCGAAACAGCAGCAGGCTTTATAAATGAAGTTAAAACAGGATTAATATAGGTGTGCATACTGTCTCCCCTATTGTTTATTATTTATATAGACTACATGTTACAGTTTGCCAATGCAGTGGAGACACAAGAGATTAATAAGGTTCTTTTTGCAGATCAGGCTCTAAGACATGGAAAAAATAGGGAAAAAAAGGTAATGGTATGAGACTTGAATCATCATCTTAGCACACTGGTTTTTACCCATATGTGCTTGGCCACTTATCCAGAAGTGTTTGGAGACTCCTGTCTAGTCACCTCAAGCATTGTAACTCATGAGTGAGGCGCCATATCTCACCTTTATAGAGTATCAACCCTGGTACACATTTTTGCCAGCGGCTGGTTCCACCACAGCAGTATCTTTTGCAACCATGAGGACAATTCACACTGCCTCCCAGTGGGAATTGAACATGGGTTGTCCGAATGTCTGTAGCTAGTGGGGTGGTTTTTCCAGGGGCCCTCAGTAGCCTAGTTGTTTTCCCAACTAGGCAAGCATGGCCCCTGCAAAAATAGAAGACCTACAAGAACACTTAAATAGATTTAACAACACAGGAAACCAATACAACATGAAAATCAACACAAACAATACAGGAGTAAAGAACATTACAATAGAAAAAGAAAACATCAATGAATGATATATATCAGACAATTAAGTAGAGGATTACACATATAAAAAAAGTGTAGTGACACATAATAATTTACAAGCAGCAGAATTGACTCAAGATGCAGTCAAATCATTAAACAAATATCACTACTACTGTCCAACAAATAAATAACAGAGGCAAAACCATCATCAGGTTGCAACCTGAAGTTGCATTCACTGCAGCCCATGTGGAAGAATCTGTCTCCAACTTCTGTTGTCATGTTCAAGGTCACCTTGATGTCTTGAAACCACCTTACTCTTAGTCTACCCCTGATACGTTGTCCTGAAAACATACCTCCCATTATTGTTCTTTCCAGCCTGATGTGTTTTTTGACGTGGTTGTAGTATTTTAATTTCCTCATAAGAATGGTGTTTATAGGCCAGTGATTTTCTTTTTAATGTTCAAGTCTTTTAATATATCTTCATTGCTCTTTTTTTCATTATCTAAGGTATCTTAAGGATTTTTCTGTAGCATTTTGTTTTGAATGAATTTATTTTCTTCCATGCTGTTCGACAGACTGTCCATGATTCACAACCATATGTTGCTACCGGGAAGATACTTGCCCTTAGTCATTTTAATTTTACTGCCTTGCTGGTTTTGTGCCACATGTTATTCATGGTTTTTGTGCTGATGTTGATAGTCTTCTTTTGATCTCTTTCTGGCAGTCTCCACTGTTAGTTACAGAGGAAAAAAGACACTCTAAAACACAATCTTCTTTCCAATATTGTGTTGGCAATACAAGAAATGAATACTAGTTGCAAGGACAATATGAAAAATAACCATTACTGAAATGAAATGTGTCAGATGCTTAAGAGGAAACAGTCTGAGAGATAAAATCAAAAGTGAAGAACTAGGAAAAAAGCCAGGAATAATTCCTGCTATTGAATACATAAAAGAAACAACAGTTAAATTTGTTCGGTCACATGATAAAACAAAAGGATCAAAATATAACTAACAACCTTTAAACAAACACTATGAAAACACCCAACCCAAGAGCCGACCTCAAAAAAGAATTGAATCACTGAATTGATGGAATATTAGAAACACCAAGAAATATAAAAACAGGAGAGACCAACAGAATTGCAAATGACTGCAAAGTATATCTCCCCTCAATGCTAAAAGGTAAATAAGGAATGAAAGAAGATGAAGAGGACACAAACTCTCACTTAGTAATGAACCTTTTTAACTTCATTGTCACACACCAGTTTCCACTCTACTCACTCAGCAATACTTTTAGCTATTCTCAAGCTCTGAGCAACTTGTTCTGGATTCTCAGTCATTAGTAAAACCACATGAAAATTCCCATCACCAACATGGCCCAAAACGGGAGCTGATAGAAAAGAAATGCAGTTTTATTAATTCTGCAGGAGGGCTAATAAAAAGAAGAAAAGAAAATTATAAACTCCATTTCCAGCAGTTCCCCTTGCAATAACTGCAGATGATTATGAAATAGAAAATTAAAATTTTAGAGTTACTTCCTTTGGTACATATTTTTTATGTACAAAGAAAAAACCATGACCAAAATATTTATGTTCCTAATTTCAGGTGATTTTGCTGTATGGTTAGTCTTTGAATGTAGCCAGCACGAATATAAAACCTCAAGAAATAACTCTTTGTCTTCAAGCTTGTGTTCAAAAGTTGCCAGACAAAATAATGTAATATAATGTTATTATTTAAACAGATACTTTCAGTAGCTCTCAATTTAATTAATTAAAATATTAAAAATTAACATGCCATAAACACACTAACATTAATAAAAGAACCTCACTTATAATTAAACTCTATCATAATTTGGTTTTGCTAGTGATATTTTATGATCGTTTAATATCATTAAAAATTACTAATATCATCTGCAACATTTGAACACACAGAAACTTTCGGACAGTTTAGCAAAGCAAAATGTTAGCAAAGACAGAAATCCAAAAATCATTAAAAATTCTATCAGAGGCATGCATGGTACTTACAATGCCATGCGTTTTGCAATATTAATGACTTTCTTAAAAGTTTCTTTGTCTGAATGATCAACAGGGAAAAAAACATGGAAATTGCCGTCACCAACATGACCAACGATAGGCCCTGAAATGGTACACATTTAAAATATATTATTAGTTTGTCTGTCTGAATTAGAAATCTGTAATACTCAAATGTTTGTATCCAAGCATAACAAGCACTGGATTTATGTCCAAAGAAATTCTATATAGATAGATAGGTCTGTAGATAGAGGTTAATGATGGAGGTTTGACAGTTTTTAACACTTAAAAGCTTAAGGAAGTATTAAATAAACAAAAAGCAACACACACAAACCCTTTATCACCCCTTCCTCCTCTTTCTTATATAGTGTCTAGTATAAACCATGTTAGGCTTGGCTTGAAAGAACAGAAATGAAAGTTTGTTCAGTGTTGCAATTGTTGTAGGGCATCACCTAGCGTGAATCATTAGTGCGCATACATTTTGTCATTTGCTAAAAGGAAATGCACATCTTTGAAGTTACCCATAATGCAATGAAAGTGACCCTAATAATCAGTGTACAAAGCTGACTCACTATATCTATGTCTAGAAATATGCCTGTTAGAAAAGATATGTATGCATATACAGGGTGTTTATAAAGTCTCACTACACTTGGTATCTAGGTCAATTTGAAAAAAAATGTTTATGACGTCATCACAATATGTGCTCCCACTGTCAATGAAATTTGTTGAATAAGTTTATTGCTACTGGAAATGTGGAAGATGCTCCACGATCTGGTAGGCCTGCTGTGAATGATGAAATATGTTTAGATATCCAAGACAGAATCCTTAAAAGTCCAGACAAGTCATTAAGAAAACTGTCGCAACAAGTGAACTTACCATTGAGCACATATTGTGATGACGTCATAAACATTTTTTTCAAATTGACCTAGATACCAAGTGTAGTGAGACTTTATAAACACCCTATACTTAACAGTAGTATAGTCAATATGAAATAATATTCTTCTTGTAGGTCTGTCTGAAAATCTAAAAACAAATGAGTTCAGTTATGAAAACTTCAGGAGAAGTAATCTAAAGAATAAGTCAGGCATGGCAACCTGTCACACCTCGAGGCCGGCTGAGACCTACAAGTCTTGTCTTGTCTGCAGACTCTGTCAATATGTATTATACTTTGACATACAAAATGAGAACTTTACTCATTTCTATTATTATTTCATCTAATGTGTTCATTAGCTCACAGAGAATCTGTATAGATATTAAATTAAGCTTTTTTTATATATATACTACACACACATATATATATATACACAAACACATGCGCATGTACATACATAAGCAATACATTCACACACACAGGAAGCAGAACAATGAATTGTGGTGATACACCTACCAGGCAAGTCATAAGTGGCAACTAACAATGCTTGAGCATGGGGACTGGCTGTCCCATAATGAAAAAAAAAAGTAAGCCACAAAAACGTCACAAACACAGACAAGTCAAAGAAAGAAAAATAAATAATACCACCATCCAGGATGGATATGGGCCACCGGACACCCTAATCTAAGAGTATTACATGACATGCCCTTTTTTCCTTGGAGAAGCCAGGCGGAAGCAGAGATGAAGAAGATGGGAAAAAAACAAGGAGCGATCTTAAGAGAATTGCACCACATATATTATATATAGTTGTTAAATAACAATAACACATTATAAATATGTAGAGTATTTTAAAAGAAATTATGAGACCACAAACCTAAGACACCACTGATTCTGGTAACATTCACATTTTAATAAATGTTTTTGCTACAACAAAATGATATGTCCGCACTAATTTGAAATTATTATCTACTACTCATTGAGACAGTCAATCCAGAAAAATAGCTAAACATGAACATAGAGCAAACAAAAACATTTATTTAATTTTAAAAGCTCATCATCATCATGTGCCATACCGGTTGGCGTAGGTGGTCATGTCCCTCCACAATCTTCTATCTACAGTGCATCGTATGAGTTCTGTTGTTGACTGTTTTCCATGCCATGACACCAAGCTATCCAGTCTTTTCTCTCTTTGTCATCCACGATCTCTTTCCTTTTATTTTGCCAGTTGTAACCAAGTATTCCAACTTTCCTCTTCTCATGATGTGCCCGAAAAATGTTGATTGCTTCTTTCTGATGTTTTTTAAGACCTCCCTTTTTGTGTTGGCCTCTTTGAGAACTTCCTCATTGGTCTTTTTAGCTGTCCAGGGAACTTTCAACATTCTTCTGAGGAATCCCATCTCTGTGGCCTCTAATCGTCTTTTCATTTGTTTGTCTACTGTCCATGATTCACTTCCATAGGTCAGAATTGGTTCTATATAGCACCAATGAACTCTCTTTCTCATTTTTATTTACATAGATTTGTTGCATAAGATATTTTTCATTTTCTGAAATGCTATTTTGGCCTGAGCTATTCTGCTTTTTATTTCTGTGGTGCATCTCCCATCTGATGTTATTATTGTGCCCAAGTATTTGAAACGTTGCACTTGTTTCAGATTTGTCTCGTTTATTTTTATGCTGCATGATGGTGGTGGTTGTTTCTTCGATATAACCATTACTTCTGTTTTCTTACTATTCAGACTGAGACCTTTCTTGTTTTCTTTTATTATTATGTCTATCATTTCTTGTAGTATCATTTCTTAGTTTAAAAACTGAACTGTTAAATTAGTGTGTTATCCATCTCAAATATGTGACTTATTCAAATTTTTTTTTTGCCCAGTAGTTTGAAATGAGGGAAAATATATTTGTAAATATAAACACAGATATGTAACATTCTTATCTTGCCTATATATATAAATATATGCACAAATTTGTAACATCCTTATCTTGTCTCATAAAAAAGAAGCTTTTTTTTAAATGAAAACAATTGATATGTAACTAATTACCTTGTCTATAAACTACATGAGAACACTGCAATACGTGCATTCTTTAACTACACACATTTATATTTTTCCATGACTCCCCACTCCCTCTCCATTTTGATAGCTTACAATTCTTTTCAAACTACAGTCATGGTACCAGTGCTTGCTATTTCATTTAATTAAAATAAAAGTGCAAGATGGCAGTCCATCTAGCCCTAGTAGCTTGCTGCAGAAAAGACATACATTATTGACTCTGTTAATGTAAACAATTGTATATTGTTAATAAAGATTGACATGTCTAGGCCATATGGGTTGTTTGTCATTTTATGATCTAATACAATGCATGGTAGCATTGCTGTGGATGGAGCATGTTTATTCTTGTCCAACAAAATGTCTTTTCCTGACAAAAGTAGCTGTCACTATTCAAGAAGTTTCAATCACCATTATTTGGTGCTGCTGTAATGTTTCTTTGATGGTGTCATGCAATCTTACTCTGAGTTTGCCCAGAGCTCTCCACCCTTCTCCTCTTATTAAATGTTCTTGTGATGATTTTGCTCACAACAAAATAAAGATTATCCATTTCTTTCAATTTTTTTGTACTGTCTATTCTTCTATCCACCATGCATCGTATCAATTCTGTTATTGAAAATCATAGAAAACATTCCATGCCATGACACCAAGCTATCCAGTATTTTCTCTCTTTGTTGTCCGTGATCTCTCTTCCCTGTATTTTGCCAGTTGTAACTAAGTATTCCAACTTTCCTCTTTTCATGATGTGCCTGAAAAATGTTGATTTCTTTCTGATGTATCTTAGGAGTTCCCTTTTTGTGTTGGCCTCTTTGAGAATTTCCTCATTGGTCTTTTTAGCTGTCCAGGGAACTTTCAATATTCTTCTGAGAAATCCCATCTCTGTGGCCTCTAATCAACTTTTCATTTGATAATTACATAAACGTAGAATAAAATTAAAAGCCACAATGTCAACCTAAAAGACTCTACATTAAGAACACACACACTTTATATCACTTTTAATGATCTCATAATTGTTTAACATTATATATATCAACTGATATTACTTTGGCTTACATCTCTATCTTATTACCTTGGCTGACATCTCTATCCATCCATATAGTAATAAGAAAACAAAAATAATTAAATTAAAATGCAGCTGTCAATGTAGCCCTACTAAAATACAAAAGGGACAGCAATAATCCAATTAAATTTGTCAGCATTAACCATTTTATATGTGACTGTTAATATGAAAGTTAAACCTTGAAATATATAAGAGATCCCGATATTTTACTAAGTAGCCCTGACCTAATATAATACCAGCACTAATCACTATGGTTAGCGAAATACCCAGACATAGATAAAAGTCCAAAATTAACCAAAAAAAATATACTGGAACAAAGTTTCAAACTTCAACTTCTACTCGCAGAAATAATAAAATGTTATTGTTGCATTAATCAATATATTCATTGCTATAAAATATGAGATATAATTTACACTTTGTAAAAGATGTTTAATGCTCTATGAACTATATAATGTGCTGAGAGACAATTATGAATGGCGGGCGAGCCCAATCGTCACAGGTAGGAACTTTTTATATGATGTCATGACTGTCTAAAAATTGTTACATTCTAAAATGGCTAGTCTGTGTGTGTAGACTGCAAATGCCCATGAGGGAAGCTCCAATTGCAATGAAACTGATTCCATGAGTAGAACAGAATAAATTTCCAGTTGGTCGAATCATTTTACTAGCCACACCACATATTTTTAGAACCCTTCCCTTTCACTGTTTCATTGTATATCACACCTGGGTCCGGCAGCCATATCAATTTCAGTCCAGTCGGTGCCTGACCAAGCTCCTCGCACAGGGAAGTGACTTATTTTCCTTTTTTGAGAGTCTAGCATATTATCACCAGGTAGTTAGATTTCTGTGTATATCCTTATATATTTTTGTGTTGTTGCTTGTTGTTCCAGCTGAAGGAAGGCCTTCTTGGCTGACATCGTTCTACTTTTGTTTTGTTTCTCATCAACATAAAGCTGTTACCATACCACTTTTTCATTTTTTAAAAAAAACTTGTTATTATTATAATCATCAGCTTTACAGCAGCTTCACATTTATATGCATCTTGATGCCTTTACCCCATTTTACTGGCCATCTCTTTGTGTAGTTCAAGTCTAGTTCTATGTCAAACCTTTTCCCACACTGTTTAACAACTACTATATTGACCACTTGAAAGAAGATTAAATGTAAATGAAATATATTTTGCTCTGGGATGGTGAGGGTTGGTGAGTGAACAATATTTTCAAAACATAACAAATTTATGAGTTTTACCTCGAATATTAGCTTCAGTAATCATTTCTTTGGTTTTTACTATAACTTCTGGTAATTTTGAAATTGGTACACAAACATCTGTTGAGTATGGCTGAAAAAAAATGTAGTTGTATATGTATTGTTGGGTAACAACAGATCCCACAAGCAATGACACAAAAATAGATACTTTCTTACTCTCTCTCTCTTGGAAATGAAACAAAACACGTCCTTAGTTACATCAGCTTATATACTGTTGAATTACAATATTTCTGATTTACAATTAGTTTCTTGGAATGTAACCTCATCATAAGTCAGGGTATGACTTAATACTTTAAAATGAAATGGCTTCACTGCAGGTGGGGTATTCCCATATCAGCTCAGCTCCTATTCCAGTAACCAACAAAGTGTCCATCCAGATCATTCTTACTGATCAATTGAACGAGTTGCGTTCTGTGAAAATGGCATGTCTTTACATTCCCATTGTTTCATTGAACACACTGCACTCTGAATAAGTGGTGCACAGCTCATAATGGACACTTCCAGGTCACTGTAATGGTCACCAAAGGCTGCATAATCTCCATGTGCCCATGCCAAATCCATATGGACTTCCTGATCAGTGAGCGTGTCACAACAATAATTGCTGTCTCAACAAATGAAGTCAGACCTCCACTTCAGTGTGACACTCAGTTTAACTGCATTCCAGCTGGTGGCAAATTGCAGTCAAAAGCAGAAAGTTCATACATCCCATTCTAGGGCAAAGTCAAAACCTGGTACCGTTCCACTAAACTCCATGCCCAGTTGCCTGCAGCACTATCTCTGCATGCGGGCATGTTGATTTTGTGGTCATGTGAAAGCAACCGTACTAAAGCTGTCTCCAGAAATGCAAATTCATCCAGAAAGAATTATATGAAACCACACTGCAACAAAAAGCCACTAGTCCTTAAACTGATTCGATTAAGTTACCATTTGGCCTGCAGCACCAACCAGAAGTCAAGGTATGACTGTACAAGGAAGCCTAGAAGATTGAAGAACAGCTAACAAGAAATGTTAAAGAAGGGGTAAACAAATCAAATCTTTACAGACACAACTATAGAAATTTTTTTTTTTTTTTTTGCGTTCGCCAGCTTTTACCTCTGACGAAATCCCTAGAGACTAGGACTAAATTTTGCATGTTATAATCCATTTTTCCCTGGCAGCCATGTGCACAGGGGTCCCTCGCCACACAGGCAGATAACTCAGACTTTGGAGGTACTCATATTTTTTTCCGTCGATGAGTAATTGACATTTCAAGCCGAGCTTCGCTGCTGAGACCAGGGGTGGTTGCCGCAGAAAGAAATCATAAATAAAAATCCCAACTAGTGCAGCTGGGATTTGAAACCACAACCTCTCTGTCTTGAGGCCGGCATCTTGCCTCAAGACCAACCAGTCCCCAACTATAGAAATTAACTGCATAAAAAAAGAACTGTAGTCCTATATTTTACAAGACGAGATGATTTTAATGGACATTACCATCTTTTTATCAATACAATAGAACAATAGAGCTATAAGGATAATTTTATGGAAGCTAAGAAGTAATGAGAATGCATTAACAGAACTAACATATTTGAGGAAGAGTTTTAAACAACTGAAAGAGGCAACTAAATTTGGCAGTTTTATTTTGGAAAGGGTGACTGGTCAGTTGATTGATTATTATGAAGAAAAATGCAGTGAGAATGAGAATGTCAAATAAAGGAAACAGTATCTTTAAAAAACAGTTGGGGAAGTACTGGGCAAGACGGTCATCTATGATTTAATATTACTTAGTGTCCCCTCTAGCCATACATAGCTTGATTGCAATGTTTGGAAATAGTTTACAAGTACAAAAATAGGGACTAAATAAATGTTACAAGAAAATAGACTAGTCTGGTATAGTGCAGACCACATCACCCAAGAATGTATTAATGATCCTGGGAAAAAATATGAACCCTGGCACTATATTTCCCATAAATGATATATGTACTTTATTTACTTTTTTAATGAAGTGAGATGGGCTGACCATTTTTGACCTTCTGAAGTGTTAATTGAAAACTACAGGAGAAAACACAAGCTAAGGAGATAAAATGTTATTGTACGATTTTAAGCATCTCTTACTTAGATCGTATCACAAATGAAAAAGTTTGCAAAAAGTTACAACAAGCAATTAAAGCATATGAAGATCTTGTGAAAAAATGCAAAAATGAAATGATTTGGCCACATATCTTAATTGTCTGGCCTAGCAAAGACCATCCTGCAAAGAAATGTGATAGAAGGGTAAAGGAAGGCAGAGAAAGTGATGGGAAGATAACATAAAATTGACAGGTCTTGACTTTGCAGAATTTCAAAGAATGACTTAAGATAAAAAGCAATGGAGAAGGTTAATAAAGTCTGTCAGAGGTGTCCCAACAACCCCTAGGATTAAGGAATGAAGAAGACTGAAAACGTTACACATTAGCCGCAATATCCTCAAAGTTGATGCTGAGGAACTTCAAAATATCATTCTTGTCAAATTAAAAATCCCAGGCTATAGGTGCCAAATGATTTATGACAACAAAAAAATTGAATGTTCAATTTACCTTCGAGCCTGGAATAAGAGCAGTGCAAGCATAGACCATTTCATGTCGAGCCTTCCACAATCGATTTCTTTCATCGGTACTTGTGGCTACCTGCAAGCCAAAACCACTGTTGACTTCAATCAGATCCTCTGTGAAAAAAGTACTCTAGATATATTTCACCTCTGATTTATTTTAATCAAAATTTCTACTAGTTCAGAGGGACTAACATCTTTTGAAAGAGAACTGGAAAGAAACAAGACAGAGATGGCACCTTTCAACGAGACTCATTGAAAGTTTCAGAGAGACAAACAGTAGCTGAACATACATTCTTCTTGATCAAGCATGGAATGAGGAACATTGAGAATAAAATGTTGGGTTTGTCATTAAATCAAACACTAAGAGCAATCTTCTCGGCACACGTAACCAAATTAATTATACGCTAAGGACGTTGAAAAGGGAGGTCACGATATCTCAGTGGTTTAACTGGACTACTAAGAACAAGATTGGTTTTTATCCTGATCGATGGCTTCCGGGTTTATCCAACCTTAAATTAGCACCAGATTTTTTTTCTGAGAAAGAAAAGTGGCTTTCCATATGGTACAAATCTTTACAGAATTTTCTAAAAGAAAAAAACTTTCTACCAAACTGTATTCTGCAAAACAGACCATTTGTGTGACTATCAGAAGATTTTTTCTTCTTACAATTAATCTACACATAAAATTTTACTCAAATAAAATGTATTCAAAATTGTGAAAATGAACCTTACTTATATGTGATATAGCCAATCAAATTGTACAAACCTAAATTTGATCACATGTTCAAGTGAAGCCACATATTCCATGAATTATTGCTAAGAGAAGAAGGTGGCAAAACTCAAATCAACAACTATTGACCATGTTATATTTCATTGTTGAACTGTAGTGAGAGATATCAATTATCAAAATAATTATTGTTCATGCATAAATATTCTCAATTACTCATTAACTGAATAATTTTTTCCCCCAAAATGCTACAATAATTAAGCAATCTATTATATTTCTTGGAATTAGCTGCCTGGTCTTTTATAAGGGTAGATTAGTAAATATTTTAAGCTGCAAAAGATCACATTTATTTTCTTCACTCGTTATCAGTAAGCTACCAACAACAGCCAGAGGGACTTGCTTTTTTAACATATTTTCACAAGATTAGTGTTACTAGGTCAAAAAACATCCTACCAATCAGCTGAAACTTTTCTTTTTTTTTTTTTTTTAAATGATTTGAGTTTGAGGATTTTTCAAGGTATTCACATTTAAGCACAGTAGCTCTGCTTTGAATCAATACTTTAATAATTAATTTAATGGTTAATCTGTAAACAAATATATTAATTTTTGAATTCAACATACATTTAAACATAATTGTGTGGAATTTGAAAGAGATCTGCCAATCACATTGCATCCAAATAAACAGCATATGAGACCATCTCTATTTATGGTTAATAATGATTGAAAGCTTGTCATGCATCATATATGATCGCTAAATCACTTGCCTCATCATCATAATGCTGGTTGGCATAGGCGATCATGTCCTTCCATAAACTTCTATCTACTGTGCCTCGTATCAATTCTGTTGTTGACCATTTTCCATGCCATGACACCAAGCTGTCTAATTTTTTCTCTCTTTGTCATCCATGATCTCTCTTTCCCTGTATTTTGCCAGTTGTAACCAAATATTCCAACTTTCCTCTTCTCATGATGTGCCCGAAAAATGTTGATTGCTTCTTTCTGATGTTTTTTAAGACCTCCCTTTTTGTGTTGGCCTCTTTGAGAACTTCCTCATTGGTCTTTTTAGCTGTCCAGGGAACTTTCAACATTCTTCTGAGAAATACCATCTCTGTGGCCTCTAATCGTCTTTTCATTTGTTTGTCTACTGTCCATGATTCACTTCCATAGGTCAGAATTGGTTCTATATAGCATCGATGAACTCTCTTTCTCATTTCTATTGACATAGATTTGACATCAAGCTATTAATCTTTTATTTCCTCTTTGGTCTTTTTAGCTGTCCAGGTAATTTTCAATATTCTTCTGAGAAATTCCATGGCACTACTCCGAAGTTTTCTCTGAACTGCACGAGATGTTTAAATTCTGCAGCAGTCAATCCCAGCTTGTCTGTGATATCTTGCATCAACTTTCTGTTAGGTGCAACTCTCTCTTTCGTTTACCTGGAACTATGACCTCCATAATTATCACATGTAGGCCATTATGTCATTTTGCATGACCAAAATATTCTTTTTAATGTTCTTTATCAATAAGTTTTTTGGAATTTTAAATGTTTGCAAAACTGACATGTTTGTTTTTTTTTTCCACAGTCATGGTATTTTGACTATAATTCTGTAACACTAATATTCAAAAGCAAAGATGTAAATCTCACTAGATCTTTTGATAGTCCAAAAATATTTCACAGCCATTTCTTGCTATGAGAAAATAAGGCATTTGCTTGCTTGCGTTCGCCCGGTGACTAAAGGAGTACACCTTTTCGTCATCCACACTTAAAAGGACATTAAGTGGGCGTGTCTGCACTGTGTTGTGGTTTGCAGTATAACCGTGATATTTGTACCTTTCGGCGCCCAACACATCCGACTTCAGCATGACATTTCTGAGTACTGGGTTGCCATCCTGCTTCGATCCCTACTTGCTTGGCCAGACCAGACAGGTTAGTCTGTTGCTGGAGGCACCACTGAGAGGTGGAGCAGGGTATGGATGGTTCTGGTTCACTGATCCTGGCGCAAGCCATCAGCTGTTGATTGCTGACAACTTCCAGCTCTGCTGCTATGAGGCGTGCCTTCACTTCCAATAAGGCAATATTAAAAACCAAAGTTTTGTTGCAATATCAGTTCCTTGCCATATTATGTGCAGTTATTTAAATGTATTTATAATTGTGTTCTGCCTTCTTTTGATCTTCTTGGTAGTCTCTCATATCTTTGATTAATTATTATCAGTTTTAGTTTATGGATAAATATCACCATGCTCAAGATAGGGTACTAAGAGATCAATCATATACATCAGATAATGAACAGTATAAATGCTGATTGTTTATATCAACTATTATCTGAAAATACCTATTTTATCTAAAACAATAATATTTACATCCTATTTTATTTATCATTAACTGAAATAAAAATAACAGAAATAACCCCTTTAACTTACTCATTAAATTATAACTGGCAGTGAGATCCTGTCAATCTCAAGAGGCAGTGGATTTAGTGCCTTTCAGATAATCTTGTTAGAGGTTGCTTTTCTACCTTCATGAAATTTACGATCCCACGGAACTTATGAACAACAAAGTAAAGATGGCTACCTAATACATTACAAACAAAAATCACTGCAGAGGTGGAAAGAATATTTTAAGACACTACTAAACACAACAACCAAATCTATAGATATGCATAAAAGTATATGTAAATGCCAAGATCTAGAACCAAGCATCCTAAGACCCAAAATTGAAGAAGTCATAAGACAAGCACCAAGAAATAAAGTGCCAGGAATTGGCAATCTACCACTAGAGATAATTATAGCCTCAGGAATACCAGGAGTAGATTGGTTAACGAGAATATTCAATATAGCTTAGCAACATCAGGAATCATAAAAAAATTAGAAACAAGCCACCATAATTCCAATACGGAAAATAAAAGGCAGCAGAAGAAATTGCAATCAGTACAGAGGTATCTCCCTACTAAGTCACACAAGCAAATCTTCTCTTCTTCTACCTTTTAGCTCCCAGTGGAGCATAGGTCTTCAACAAACACTTTCCAAGTCGTTCTGTTTTTTTGCAATTCTTTTAAGATCATTCCATGTCTTCCCCATCATCTTCATCTCTGCTTCAATCTGTCTTCTCCAAGAATTCCTTGGTCTTCCTCTTTGTCTTTTCCCCTGGGGATTCCAAAAAGGGCCTGTTGTGTAATACTCTCAGTTGGTTTCCGTAGTGTGTGTCCTATCCATCGCCATCGTCTTCGCTGTATTTCTTTATCCACTGGTATTTGACCGGTACATTTCCATAATTCCACGTTTGTGACTTTGTCCTGCCATTTCCATCCCTTTATTCTGCGCAAGCATCCATTAATGAAAGTCTGTACCTTCGTGATTGTCAATTTTGTTATTCTCCATGTTTCACAGCCATATAATAGAACCGACTTAACATTGGAGTTGAAAATTTGTATTTTTGTATTTAGCCTAATTTCTTTGGATTTCCATATGTTTCCCAGTGCAATGAAAGCTCCTCTTGCTTTTGATATCCTTATTTTGGTATCGTTTTCTGTTCCTCCCTCTTTATCTATATTACTGCCCAGATATATATAAGATTGTACGTCTAGTAGAGGTATTTCTCCTAGTTTTATTTGGTTATTGCCAACTGCATTAATTCTCATAATGTTGGTCTTATCTCTATTAATCTTTAGTCCTAGCTGTTGTGATCTCTCATCTAATATACTCATTTTATCTTGCATCTGTTGGTGGCTGTGTGATAGGAGAGCTATGTCATCAGCAAAGTCTAAATCATCAAGTTGTTTGGTCAGTGAACACTGGATCCCATTTCTGTTGTTTTGAGTTATTTTCATAATCCAATCTATGGCCAGTAGAAAGAGAAATGGAGACAGAAGGCATCCTTGCCTTACTCCTGTTCTTATTTCAAATGCTTCTGTAAGCTGTCCTTCATGCACCACACTACATTTTGTTCCTTCATACATTGTTTTTATCAGGTTAATAAACTTTATGGGGATTCCATAATGACTCAGCAACTTCCAAAGCATTCTTCTGTCTAAACTATCAAATGCCTTTTCGTAATCTATGAATCCAATATAAAGTGGGGATTTTAGTTCTAAACTTTGTTCAACTATTATACGTAGAGTAGTTATTTGATCAGCACATGATCTGTTCTTCCTAAAACCTGCTTGTTCATCTCTCAAGTGTTTCTCTATAGCCTCTTTTAGTCTCTCCAGAATGATTCTGCCTAATATTTTTCCTGGCACTGATAGTAGCATAATTCCCCTATAATTTGTGCACTCCTGTAAACTTCCTTTCTTTGGTAGTTTGATCATATAACCTTCTCTCCAGTCTTTAGGTATTTCTTCCCTCTCCCAAATTTTATCCAATAGATTATGTAACATCTTGGTAGAGGTGATAATATCTGCTTTGATGGCTTCCGAAGGAATTTCATCTGGTCCTGTGGCTTTACCATCTTTTAACAGTTTGATGGCTTTCATTATTTCTTCTTTGCTTGGTTTTCCGCAGTTAACGTGTAATTCTTCTTCTGCTGGTAGTATATCTGGAGGATTATTTGAGCCAGGTCTGTTCAAAAGTTCTTCAAAGTGCTCCTTCCATCTCTCCATTTGTTCCTTTATATTACTAAGCAGATTTCCTTTCTTATCTTTGATAAAGGCGTTGATCTGTTTGTATTTTCCACCTAATTTCTTTGTGCTGTTGTACAGTTCTTTCATATTCCCTTTATTTGCTGCTTCTTCTGCCTCTTTAGCTAATTCATCTATATATTTCCTCTTATCCCTTTTAATGCATCTTCTCACTTCTTTGTTCACCTCTGTGTAAGCTTCCTGTGTCTTGGCTTTATTACTTCTTGTTTTGCTTTTATTTATGTCTGCTTTCTTGTTCTTTCTTGTTCTTTCTTTCTTTAATTTTATCCAGGGTCTCTGCTGTCATCCATGCCTTATTCTGGCGTTCTCTTTTCCCCAGTGTTTCTTCGCATGTCTCTTTCCATATATTTTTTACCTGTTTCCAATGATCTTCTATATTTATTGTATTTTCTAGTTGTTGGAGGACTTGGTATTTGTTTGATATTGTGACTGCGAATTTATCTTTAATTCCTTGTTCTTTAAGAAACCCTACATTGAAATACGTTCTGCCCTTATTCGTTGTAGTATACCTTTTTAATTTAATTTTAAGTTTGGCTAACAGAAGATGATGATCAGAAGCTATATCTGCCCCTCTATATACTTTTACATCCTGTAAGGATGACTTAAACTTATTATTAATACATATGTGATCAATTTGATTTTCCGTTCTATGATCTGGTGACACCCATGTAGCTTTGTGTATTCTTTTATGTTGGAATATTGTTCCTCCTAGGCTCATTTGATTAAGGGCGCAGAAATTCACAAATATCTCTCCATTCTCGTTTATATCTCCAAGTCCATGTTTTCCCATAATCTCTTCAAAGCCTCTGTTGTCTGATCCTACCTTAGCATTTAGGTCTCCCATCAAGATTATAATATCCTTGGCTCGTCTTGCATCCATCTGGCATTGTAGCTGTTTATAAAAATCATCTTTAACTGAGTCATCTTTATCGTTGGTTGGTGCATAGCATTGTATAATGTGTAATTTCCACACAAGCAAATGGTATTGCCAAAATAATAGAAAAGAGGTTAAGACCAATTTTAGAACCTCAAATAAGCAACCCACAAATGGGTTTCAGATGGAACAGAGGGTGTACTAATGCGTTATTTTCTTTGGAACTAACAGAAGAAGCAATTGAATACAATCAAAGACTAATACATTCATAGACCAAGAGAAAGCTTCTGATCACGTACAATGAGAAAAACTGTCGGACATATTTACAACTTACAATGTTAACGAATGTTAACAACAATGATCAATTTGCGCAAAAGCCTATACGACAACAGCACCAGCAAAGCTGTACAGACCCCTGCAAAATCAAAACAGGAGTAAAACAAGAATGCGCACTATTCCCTTTACTGTTCATCAATACATGGACTACATCTATAAACTGGCAAATCCATCCAAAAGGGATGAAATCGACAAGCTCCTTTTTGCAGACAACCAAGCATTAATACACATGAAAATAGAAGACATGCAAGAACACCTGGACAGACTTAACAATGTTGAAAAGCAACATAATATGATGATCAACATAAATAAAACAGAAATAATGATGATATCAAAAGAAACACAAGACACAAATATAATGATAGATGACAATATCCTAAAACAAGTGAAGGAATTCAAATATTTAGGTAGCACACTGACATATAATAACATGCAAGCAACAGAAATAGACTCAAGATGTAACAACGTTTATCAAGTTTTCAGGCTGATTTTACCACAAGTGTCCAATAAAGATGTAATGTTAGAAGCAATGTGAGCTATTGATAAGATTATATTTATCCAAAATTGTGCTACTCATGCCAGACATTGACTTTGACTCAAGAACTATAGAAAAAAAATCACCACAAAAATTAAGTGTGTCAGACGCATGACATGAAACAGCTTGAGAGATAAGATAAAAAATAAAGAGTTACCAAAAAAACAAAAAAAAAAAAAAAAAACAAAAAATGACTAGGAAAAGAATATTGGCTATCGAATACATAAAATGACAACAAATGAAGTGGTTTTAGTATGTAAGTAAAAGTAAAGTACCCCCGTCACGCCAAGTGGCGTATAGGGAAATATGGTGTTAGTGACCCTATATTTTACAGACCTTCAGCACATGATTTTTGGGGTAATGTGGTCGGTATTACGCCCGTGCTGCTTTTACTTTCCCAGAAAAAATCCGGTACCCATTTAAGGCTGGGTGAACCCGGAGCCGTCGGTTGGGATCGAACCCTACCCCTTGTCCGTAGTAGTCCAGTTCACTAACCACTGAGCTATCGCGGCTCCTACTAATTTTTAGGGAATTAGTAAAACCCAGGTGTCCTCGCCAGGATTACGAACCCCGGCTGTTGCCGTGGTAAGCCAACCGCCTATCGATTGCGCTAACCGGACACCCTGGTTTTAGTATGTGATAAGACATAAATAACTAAATCTAATACAATGAGTTACCAACAAATTGTACAAGAATACCAGACCAAATGGCAGACCAAGAAAAAGGTGGATAAACAGAATAGTAGAAACACTTGGTGGTATAACATCAGAAGTGGCCTATAGACGAGCAAGAGACCATGAACCATAACTCTCCTTGATGCCAAAAGGCAAATGAGAAAGAAAGAAAGAAAGAAAGAAAGAAAGAAAGAAAGAAAGAAAGAAAGAAAGAAAGAAAGAAAGAAAGAAAGAAAGAAAGATTATTAACAAGAGTTCATTATAGTTAAATACAAAAAAAAAAAAAAAAAAAAAAAAAAAAAAAAAAAAAAAAAAAAAAAGAATTTGTATTTCTACTTACTGACTGTGTTGAACTGATCCTCCAATCCTTGAGCTGGCCCATGAAACTCAAGGAAAAGTGAATGGGCAACTGTCATACTGTACTTGCTATATTTATTAAAGGCATCAATGGCCGTATCATCCAAAATTCTGAAATAATACCCAGAAAATATAGATTCACTACAGATGAAAGTTTAACTTACTCTTCAATAATTTTTAGTATAAAAATTGAGGTTGAAGCAGCGACTTGTTGCCCTCAAGTGAACTTCAAAGACATAACTGATTCGAGTAATTATCATGACAAACACTCAGTCACTGCTTAGAAAAAAACAGACTGAATATTTCTGACAGGGAATTAAGTGGTCAGAAGGCAAGACATTGGCCTCTTGACAAGAAGGTTCTGAGTTTTTTGTGTGTGCATTCACCAGCATTTACCTCTGACGAAGTCCCTAGAGTCAAGGAACTGAATTTTGCGTGTTAATCCATTTTACCCTGACAGCCATGTGCACAGGGGTCCCTCGCCACACAGGCAGATAACTCCGTCTTCGGAGGAATTTTTTCCACCGATGAGTAATTGACACTTCAAGCCGGTCCTCGCTGCTGAGACCAGGGGTGGTTGCCGCAGAGAGAAATCATAAATAAAAAATCCCAACTGGTGCAGCCGGGATTTGAACACACAACCTCTCTGCCTCAAGGTCGACGTCTTGCCTCGAGACCAACCAGTCCCCCAAGGTTCTGAGTTCAAATCCTGCAACTGAGGGTATGAATTTTTCTCTTTGAATCTGTTGTTTGTACATGGTTTTACCCTCCCTTTGTCTCTAGGCTGTGAGATCTCGTATCTAGCTCTCTCAGATAATTGTGAAAACAGAGGGTGCACTCTGCACATGTTAAAAGACCCTTGGCAGTTAAAAATAAAAAAAAGAGTAGGCAAAAATGACTGCTGTACAGGTAAAATTGTTAAGCAGTTAAATATTTCCTCATATGGGAAACAACAGGTAAAAGAAAAAGAGGAAGACCCAGGGAGACACTGAGAAGAACATTGATGAGAGAGGCAAGAGCAGCAGGAATCGGCTCCCTCAATGAGATAGAACTGCTTGCACAGAACAGAGACAGATGGCGAGATTTGATAAAATATCTTTAAAAGAAAACTGCTAGAACAAAAATTCATATAGGAGAAGGTGTATCTTGGTCTACGCCCTATGGGCCGGTTACGGCTCGAAAGGTTCAAGAGAGAGAGAGAGTTAAATATTTACCCATGCCAAAAACAATTGTGTCAGACCACAGAGAACAAACATTGCAACTTGCCATAAACAAGTAACACAATGCATCTACGCTCACTTAATGTGTTAATGCTGAAGATGATTTTGAAAAAAGTGGATTATATAAATGAAAACAGAAATAAAAATGGATATATGCCTTAATGATAAATATTAGAAAGCATAGACAGTTTTGAATAATGATAACAAATGATGAAAAAAGTAGCAAGAAGATCAAAAGACTTAACATGGCTATTAATAAACTAAAACAACTGAATATGGCAAGGAAATGATATAGCTACAAAACTAAAGTTTGTAAGAGCCTGTGTTTTTCCCTTAGTAACATATTGCTGTGAAATATGGACAGAGAAAAGATCTGCTGAAAACAATATCATTGACTCTTTAATGCAGGTGTAACAGAAGAATACTTAGAATACCATGGACAGAGAAAAAAAAAAACAAGTCAATTATGCAAAAATCTTAAAATTTCAGAAAATGTGTTGAAAAAGAATATAAAGACAATGAAAATAATATATTTTAGTAAAGTAAAACATAATAATCACCCAAAGAAGATAATTATGAAGGGTATAAGTAAAGAGCCCTGTCACACCAAGTGGCGTAAAGGGAATATGGTGTTAGTGACCATAAATTTTACAGACCTTCAGCACATGATTTTTCAGGGTAATGTGATCAGTATTACGCCCACACCGCTTTACTTTCCCAGAAAAAATCTGGTACCCATTAAAGGCTGGGTGAACTGGAAGCCGTTGGTTGGGATTAAACCCTACCTCTTGTCCTTTGTAGTCCAGTTCACTAAACACTGAGCTATCGTGGCTCCCAGGAAGATCACATATTGTCTATAAAAAGTAAAGGTTTACTTTAAAGCCTAAGAACATATAGGGAACATGTTGTTAGAGCCCAATGACCTATAGTACATTTAATTAGTGATGTGGTTAGTACTACGTCAAAACACCATATTTTTCTAGGAAGGATCACTGATACCCATTTTCAGTTGCTCAATGAATCTTGAAGACGTCTCAGTCCACAATCAAATTCATCACATCTGGGAACTTAAACCAGATAATTCTGGTTAGTAGCAAGCGCACTAACCACTCAACCATCACAGCTTCTATATTGCCCATAAACTGATATAAAACATAAATATGAATCATCATCATCAAGCACCAGGCCTGCTGGCATAGGTGATCATATCTCTCCACAACTTTTGATCTCAACAGTTATTTATCATTTCTGTTGTTGATGGTTTTGGTTATGGAAGACCCCGGTATCACTACAAACGAATTAAAATCCATAATTGCTCAACTACCCGTGCCAGTGGAATCATCCGAATTACTAACTCATCTCTGAAACAAAGAAAGGTAGCTGTAGTCCCCATCATAGCAGTCTCAGAACACTCCAAAAAGACATAACGTGAAACCGCACAGAAAGTGAACATACCCAACTGTTCCCTATCATACGATATCATCGTTCATTGTAAACAATTGGAATATCGAAACACGATCAAAACGGATGAAACACACAGCTCACGGTGTGACCAGAGCACTTAACTCAGTAGCTCCTGCAACAAGCTGGACTTGGAATATGAGGAAACTGCAACAAGGAACACTTTTCAGACATAGCCTGCAATGGTTCCTGCTGCCTATCCATCATATTGACCGGAAGTTTACGTCCTCCTGAAAGCATTACACTTTGAACACATTTGTCAAATCTTTACCCAAATTTATCTTTCTGTTGTTGACTTTCTGCCAAGCCATTCTCTTAAAGTATGAATACTACAACTTAAAATTTGGAAAAATTATTAGAGCCAATGCTAGCATGAGCCCCCCCCCCCCTCTACCCATGCAGCCAACTGATTATGTATACATACCAAGCTTAGCCATTGGAATTCCACATTGTAAAATCTGTACTACTGTGTCCACAGCTTCTTGCACTGTCTTAAAGTGACATACAGCTGCAATAGTCTGTGATGGAATAATTTCATCATACATTTTCAAATTACCACTATACTATATAGAGTATGTGAATAATGACAAGAATTAATCAAAAAGTCGTTACAGATATAATAAATATCAGTAAGTACATGAATTGTTGTTGTTGCGTTCGCCAGCATTCAACTCTGATGAAGTCCCTAGAGACTAGGAACTGAATTTTGCGTGTTAATCCATTTTTCCCTGGCAGCCGTGTGCACAGGGGTCCCTCGCCAGTCCATGAATTATGTATAAAGAAATTTCCAGAATTCAATGAAAGCTAATAAAAAATTAATTCTTATCTGTACTCATATGTAAATAGAAAACATAAAATCACAGGACAATATTCTACTTGAACAGATTTGATCTGTTTCAGTTGTGAGTTGTTTGCTCTTAAAAGTCTATCCTCTCATACAAAGGTCACTTATCAAATGTTTATTATATAATTCTTTCTTCCTTGTTAGTTTAATTATGTTTTGTATTCATTGTAAAGTTGTTTTTTTTATGCTGAAACATCAGATATTGTTTTCCCACTATGAAAAGTTGCATGCAGATGTTTATTATTACTTATTTCTTTTCATTATTTTACAATTGCCAGCTTGACTTCAATCTAGAATAATTCTAACCAAACACCACAAATAGGAAACACCAACAGCATCTAGCAAATATGTCCTACAAAACTGACTCTAGCCCAGAACAGGCAAATATCAGCAATGTCATATATAATCAAGAAGGTGGGCAGATACTGGCCATGTGATGAGAAGAGACAAAAATATAATCACAAAAGCAAGTCCTCAAATGAGAAACAAGGGAAAAAGAAAAAGAGGTCAACCTAGAAATACACTAAAAAGAACACAGAGGAAAGAGGCAACAACAGTAAGCATCAGCACCTTTGCCACAGTTAAGGACTCTCCCAAAACAGGGTGATGAGAAGATATAATAACTGAATAGCAAAGCAAGCCCTCATGTGGGAAACAACAGGTAAGAGGAAAAGAGGAAGATCCAGAGAGACACTAAAAAGAACATTGATGAGAGAGGCAAGAGCAGCAGGAATCGGCTCCCTCAATGAGATAGAGCTGCTTGCACAGAACAGAGACAAATGGCGAGATTTGATAAAGTTTCTTAAGAGGAATTGAAAACTGCTAAAATACAAATTTAGATAAGAGGAGTATCTTGGTCTATGCCCTATGGGCCAGCTATGGCTCGAAAGGTCAATAGATAGATAGAAAGAAAACAGGGTGTATGAGAAAATACAATGCAGGTTTTGTGCAAATTCTGAAACTTAATAACAAAGATTGTCGAACATTGAAAATCTAGAATTTCTTCCCTATGTACTATCTTCAGCTCAACAGAAATAAAGATAAACAGAAAGATAGAAAGAATTAACAAAGGCATACAGGATAGCAGCATGTCTTTCTCAAGCTTAATTAGGTGTGTGATCAGTCAGTAACTATTACCCTCTCAGGAATTCCATACAGTCTTATTGTAGCTTGAGTGATGATCCCCAATGTTCCTTCACTTCCAACAAATAAATTGGTAAGATTGTAGCCAGCAGAAGTTTTTCTGAAATAACAAAATGATATATTTTTAATGTTTTCAACCTAATGCATATCACTGCTAGCATAAAACTACATATTTGTTCACTGCTTACCTAATGAATTTTTTTTTTTTAATTGCATGTTATTATTCAGTTTGCAAATATTAAATTTAATCAATTGTTGACATCAAGGTTTTATTAATCTGCTGTGAAATAACAAAACAAAACAACACAGTAAGTTAAAATAAAGTTACAGATAATACAGCATTTAAGAGATATGCCACTTAATGAAAAAAAAAAATTGATTTTTCGAGAAATTTGCTGTTCTTCCTATTTTTTTTTTTTTTTGGGCTGTGACCAGGAAATTTCAGACATTAAACAACCATTTGAATATGGTTGAAACACAGTGAATAACGCTATGTGGTTGCCGAACATACTGACAGTCTTATGGTGACCGTACTGATAAACATTGCAACACGTCCAGTCCATGAGGTGAAACTCAGGTTATCAACCAACCTGAGCCAGGAATTTCGAGTCCCTGTGTTTTGCCTAGTGTGAACACATGGGACTGTGTCAAGAGTTCAGAGAAATTACTATTTTTAAGGCACCTAATGATAAATTTAAGTGGTAGTAATTTTTACTAGGGTCTCATAACTGGGAGAGTCAAAGATAGATCTCATAAATCTAGGGTTAATGTGCAGAAATTTTGAAAACTGATAAGAATTGGCGCACTCTTTATTACAACTGATAGAAAAACATCTACAATGTTTCTGAAGGGTAACAAAAAAACTAACAGTGCCAGTCATATGTTGGATGCAAGTGTAATTTTTAAAATAAAGACTACTTGTGTAAAAATGTATAAGCCAAGATGATCATTTCATTTGATTCTAATGTTAACCAATGACCTTCATGGTAACAAATTACATTCATGTTAACCATCGTATGTTAGTTTCTGAAGAATTTTGCCTAATATTAAGAAATAAAATTAATTTCTATTAAAAATTACTCAAGAAAATATTGCTAAATACTCCAAAATATTTCACATTTTTAATGTTAAGAAGACTGACACCAAAAAGGAAGACTAAGAATTTTTTTTATTTACTTTGTTCTCCTTCCTTTTCCAGCAGTATCTATAACTCGTCCATCTGGCAGCACAACTTGTAAATTAAGGACATTCTCCCTCATAGTTCCGTAACGTACAGCATTAGTGCCCGAAGCACTTGTGGCACACATACCACATACAGAGGCATCTGCACCTGGATCTTTAGACATAAATGTTAACAAACATTAGTTCCCAAACATTAACAATGTCTGTATCAAGAGACACATAGTATCTCAATGAGCCATTATGATGACGTAGCACACACAACAATGGCTGCGCCCATAGATTCCTGATTACTCTAGTGAATGCAGCCTACAATGAACGAAACACAGTGCAAATTCCCTAAACAGATAAAACTTCGGCTGACTTGATGGAGCAATCCATATTAATGAGTTGTAACATGTAAATGACTTGCATCAAACAATTCCAACAATGGTCATTGAACAGCACTCAATGTGACATAAACCGTAGATCAACTCTAGACGGTGGCAGGTCGCATTCAGAACACTTGATTTGTCAAAAAAGGAATATTGCTGTGCATACTACTCTGCTTCATCGGCATAGATGTATTAAGTAGAACATCCTTTTGACTTTAACGCAGAAAATTGCAATGAAGAGCCAAAATTAATCAGACCCCAAATGCAACTTCTGCAGCGATTGAGAGAATGTGAACTAGTTACTTGGTTATATGTGTCTACCCTTCTTCCCATTTTTTGTAAAGATTCTGCAGAGCAGCAACTAAATTCATCAGCTCTGCTTGGTTGTAAACAATATTTTGTGCATTTGTGTATTTAGGGGCCGCGGTAGCCTAGTTGGGAAACCACCCACCTAAGCTACCAACGTGCAGACAACCCATGTTTGCTTCCCGCTGGAAGCAGTGTGAATTGTACTGGGGGTTGTAAACAAAATCAATAAATACCCCACGGTCGACCTAGCCACTGGCAGAAATGGGTACCAGGGTAATAGTACTCTGGGAGGGTTGAATGCCGCCTCACATTGTGAGTTTTGATGCTTGAAGCGACACTATCCAGAAGTCACCAAACACTTCTGGTGTTCCAGATAGGCAGCCGAGCACATATGCATGAAAACTAATGTGCTAAGACACCGATTCAAGTCTCATACTTCACCTTTACCTTTATTTTGTGTCCCAAATTTGGTTCACAATGTGAATTTTCACTTTCACTGCTCTTCAAAAGATTACAGTTACTCTCTTAATTGTCTTTTTTCCTCCCTTCCCTCCAAAATCAGCTTTCTTAGTGGCTTTTGTTTTTATGTACTGGTCAGGTCAAAGCAGAGGCTATCAGAAAGCAATATAGTCATGACGACGAATTCCATCATGAACAAGTGATCAGAGCAAACTTTCAATTCATAAGGTCTGGATCATTATTGGTTAGATGACACCAACAGTCTATAGTGATGAATTATGAGTAACTAGCTGGTTGTTCCGCTGTCTTTTATATACATATGTGTATATATATATATATATATATATATATATATATATATATATATATATATATATGGTATATACTGATGGTGCAGCCATAAAGGTAACTACCAAAGCTGGATATAGGATTTTGGCACATTATCTAGATGGAACAGCAGAAGAACTATGTGGTCCATGTAGTGAAATCTGCAACAATTATGAAGCAGAAATAACAGGCTTAGAAATAGCAGTGTACCATCCGGATACTGTTTTTGATACCATATCATCAAATAAAAGAAATATAGTAATGTTTATTGATTCCAAATCTGCAGGCACTAAAAAGTAACACAAACAAACAAGAAATCACACAGCTCACCATAGAGATAGATAACTTCATTAACATACATGATATAAAACTAGTGATGTAACCAGGACACTTTAACACACCAAGAAATGATAAGGCAAATACATTAGCTAAGAGAGGATCAGGATCAGACAATATGTATATATATATATATATATATATATATATATATATATATATATATATATATGTCTACTATTAAAACTAAACAAATTTCAGTACAAGAGAAAATGTCTCCAAATTAGAAATACCTATAGGGAACCACAAGCCTGTGTCTCTCAAGTAGTTGTTGAGTGCTATTCTCATGACACCTGGTTGAACTGTGCAGTCAAAATCCTGACTATTCAATTCAACAATCTGATTCATCTTGCTCAAATCAAGAGAAACTCCTCCCTGTTAAAAATAAAGGATTAATGTTAGCTCTACATACCTGGGCTCCCATGTGAGTGACCTATCACAACATACATGAGAATATGGCTATGAAAGAGTTAATCATTAATTTAAAAAGCACCTAAAACAGCAACAGCATTTATGGACCTGAAGAAAGTAATTAAATTCACTAAATTAAAATTGTTATTTTTAAAATTGGTAATAGATAAGTGATCTGACTCAAGATTATAAGAATCATTCAGGGCAGGCATGAAGCAGAAAAATGCACATGAAATCATGAATATGTCATGTGCTAAACCACTTATCTACAGCAACTATCAAAATGCACATGAAATCATGAATATGTCATGTGCTAAACCACTTATCTACAGCAACTATCAAAATGCACATGAAATCATGAATATGTCATGTGCTAAACCACTTATCTACAGCAACTATCAAAATGCACATGAAATCATGAATATGTCATGTGCTAAACCACTTATCTACAGCAACTATCAAAATGCACATGAAGTCATGAATATGTCCTGTGCTAAACCACTTATCTACAGTAACTATCGTTCGTTCGTTCGCTTTCGTCAGCTTTGACCTCTGACGAAGTCCCACCCACTCAATTTTGTGGGACTGAATTTTTGCATGTAAAGTCTGTTTTATCCCATTACAGGATGCCCCTCGCCATGCAGGCAGATTTACTCCGACTTCAGAGGTACTAATTTTTAGGGAATTAGTATAACCCAGGTGTCCTCGCCAGGGTACGAACCCGGCTGTTGCCGTGGTAAGCCAACCGCCTATCGATTGCGCTAACCGGACACCCACAGTAACTATCAAAATGCACATTATTCACAATCCTGTTAATGAGAAGGGGCTACCTAGAGTGCCATAATGTTATGGTTATGGTTAAGGTAGGCTCCGGTATCACTGCAAACGAATTAAAATCCATAATTGCTCAACCACCCGTGCCAGTGGAATTATCCGAATTACTACCTCATCTCCCAAACAAAGAAAGGTAGCTGTGGTCCCCATCATAGCAGTCTCAGCACACGCCAAAAGACATAAGGTGAAACCGCACAGAAAGTGAACACTGCCATCTGTTCTCCATCAAACGATATCATCATTCATCGTAAACAATCGGAATATCGAAACACGATCAAAACAGATGAAACGCACAGCTCACAGTGTGCACTTAACTCAGTAGCTCCTGCAACTAGCTGGATTTGGAATATGAGGAAACTGCCATAATGTTTACTCTGCTAACCATTATTATTAATTTTCAACTGCCACTGTTGTGTTGAAGCTATAGCGCTAGCATCTTCACTTCAGATTATATATTAAAAGAGATTGTTATTTCAGTGATCCTTGATCAATGGGTAAGTTAGATGAGTTCTAGTCTAATCATAGACAGATGATGAAACAAGGATTACATACTTTTCAACAAGATTTCAAACTTAATTGAAAATGAATTAAAGTTACACGGTCAAAGAAAAGAATACATTTTTAAAAAGATGTGTTTGTCTGTGAGCAAATGCACACAATCACATGCATGCAAGCACAAAAATACGATTACATATCTAAATTTTAATTTTTAAAACGGGTTATTGAAAAACATAGCTCAGCATTTTAAAAGTTATAAACACATACACATATTTCTTGGAAAAACCTACACAAATTATAAATCAAATATACAAAGATAAGTGATATTGGTATGACACAATGTTCATTATTTTTTTCAGTTACAACTTAGTCACATAATATACAAATAAAATTAAAGTATTAAAATGTACATCTCAAAACACATAAAACACAAAGGAAGGTATTTTATATTTACAATGGAGAGGATTGGGGTGTAGGGTACTGAATGGTAAAATGCTGGTCTCTGGACAAGAAGGTTCTGGATCTGAATCCCACTACAGGCATTCATAATTTTTTCAAAAATAAAACCTGTGGTTTCATTTTACCTTCCCCTGGTCTCTGGGTAGTGGGATCCAATGTTTAGCCATTTTTAATAACAGCAAAAAACAGGAGGTCCAGTGTGCATTCTGCATAAATTAATTTTACAAAACCTTTGACAGTTGGAAATAAAAAAGACCACTTGTAAATTGACTGCCAGCAAAATTTATAGGAAAAAATATACCCAAAACGTCAAAACTCTTGATGAAAAAAAGAAGAGTACCTCTGAATTAGGAGAATATATGTCTGGCAAGGGACCCCTAAGCACACAGCTGCTGATATGAAAAATTGGAAAAAATCTATATTCATGCAAAATTAAGTCCCTCTGGACTTTGCTAGTGAAGGGGCCTCGGTAGCCTAGTTGGGAAAACCACCCGACTAGACTACCGACGTTCGGACAACCCGTGTTCAATTCCCGCTGGGAGCAGTGTGAATTGTACTCGTGGTTGGAATAAAAAAAAAAAAAATACCCCCACGGTCGACCCAGCCGTTGGCAGAAATGGGTACCAGGGTATATTATCCTGGGAAGGTGAGGAATGTCGCTTCGCATCTGAGTTTCGATGCTTGAGGCTACACTATACAGAAATATCCGAACATTTCTGGATAGGCGGCCGAGCACATATGGGTATATACTCGCGTGCTAAGACGCCGGTTCAAGTCTCGTACTTTACCTTTTGCTAGTGATATAAAGCAGACTGGCATTTGCAAACAAACATATTTACAATGTAGTAAAGGTAATAGAAAATAAGAAAAAAAAGGTTATTTACCACCAAAGCATTTACTCCACCTTCCAGACCTGTTCCACTCCCAAAAGGAATCAGTGGGACTTTGTTATCATTACAGAACTTGGCAACTTGACTCACATGGTCAACTGATTCCGCAAATACCACAACATCTGGTAAGCTCACGCTAAATAGAAAGAATTAAACA
The DNA here is from genome assembly GCA_032433765.1 of Megaustenia siamemsis. NCBI lineage: Eukaryota > Metazoa > Mollusca > Gastropoda > Stylommatophora > Ariophantidae > Megaustenia > Megaustenia siamemsis. The sequence goes on from JAVIAB010000106.1 coordinate 30,092,690, forward strand.
GAATTATTGTTTCTTGGCAATGAAAAGACATCTAGACTCATCACATGTGAATAGAACTAAGAAAGTTATGTTTGTATAAAATGCTTGGAAGTTCACTGTTTTAAGGAAAAATCACAGAGCGGTGTTAAACATCTTTAGTAAATGCCTTTGTCAATCTCACTGATGTAAAAATAAATCTGAACAAGAAGAAAAGAATTTAATTTTAACATCCTCTGTAGTGTAAGTTGTGTAAATATTCTTTACAGTAAAATTCCTTTGTGAAACTATTCATCATCATCATTGAGTGCCTTCTCCGCAACGAAGGTTGGCTACCATGGATAGCCATTCTACTCTGTTTCTTGCTTTGATAGTGTAGGCTGTCATAATTGACTTGTCCATCTTTTGATGTTACTCGTCCATGTTAGTCTTGGTCTGCCTCTGCCTCTTTTACCTTGTATTTTCCCTTCCAATATTAATTTTAGTAGGCTGTTGTGTCTTTAAACATGCCCCAAAAATTTCCTTTGTTTTGTCTTAATTGTATTTAGTAGTTCTCTTTTTATTTTCAGTTGTTTTAAAACTTCTATGCTTTTTTTAATAATAGATTTTGCTTCTTCATCCAAAACAATCTCCATGACATGACTTAAAAACATGAGTTAATAAGGTTCTACAATGAATCCTGGTCATAAAAAAATCATGGCAATGTGAATTTGCAAAATATAATGGAAAGAAAAGACTACTCAAAAAATGATCCAGTGTCTTTTACATAAATGAAAACTATCATCAAGAACACCTAAGGGGAGAAATGAAAGGTCCCTCTCTCAAAATTTCATTGACACAATCTTTATCCTTCAATGAAAGTTGAACTATTATATTCAGACAGAGACCTGAACACGATGGTTTGAGAAATTCTTCTTTTGTTTCTGCTGTTTGCATTTTACAAAGTTTCCATTTTGTTATGTAGAGCCAGTCTTAACATATGGATGTGAATCATGGACAATAGGACAACAGACAAGAAAATCACTGGAGTCTGTAGAAATGTGGTTTTACAGAAGAATGCTGAGAATACCATGGACAGCTAAGAAGAGTAATGAAAATGTTCTGAAAGAGGTCAAAGCAAAAAGAGAGCTAATTTCCAATATTAGGAAGAAACAATCATCATTTTTTGGTCATGTAATGAAAAGAGAACAGCTGGAATATATTGTAACAACTCGGAAAATTGAGGGAAGAAGAGATAGAGGGAAGCGAAGAGAGAAAATACCAGATAGCTTAAGAGAAAGGCTTGGCAGAAGGTCAACAAGAGAAAGGCTTGGCAGAAGGTCAACAAAAGAAATGATAAAGAACTGTCGAGATCGAAAGTTGTGGAGAGACATGATCACCTACGTCAGTAGGCCTGGTACTTGATGATGATGATGTTTGCATTTTTAAATGTCATTATTATTGAGTTATTGAGTTATTTGTGGGTCATCATTATTGCACTCCGAACATGTCCATAGGTGCTCAGATCCCCACCTCAGCAATTCCCTCAGTGTCCAGCGACTGACAACTCCAGTTCTATGTTGGTTGATACGTCTTCTTATACGGCCAGTAAGTTTCTCATTTCTGGCTGTGCCCATCTTAACTCCCATTTCCATCATCCGAAGAAGTGACGTGGATCTGTGTTTGTCTAAATCCTGTGCTCTTCCCACATCTCGGAGGGCATTGATGATGTCCCCCCAATCCATTGGTTGCCCGTCCTCAACGACAGCGCTGCTAGTCAACCTGTCTGGTCTTTCATTTCCTCGTACCCCCGCATGTCCAGGGACATAGACAAAGGTGACCTTACGTATTTTGGATTTCTGCAAAGACTTTACCCATTGCATGCGTACAAAGCTCGCCTCCACTTTTTTAATCATGCTCATCGAATCACTCAGTATACATGCGTGACTGTAGTCTTGTTACTCTACCCATTTGAATGCCTTGGTCACTGCCATCACCTCCATTGTCATGCTACACGTGGTCGTGATGTATGCACCACTGTCTTCCTTGACAATTCTGCATGCTGAGCGTGCTGTAAATGCTCATGCACTTCTTTGGTGTCATATTACAGATCCGTCTGTATAGATGACTGCATCTTTCTCATCAGTGTTACCGCAGATGAGACCGTTGACCTCGGCATTAACCACGACCTGGTTCTGTTCCCTACTTTTCCTGTTGAGTGTGACAATACACGAGAAAGTCCCCTTGAATGACGTAGGCACTGGTATCCACTCCTCACCAACGCTGATATTGGTAAGACCACAGACCTGTTTGATGACATCTTCTGCTCGACCCACCCATGATTTGCCTCTTTTTAGCCTGGCACCTTTTACTGTGTTGAGCATGTGGTGCAATGGATGCTCTGTATCTGTACTAATCTTCAGGTATGCTCGTGCTCTCCAGATCTTGATTCTGTCATCCATGGTTGGAAAGTCAAGAAGATACCTCATTGCTACACAGGAAGTGTCCCTCGTACATCCCAAGATAATGCGCATGGCTTCATTTTGTATTTTCTCCAGCCTATCAATTTGAGTCGTACTGACAGTAAGAATTGCCAGGGCATACTCGATTGGTGCGAGGACTAATCCCTGGAACAGAAGAGTAAGTAGCCTCTGCTCGATGTTGGCAGCTGCCATGACCTTCAAGGCTGCTAATCCTTTGCGGGATTTTGTTATCACATGGTCGACGTGGCCCCAAAAACACAGGCTGTGATAAAACTTAACTCCGAGGTATGTCATCAACTTGTTCCTGGTCACCTCATCAGCTCCCATTCGTACCACCGGTGTGGTCGTATTAACGATATGATTGTTAAGGGAGAACCATGAAATTATTATGCAAATGTTTTTAATCATGGCCCATTACAAAGTTTCCAATTAATAATAACAATTTTTATATTCAGCATAGCCCATAAAAATTATAGTATGGTATTCATGATCATAATTATATATATATATGGCCCTTTTCGTCTTGTCAGACAGTCTAGTGGAGGCTATTGCGTATTTTTTTGAGGTATTGTTTCTGCCGAACAGCCTCTCTCGTGGCTAATTCTACCAATGTTTGACAAACACACGCGGTCACATAATGAACAGGTCAGGCTCGCTGGTCCACAGGGTTTACCATCCTTTTTCATGAGTCTCTTCTCTTCTAAGTCCTGTCTTAGCACAGTCTCAAATGTTGTTATACCGTTCCTTATACATGCTCTCCATGATGTGCGATCACTTGCCAGATGTTGCCAGTCGTTTTCACAGATGGAGAAGTCTTTCAGAGATGATTTGCAGATATCTCTATATCATAGTTTAGGTCTGCCGATTTGTCGTTTTCCATGTATTAGTTCACCATATAGTACTTGCCTAGGAATGCGTTTTTCTTCCATCCGTTGAACATGCCCTAGCCATCTTAGTCTTCGACTTCTGAGCATCGACATGATTGTTAGGGTCTTAGCACGTTGCGGGACAGTTAAGTTGGTTATTTTATCCTGCCATTTGATGTGCATTATTTTGCGGAGACATCGCATGTGGAAGACATTTAGTCTTTTTTCCTGGTTTGAGTATGTTGTCCAGGTTTCGGATCCATATAGTAGTGTGCTAAGCACACATGTTTGATATATTAGGAGTTTAGTCTTTCGAGTTAGTTTCATGTTGTTCCATGCCCTTTTTGTGAGTTTGCCGAAGGTCGTAGCTGCCTTACCAATTCGACAGTTTATTTCTTCATCAAGAGAGATGGTTTGCGTAACTGTGGATCCAAGATATTATCATAATTACATGACCAAAAAATGGGATGTCATTATTAATAAATTAAAAGAAAGCAACTGACCAGCTCAAGTCTGATAACATTACCATTCTGCTTGTCTAGGTATGTACTGACAATGGCCACATGAGCCTTCTCTGTTCATGTACATGTTGGTTATAATTGTATCAAATATTTAACAATCGCTCTGCCTACGTCACTGTCACATCCAGCAGAAGCTCCTATCCCTAAGTTGTTGAGAATACCATACTATAATTTTTATGGGCCGTGCTGAATATAAAAATTGTTACTTGTTCTTCTCTACTGAGTGCTAGTAGGCATTAGTAGCATACTTTTTCTGGTGACCCCTGAGTTCTGTATTTTTTTTTAATGTATTTGTTCCTGAAGAAATTCAGACTTTCAGATAAAGATTTTTGTACCTGTGGTCAATCTCCACAAATGCAAAGTACACACATTCTCTGGCCTTGTAGTCTGTGCATTTTCTATTGAGACAAATTCTAACTTTCTAAAACATTGACTCTGCAGAAAGAGCTGTGGAGCTATATTAGGTATTAAGCTGTAATGACTGAGGGTGAAAATTTCACCTACCTTTTCCACACAAAGAGGGATACACACATGCAAGCAGGAAATATAAATGAACAGAAATGTCAATCACTTACTCATGGTGGGATTCATCATGACCATGCTGTTCTCTGACGGCTTCAGCAGTGGATACATTATTGTCTCCAACAATGCCCTTCAGGCTCCCAACAAATGTACTGGTAACTTTGGCTTGTTTGACCTGACAAAAAAACAAATACTTTTGAAATATGTACCATGATCATCAAGCACTTTACTTGCTGACATAGGTCATCATCTCTCTCCACAACTTTCTATCCTGTTTATCTATTGACCTTTTGAGTTAAAGACAGAACATAGGGCAGAAATTCTATGCTATTAAGTGTCAGACTTTGCACAGTACCCACATTGTATCTCAACAGAAGTTCCTGTGCTGAGTGAGCTTCTCAACATCAGCAAGGAAGCTGATACCTACTATTATTGTTTCTTTCCTCAGTGTTCTTTTAGTGTTTCTATAGGTTGGCCTCTTTTTATTTTACCCCCTGGTTCCCACAAGAGGCTTGCTTTCAGATTCTCTTTCTACCTTACAGCTGTTTGTAAATTCTGTTCCTGACTTCCTACCAAACAGACTAAGAGTCTCTTAAACTGCCTAGTATCTTTTTGTGATGTTGCATGATACAGAGATCATTATAATATAGTAAAACCCATATTAGTTAAATTTCCAAATTATTGATTAATTCAGTAAAGGTATATGTTGAGTCTACTTATATTATTTTAGGGGACATGATAATGGAAGAAGTGAAAGAACTCACTTATCTGGCAGCATCATGGCCAGAGAAGGAGGTATGGAAGGAGATGCTAGAGCAAGAACTGAAAAGGCTAGTCAGGAGGATTTTTTTGTACAGTTAAAGAATGAAACTCTAAGAAATTGTCCTTAACATGACTCAGATTGTTTAATACAAATATCAAATCAGTCCTTATGTATGGATCAGAAACATGGACAATAGAAACCAGGAATATGAAGAAACTGCAGACCTTTATTAACATTTACTTATTTATGAAGGATATTTCAAAAAGAGATGGCCAGATACCATTACAAATTGTTGTTGTTATAGCGTTCGCCAGCTTTCAGTTCTGACGAAGTCCGTAGAGACTAGGAACTGATTTTTGCGTGTTAATCCATTTTTCCCTGGCAACCGTGTGCACAGGGGTCCCTCGCCGCACAGGCAGATAACTCCGACTTTGGAGATACTCTTCTTTTTTCCGTCGGTGAGTAACTGACGTTTCAAGCCGGGCCTCTCTGCTGAGACCAGGGGTGGTTGATTTACCATTATAAATGATAAACTGTAGCAAAAAAATTAATCAGCCCAGTGTTGAAGAAATAATAAGGAAAGAATGATGGACATGGATAGGACAACTACAAGCATTACCAGACAAGCTCTCACAGATAAAGAGGAAACAGTGAAGACCTGGGAACACGTGGAGACAAAACCATGAGACCCAGATCATAAAGATAAATTACACCTGGAAATAGAGGAGACAGCAAAAAATAGGAAGGATAAAAGAGCTCTAGTTGATGACCTATGCCCAACGAAGAGAGTAAAAAAATGTAAGATTATTATCAGAGCAGTATATAGGAGCCTCAGTGGCTATGTGGTTAGTGCACTCACTTTCTGATCAAAGAGTCAGGATTCAATTCCCTGAAAAAACTTATTTGTATTTTTTATTGGACCACCAAAGCTTGGAGGCATCGATATCAGAGATTTTTCTAGGTAGTACAAGCAGCTTGGTGTGATACCGACACATCATCTAAAAATGTTTTCTTTGTTCTGGAAAAATATGGTCACTAGCATCATATTCCCCTCATGCCTTTCCTCAGTTAAAGGAAACCTTTACTTTTTATATTTATAGTTATACCATCACTCCATTATCAATGTCAAACATGAGCATTATCTATAAGGCACAAGAGAAAAAGAGCAAAACATATGAGATGAACTGATTGAAAATAATATTAATGCCACTAATGATGAGAATGAGAAATAGAGATTTGCTTCATTTATTGAAACTATTCTACATCAAACACAGAGATATAAAAAGGGGACATCCAGTCAATATGGCGGATAGGCAGCAATGAACTGCTGAGGTACTGTCTGGAAAGGTTCCTTGTTGCAGTTTCCTCATATTCCAAGTCCGGCTTGTTGCAGGAGCTACTGAGATTAGTGCTCTGTGCACACTGTGAGCTGTGTGTTTTTATTGGATAGTGTTCTATATTCAGATTGCTTACAATAAATGATGATACTATATGACGAAAGACAGTTCAGTTGCGTTCACTGTCAGTGCTACTATGCATTATGTCTTTTGACGTGTACCGTGTTTGCTACAATGGGGACTGCAGCTGCCTTTCTTTGTTTGGATGTTCAATGAAATGTTAATTCTGATGATTCCATTGGCACGGGCGGTTGAGCAATTAAGGATTTTCATACGTTTGCAGTGATACCGGTGCCTTCTAATATCTATAACTATACAGAAATAGAAAATTAAATGCTTTGGTCATCTCATAAGAATGTTGTCTTGAAAGCTGCTATAATGCCCTTATAAGCTTGCTTCAAGTCCTAAGGAATAACAAGAGTAGGATGATTAAGTAAAATTACAAAAATTTTGTTGTGGCACAGACTAACCAGCTGCTAGCACAACATACAGGGTCCTATATAAAAAACTGTGGCTACCCACAACATTTCACAGTACATGTAGAGAAAGTAAATCAGTAAGAGACGAAGGAGATCGCTGAATCAAATGTACTTAAGAATGGTAGAAAATGACTTCACATTAAAGAGGAGAGAGTTATCTTCTTGCTTTTTTCAATTCTTTTATGCCATGAGTGTTATGAGAAGTCACAGTTTCCTAACCTAGACTACGTGTGTCACGCTGGCTATTGTTTATCCTGTCTTGTCGTCTATACATTTGACTCTTGGTCCTATTCATTTCCTAAAGCCTTGAAAGGCTTCACATTTGCTAGTTAGTTAGGCTTCATTCTCATGAATTAGTTTAACTATTTCATTTTGTTTATAGACCAATGTGTGTTTGGTGCAAGGTGCATATTTCATTTTGTTTATAGACCAATGTGTGTTTGGTGCAAGGTGCATTTCAAACAATTTCTCTTATGCCATGATTTCTCATTCTGTTATTCCTGGTAACACTAATGTCTTCCTTGAGCATCTCATCTCACATTTTTTTGTAACCTTTTCTTCTTGTACCATGAACACAGATGTAATGTAAATCTGAAAAGGAGAGAGATGTGGTAAATATACACTATTTATAATTTGTCATGGTGTTGTAGTTTTGATGTTTTTAATTTCCTTCTCGCATTTTTCGATTAAAGGAATGAATAGTCCTCTTCATCATCAGTCCTTAAAGGTGCTTTAAGTGGGCACAGATGTGTTGTCTTGTGGTTTGAAGCAAAGTTGTGATATTTGCAGCTTTCATCCCAACATATACGACTTCAATGTGGTATTTCTGAGTACCAGGTTGCCCTCCATTTATATCTTCCCTTGGACTGTTTGTAGAGACTCTGCAAAGAGGTGATGTAGGATATGGATAGTTCTGGTTCACCAATCGTGGTACAAGCAGTCACTTATCAGTTGCTAGCTGATTTCAGCTTTGATGCTGGCAGGCGCCTTTGCACCTGATACTTTTCATTTTAATTTGAGTCTTATCTTGTTAGGAAGTGTCAACAGGTTTAAATGAATGAATGGTCAGCACATTGGTTTCAATCCTAATTTGACACTCTACAGTTGAAGTAGCTAAAAGAAACCTAATTTGACACTCTCCAGTTGAAGCAACTAACAGAATCCTAATTTGACACTCTCCAGTTGAAGCAACTAAAAGAATCCTAATTTGACACTCTACAATCGAGTAGCTAAAAGAATCCTAATTTCTATCTATCTATTGACCTTTTGAGCCGTAACCGGCCATAGGGCGTAGACCAAGATACACCTTCTCCTATATGAATTTTTGTTCTAGCAGTTTTCTTTTAAAGATATTTTATTAAATCTCGCCATCTGTCTCTGTTCTGTGCAAGCAGTTCTATCTCATTGAGGGAGCCGATTCCTGCTGCTCTTGCCTCTCTCATCAATGTTCTTCTCAGTGTCTCCCTGGGTCTTCCTCTTTTTCTTTTACCTGTTGTTTCCCATATGAGGGCTTGCTTTGCTATTCGATTATTATCTCTTCTCATCACATGTCCAACGTATGACCATCGTCTTTTCTTTATTACTGAAGATATTAGTGGTTGATTGGCGATTTCTCTAATTTCCTCGTTTGTTTTGAATTCGTTCCATTCTATACCAAGTATTTTCCTTAGACATTTATTTTCGAATGCGTTCAACTTTGTTTCTATATCTCTTGTTGTTTTCCAGCTTTCACACGCATACGTAAGGGTTGATAGTACATTTGATTTGAATAGCCTAAGTTTTGTGTTTGTGCTAATGAGTTTTGATTTCCACAACTTTTCAAGGCTTCTGAAAGACATTGCTGCTTTAGCCAGTCTGATTCTAATTTCTTTGCTCGTATCCCCTTCTCGATCAATGTGACTTCCAAGATAGATAAAGTGATCGATCTCTTCTACTGGTTTGTTTTCCATGTATATTTTGTCACTTGTTGGAATTAAACTTTTCATGACTTTAGTCTTTTCATGATTGACCTCAAGCCCAATTTTGCTGGCTATTGATGATAGTTCATTTGTGTTTTCCTGCATCGTTTTTATCTGACTGCTGATGAGAACTATGTCATCAGCAAAGTCGAGGTCCTCCAAATGGTCTCCTTGTATCCATTCGATGCCTTTATTACCAGTGCAGCATTTCTTCATTATGAAGTCCATAACAATTCCAAATAACAAGGGCGATAAAATACATCCTTGTTTAACCCCAGTTTCTATTGGGAAACATTCGCTCAGTCCTTCCTCTGTTCGAACTGCACATGTGTAACCATCATACATGTCTTTGATAATATTTATGATTTTTGATGGTAAACCATATTGCTTCAGAATTTTCCACAAAGAATCTCTATGAATACTATCAAATGCTTTTTTGAAGTCGATGAAGTTAAGTACAAAAGGTTTTTTGCTTTTCAATATGTTCCTCCAATCCTAATTTAACACTCTACAATCGAAGTAGCTAAAAGAATCCTAATTTGACACTCTACAATTGAAGTAGCTAAAAGAATCCTAAAATTAATTTGACACTCTACAGTTGAAGCAGCTAAAAGAATCCTAATTTGACACTCTACAATTGAAGCAGCTAAAAGAATCCTAATTTGACACTCTACAGTTGAAGTAGCTAAAAGAATCCTAATTAAATTGACACTCTACAGTTGAAGCAGCTAAAAGAATCCTAATTTGACACTCTCCAGTTGAAGTAGCTAAAGGAATCCTAATTAATTTGATACTCTATAGTTGAAGCAACTAAAAGAATCATAATTTGACACTCTACAGTTGAAGTAGCTAAAAGAATCCTAATTTGACACTCTACAGTGAAGTAGCTAAAAGAATCCTAATTTGACATTCTACAGTTGAAGTAGCTAAAAGAATCCTAATTTGACACTCTACAGTTGAAGTAACTAAAAGAATCCTAATTTGACATTCTACAGTTGAAGCAGCTAAAAGAATCCTAATTTGACACTCTACAGTTGAAGCAGCTATAAGAATCGTAATTTGACACTCTACAGTTGAAGTAACTAAAAGAATCCTAATTTGACATTCTACAGTTGAAGCAGCTAAAAGAATCCTAGTTTGACACTCTCCAGTTGAAGCAGCTATAAGAATCATAATTTGACACTCCACAGTTGAAGCAGCTAAAAGAATCCTAATTTGACACTCTACAGTTGAAGCAGATAAAAGAATCAATTGTCGCTGTCTGAGCTCACTCTCTGAGTTGGGGAATATAATAACTGAAACTGTAAGCAAAATAAAACCACTTGTTAATTTTCAAAGGCTGAAAAGTTTAGCGATTCATTTTGTCTACAATTTTATTTTTTATCTTAGAGACTTAATTCCAACTCAGCAATTAAATTAAATGTATTTTGTTCTTATTCTCAACTTTATAATAATTATTAGAAGACCCACTAATACACTTTATTTTATTCAAAAGTTTATTTAAGTTTTTACAAGTCACAGTTGAGTGTAAAATAAAATGTTATAAATAACATAATGCATAATCATAACATATATAATTATTTTATAATATTATCATCATCGAGTGCCGTCTCCGCAACAAAGGTTGGCTACCATGGAGCGCCATTCTGCTCTGTCTCTTGCTTTGGTGGTGCAGGTTGTCATAAGCTGATTTGTCCATTTTTTGATGTTACTCCTGCATGTTAGTCTTGGTCTGCCTCTGCCTCTTTTACCTTGTATTTTCCCCTCCAGGATTACTTTTAGTATGCTGTTTTGTCTTTTAACATGGCCCAAAAATCGCATTTGTCTTGTTTGAATTATGTTTAGTAGTTCTCTTTTCATTTTTAGTTGTTTTTTTAAGACTTCGTCGTTTGTTTTCTTTTCCTTCCATCCAATTCTTAATTCTACCTACCTATTCTTCTATATATCCACATTTCAAAGGCTTCAATTCTCTGTTCTGTTTTCTTGTCTAATGTCCATGTTTCTGCACCATATATAAGGAATATATTGAGAAGATGTAACATTTTGCTATTCTTAGTTTTAAAATGTACAATCATTATGTTATATTATAACATAATAATATAAAATATAATTATTTTAAATGTAATCGCATGCATGCACAACAAAAATTAAACACAATAATAAATGATTATGGTTGCTACTAACCGGTGTAGAATAGCTTCTAATTATCAAATCAACTGCTGTTGATACTTTGTTTAAACATCGTAATACGTGCTTGGTGGAAGACATCATTTTTAGTGGATACAGCAACAAGAAAAGATCCAGCTTGCAGGGCCTGAGACAGCACAGCCTGGAACCTGGGCAGAAAGTAGGCCATGGTCCACAGTCCACAGTATTTAGGGCAATTCGCTTAAATTAAATAGCAAAAAACAAAAAACAAAAAAACCATGTTGCGACTTTAATTCAACATTATTTCCCAATTTAAAATCATGTTGATATTGAGTATGATACCCGATGCCTTATTACTCGTTTTTAATTATCTTGTAAAATAGTTTTTATTGAACTATTCTAAATGTTGTGATGTAACGATTACTGCCACGAGTTGATATGGGTCGGGTGCCCTTTGACTGACACATTCAGTGTCCGCGGGTCGTATCTTGGTATCCCCGACTTTTACCTGAGAAGTTGGAGTTCGGCTACGCTGGGAAACTACCTGTCCGGCCTAAAGGTACTGCAATACTAGGCCTTCTATATCATTAAGAGCTACAATTACTGGGATACATGGCAATCCTAACTTATGTTATTTTGATGCAGGCTGTTACTCGGGGGATGTCGACGAGGAGATAGAACTGCTGTCTTGATCAACCTGTGATAGTTCTCCGACCCTGCTATTGCCACCGTTCGTCGCAGACTATTCCAACACGCTGGATAATTAATATGCGCCTGTATAATATAACCATGATAATATCACCCACGTTCTATATACAGACTATGCATTACATATAATACTACTAGCTTTTATAGCTCAATTATAAATTTGGAAATTCCATTATTCCAATTAATGATTTTATGATTGTATAAAAAAAATTAATGGTTTTAAACAAACTTAGCCTATCATCATCATCATCATGTGCCATACCGGTTGGCATAGGCGATCATGTCCCTCCACAATCTTCTATCTACAGTGCATCGTATCAGTTCTGTTGTTGACTGTTTTCCATGCCATGACACCAAGCTATCTAGTATTTTTTCTCTTTGTCGTCCGCGATCTCTCTTTCCTTTTTATTTTCCCAGTTGTAACCAAGTATTCCAACTTTCCTCTTCTCATGATGTGCCCGAAAAATGTTGATTGTTTTTTTCTGATGTTTTTTTAGGAGCTCCCTTTTTGTATTGGCCTCTTTGAGAACATCCTCATTGGTCTTTTTAGCTGTCCAGTGAACTGTCGACATTCTACTGAGAAATCCCATCTCTGTGGCCTCTAATCGTCTTTTCATTTGTTTGTCTACTGTCCATGAATCGCTTCCATAGGTCAGAATTGGTTCTATATAGCACCGATGAACTCTCTTTCTCATATCTATTGACATAGATTTGTTGCATAAGATATTTTCATTTTCTGAAATGCTATTTTGCCCTGAGCTATTCTGCTTTTTATTTCGGTGGTACATCTTCCATCCGATGTTATTATTGTGCCCACGCCTATAGCACGAGCATAATTCATGAAAATATCAGGTTATAAAGCATTTACAGAACTTCTGTTCTATAAAACAAGGAGTCGGATAAGGCTGGGTTCTGTCGCCGGATTTGTTTTCCGGACGTTAGTACATCTACCATTGGTTGTGATCCCTTCAACACAGACTATTCCTTCTAAGTTATATTAGCCCGCAATAACCATCATTTAAGGCATAGTAGCTCAAATTGCATTTTTTTTGTGTAGGGCCACTCCTGTGAAAACCGCCAGGCTGAGATTGGCGCTGAGAACATAATCCTGAAGATGTCTGCACATAGTGACGGGGGACGCTTCAGCTTCCATTAATTTTATATAATCTTGTATTTGCGAAAGAGCGTAACATGAGTTCCGACCTCAGTATTTATTTTATTTAATAGGCCTACCAGCCAATGGAACTACCAGCCAATGGAACTACCAGCCAATGTCAATGTACACTGGATATCATGACAATAAAGCATGTTCTACAGGATTGCCCCCAGTATACAGATCTGAGGAGAACAATGTGGTCCACACCCACCTCCCTGGAAGAGAAACTATACAGGGCAACCGATTCACTTAAATAGACAGCTGCCTTCATAAGAGAGTCTGGAATCCTAGTCTGAATGAGCCGTGATCGCAGCAGAAGCAGTTAATAGACAGTTACTATAGAGATTAGATTTATGCATAACTCATAAAGGCACTTATTAACAGCCAAATCTGCGATGATAGAGCTGCGAAAAGCACTCGCCCACCAGTCAATTGACTCAACATCGTTTTCGACAACGGGATCACCTGGGTTTGAAAATAACTTCTGTGGTCCACCCAGCCACTCAAAAAATTAGGTGCAATGTTCGCGCTGGGGAAAGGTCGGGGAATAAGCCATTTCTACAAACTGAAGGCAGGAGTTTCTGGGTAACCACCGACCGAGTATTTGTGATATCTCGCTCTCTTTTTCGCGTTCACCCTATGACCACTACAGAATATGATAGTCCTCTACCTCATCCATCCTTAAAAGGACGTTAAGTGGGTGTAGATGCGTTTTGTTGTCGTTTATTTGCGTAGCAGTAGTTGTTGTAGTAGTAGTAGTAGTAGTTTTTGTAGTAGTAGTTGTAATCGTAGTCGCAGTTGTAGTTGTGGTTGCGGTTGTGGTTGTAGTTGTAGTTATAGTTGTTGTAGTAGTTGTAGTTGTATTTGTAGTTGTAGTAGTAGTTGTATTTGTAGTTAGTCGAAGGCCACAGCATCACTGCAAACGAATTACAATCCACAATTTCTCAACCGCCTTTGCCAGTGAAATCATCAGAATTAACATTTCTTCTCATTGAAGGATCGAAACAAAGAAAGGCAGCTGCAGTTCCCATCTTAGCAGCCACAGCACGCGCCAAAAGACATAAGGCCATGCCTCACCGGAAGTAAACGCAGTCGAACTGTTCTTCGTCATACGATGTCATCATACCCAGTAGCTCTTTATTTGCGTCTTTCGTCCCAACAGAACCGACTTCAGCACAACAATTTTACTTATTGTATTATTACTGGGGCTACGACGCCAATTCATACTACATACCTAGAGGTATATATGTTTCATTTTGTCTCTTCTTCTCTTGATTTTTCACTCTGCTACACGAGCAAGGAGACGAGGCCAGGTAACACAAATAAATCTTCTTTATTCTCCGGACGGATCTGTCTATCCAATATTAGCAGATTCAGTCACGAGAGAAGCTGTTCAGCAAACAGCATTCATAATAAGACACTAATAATTTACTAAACTACTGGCTTATCGTGATTACTTGCTACTGACCGTTTGACGAGACCACAAAGGTCATGAACAGTTTGTTTCTGTTTTTCTTCTTCTTATCACGTGGTCAATCATCACGTGATCAAAAGATTATGATTGCTTCCTCTTAATCTTGCTACCGCAACAAGCTTTCTTTTTAATTTGGTCTCATATGCAACATCATAGTTACTGTTTCTAACACTGATACGAGAGGCAATGATAATAGACATCAACTATTTGTTGAGATTGAGAGGGGACAAGGACGTGTGACGAGGTTAACTATTGGTTCCTAACTAACAATTCTGGCAGGACAACAACAGCAACGAATCGCTGGGAGGCAAGGGGCCTGACAGCAAAGGAGCTCGACGCTGTCAGCGACTCATAACTAATGGCTTGCGCAGGATTGGTGAACAAGAACCACTCAGACCCTTCTCCACCTCTTTGCGGTGCCTCTAGAAACAGACTAACCAGCCTAGTCTGCAGGGAACAGGCAAATAATTGCAATGCTGCGGTAAAGCTGGTAGCAAGGAGCCAATGGTGGGGTGTACTAAACACTCCAAGGTATGGTGACAGCTTTACAAATAAAGAACACAACACAATACTGACGTTTCGGCCTGTGGCCTTCTTCAGAATACAGGGACAACGACAACAAGCGGTGAAGCACAATTACTACATGTTAAATGATCAAGTGGAGGGCGAGGAAAGTAGGATGCAGAAATAAGAAAAGAGAGAAATGAATATTACATGATGAGAGGTATGATGGGCGTCAAAATATATAAAATAGAAAAAGAGAAAAATGTATAATAAATTGTACTTAGCTGAGCTCAGAGCAGGGAAACTGTAATCAGTGCTGAAACAAGTCGAAATGACTAAAAGCGCAGAGAACGTGTATAGAAAGCAACACGTGACAAAGACAGGTCAGTAAAGAGGGCAAAAGGGTCTAATATCGGGAAAACCAAAGGGACACTCCTGGGACACAACAAGCAATACATATAAATCACTCAACAATGGAAGTGAGAGATCACGCGAGAGGTTAAGAGAAAGAAATTGAATGACACGACAAAGTAGTAAACTAGGCAGTGGGTGAGAGAGATGGACTCTACAGAATGGATGGCCTCGAACTGAAAGAGTTGAGAGGTAGGTCAACGAAAGGAAGGATAGGATACTGGAGGAAGAGATACGGTGAGGAAGAATAATAAAGCCGGTATAATGAGAAGGGCGATAGAGGGGTGGTCCGGAGGAAGTTAGTCTATCGGGAGGTAGGGAAGTATTAGAGGAGGAGGTATGGAGAGGAGGGATAAGAAGCAGGTATGTGAAAACTTGATAGGGGAGAGGCGGTAGGTCAGAAGTGAATGGAAAAAGAGAAAGTCTGGAAGAGTGAAGCAATAGGGGATGGTGTGCAAGAGGTATGAACCATAGGAGGTAAGAAGTAGGGAAATGATAGAACAAAGGGGGGAATGAAAGTGGGCATCAGGATAAGGGGGATACTGGAATAGTAGGTATAGATGAGTAGTGACTACAAGTGAATAGAGAGGAGAGGGGTGAGCTAGGAGTAGATCAGCAGAGGGGTGGAAGGAAGGACGAGGAACAATAGAGGTGGGCAGAGAGATCGTACGTACAGTCCAGGTGGAGAGGTGATATAGTGATAAAGAGGTAAAGGACATGAAGGTAGTCAGAAGAGAAAAAAGGTGTGGGGAGGGGGGTGTTTAGGATGAAGAAGGCAAGATGGGGGTTACTCAAAGAGGATATGAAAAGCAGGGATGGACGAGGAGTAGAGGACCCAAGAAGAGAAATAGGAAGAGAGGTCCATAGGTGGGAGGGTGGAGTCGGAGGCAGGAGGGTCCTCAGAGGGACAGGGATACATTGATGCCACGAGGGGTGAGGCAGCCCCAACGAGCGATCAGACGGTGCTCAAGAGTGAGCCGACTGTGGTGATCAGAGGAGCATGATATTAGGCCAGTTACCAAGACATCAGTCTTACCTCGATGGCCCCTCGAGTTAAAGTGGGCTGCTACAGGAGTGTCCGCTTCTCGGGTGATGTCATTCAAGTGTTCACGGCATCTATCGCCGATTCTTCGACCAGACTGACCGATGTAGGTCAACTTGCATCGCTTACAAATGATGGCATAAATGATGTTCCGCGATGTGCAAGTGAATCCCTCTCTGATCTCGAAAGGACCATTAGGGAAGAGAACAGTGTCGGTCTGGAGAACGTGGTCACAAGTTTTACATACTCTCCGGTTGCAGCGGATAGTGCCTCGATGGTTGAAGTGGTCAGCAGGAAGACGACCCCTGACAAGAAAGTCTCGGAGATTCCGGTCACGTCTAAAGGCCACTAGTGGCGGGTCAGGGAGAGCAGACGAGTAGTAGGGTCAGATCGGAGAATAGGGAGGTAGCGGTGGATGGTCCTAATAGCGGCGTAGTGGTGAGGGTGATGGTGAGAGCGAGCACTACTCTATCAGAGGGGGGATGAGTAGAGGGGGTAAGAGCAACTGACGTGAAGTGAGGAGAACTCGACGCAGGGCAGGAGGAGAGCTGCTTCTGGATAAAGGCGTCGGCGGAAGAAATCAAGCATGAGGTGGGCATTGTGAAGGAAATCTTCATCATCTTGGCAAAGGCGACGAAGTCTGAGAAGCTGAGAATAAGGAAGAGAGTTCTTGCAGGATGTAGGATGAGAGGAGTCGTAGCGGAGGAAACTATGGGAGTCAGTGGCCTTGTAGAAGACCGAGGTGCGAAGATGAGAGGTGCCCAAGGAGACTAGGATGTCCAGGAAAGATACGGAGGAGGTGGAGATGTGGAAGGTGATGTGGATAGAGGGGTGGAAATGTCCGACATATTCGATGAAACGGGAGATCTCATCTTCGGGAAGGTCAGACAGACCAATGCAGTCATCAATGTACCTACGATACGTAAGGGGAAGAGGGCCCTGGTAGGTTTGGATGATTTGGTGCTCAAGGTAACCCATGAAGAGACAAGCATAGCTAGGGCCCATTTTAGTGCCCATCGCCACACCGCTGATCTGGGTGAAGAAATTGCCATTGAACTCGAAAGAGTTGAGGTTCAAGACTAATTCTGCTAGACGGAGGAGGACGCCAGTGGCGATGGAGGGTTGGATCCTACGGTCCAGGAAAACTGAAGAGCTTGAAGGCCGTCGGAGTGGGAATAGAAGTATACAGGGAGCAGACATCCATAACGAAGAGGCGGTAGTGACGATCAGGAAGGAGGGTGATAGAGGAAAAGATGTTAAGGGCGTCGTTAGTGTCTTTGACATAAGAAGGGAGGCCCATAACTATGGGTTGAAAGACACTGTCGAGGAAGTCAGAAATGAGAACCGTAGGACATGAGATGGAAGAGACAATAGGACGTCCAGGAGAGTCAGGTTTATGTATTTTAGGCAGCATATAAAAAGAGGGTCTGCCCAAGCAGTGGTCAGGAAGGATCATGCTGGAGGAGCTAGAGGGAAGTAATCCATCCTGAATGAAACGGAGGATCGTACGACGCACCACGGCGTTATTAGAGACAGTAGTGTCGTCGGGGGTGGGGAGGTAGAAAGTCGAGTCGGATAATTGTTTTATCCCCTTCCCGGATATAAAGGTCTTTCCTCCATACCACCACAGAGCCGCCCTTGTCAGCCGGCTTGATGACAATATCATCACGTCGGCGAAGATCCTGGAGGCTTGGTACTCTTCACTACTAAGATTAGAGCGTCGAAGTCTATGGGGACGAAGTGCCTTAATATCCCGGTAGGTACTGTTAATGAACTGGTCCAAAGCCTGTGATTCGCCGAGCGGGGAGTCCAGTCAGATTTACGGGAGGAAAAGCGGGCAAATTCGTCTGTAGGAGGAGGTTGAGAGGAAGAGTTCGGATGATTAAAGTAATAGAGTTTGAGTCGTAGTCGTCTGTGATACTCCTGAATGTCCGTAAGAGAGAGAATGAGTCACTCAAAGGGCGAAGGGGGACAAACTTAAGACCCTTGCTGAGAAGAGAGCGCTCATGGTCGGAAAGGGGCAAGTCAGGGGGAATACAAGTGACAAGGGAGCTAGAGTCAGAGGCATTGGGGAGAGGAGGAGGTGAGGGAGGAGGAGGAGGACGGAGGTTCAAGAGTTTACGTTTGTGCTGAGAGGATAAAAAGTCATACATAGATCGGTTGTGGTGGTGGATGGTATGGCGGATGAAGCGAAGAGTACCAGGAAAGTTAGAGGTGAGTAGATGGAGTTGGATAGGAGGTGTTGTTGGCGGGTGTTGAGGTGGGATATAAGACGAGAGTGGCTAGAAGCAACAAGACGAACACGTTTCAGGCCATGCTGGAGTTCAAGTTCTGCAGTTGGCGGCGAAGATAGTTAGAGAGGTGGGGTTGACCGACTTGAGGTGAGAAGTGAGATCGGAACCCACACGGGAGAAATTTACGATGGAGGCAGTTGTTCAAGAAATTAAGATGACAGGTAAATCTAGTTTTCTTGAAAGTAGTGAAGGCAAAGTCCTTAGAGATGTTAGAGAGTTCGGGGGTAGAGTGGAGAAAGAGGCGATGATGGAGTGACGGATAGAATGAGATAGATGTTTGAGGGAGGGCATAGTGAGGAGATGAGAGAAGATCGAGAAGAAAATGAGAGATAAATCAAATAGATGAAGATAGGTAGGATACGTGAAGGTATAGAGAAGCCAATAATAGAAAGAGGGAAGGTAGTGAATAGAAAGTATGAGGAGCAAAGTACAAGAGGGGAGGGTAAGGAAGCACACAGAAATGAGGGCGAGGAGAGACTGACGAGAGATAGAATAGGTAGGTGAAAGAACGGAGTGGAAATGGTTCTAACTAAAGTACACAGAGATGAATGACGTTAAACAAACATAAAGTAGCAGCGATATCAATTGAGTAGGGAACAGGCAAATAATTGCAATGCTGCGGTAAAGCTGGTAGCAAGGAGCCAATGGTGGGGTGTACTATCGAAGAGGGAAGGCTCAAAAATGTCGTGCTGCAGTTGGATGTGTTGAAAGAAAGGTTTTTTTTTTCTTGTGTATGCTCTTTAGTTCGAAATGAAATTATAAAGACATAATTACTCTTTTTAGTTGTCCATAATTTCTCGAAATTACTTAAGTAAAAGCACATTTCTGTAGCCTTCGATTATTTCTTGTTTGCTCCCGATTATCAGGCATTCTCTGGCATGTGTCACAGTGGCGTATACTGGTTTTGGGGTCTGGGCTACATCTGACATAATAAATTAAAACGCACATTATATTCAGTAGGCTAACATAAAGTAATATTTTCTAATGACATCACCACATTTTAAATTACTTATTTATGTTATTTATATCCATCTTGTTTGGGACGAAATGTCTTGATGACTTTGTCATTGAAAGTACTGTTGGGTTGGTTTCTAAGTTTCTGAGGGAATTATTTCTCAAAGGACATTAATGCAAAACCAGATAAGCGTTCTTGTGTCTGAGTTAAGCGACAATAAGATTTGATTAACTTGAGAGCAGAAAAAGTTCTTTATACAGATACTGATGCGCATAACGTAGTTATAAATAGTTAAGGAAGTTCCGGTAATCATACACAGTTTCACTTTCACTTTGTGACGATTCTGATTGGATAGAGCTAAAAATAACCCACGAAACTGCATTAGTGTAGAGGTAGCTTAGCCGTATTATTTTGACTCACATTTTTTGAATGTCAAGGTCGTTAATACTAGGTCCGGATAGAGGAAAAATGTACCGCTGGCTAATAGAGGTTTCAATGTAGAATAGTTTCGGTTTCATTCACAAACGTTATAGTGGCCAGAGGAAAACCTTGCTTTAATAAATGCAAATCGAAGCAAATAAATCATATTGGCCTACGAACTGTGTAATAGAATATTCGAAAATTTGTAATATAATTATTTAAAATATATAATAAATTATCATTCCTTTTGTATTTCGTTAATATGTTCAGGCTACCGTGGAAACTGCGGTGTCATAGAGAATACACCACTGATGTGTCATGACCTGCTCTAGATAAAACTGAACAGCTACTTCCGTTGATAAAGATTCTTCCTCTTCTTCTATCCTTCCTCCATTGCCGTTGGCGTCGAGGGGAGATACAATCTGCGATTCTTTGCTCTTCTGTTGGCCTCTTCTGGTGTTATCCCTCCTAGTGCCTTCTGACATTCTCTTTATCCATCTCTTTCTCGGTCTTCCTCTTAATCTGGCGTTTTCATAGCGTTTATTTATGGCTCTATGAGTCATTGTTAGTTCTTTTTGTCTTGTTATGTGGCCGAACCAATTTATCTGTTGTTTCTTTATGTATTCGATGGCTGGTTCGATTTCGAGTTTCTTCCTCAGGTCGGTGTTTCTTACTCTGTCCCTTAAGCTGTTTCCTGTCATTCTTCTGACACATTTCATTTCGGTGGTTGATAAAGATTGATTGTTTAAAATCTTTTTCCCCACTGTTTTGAAATCTTTAGTCTCTAGCTCGGTTTGGTCTCCAAGACGTAAGGACATTCCCATATCCGCTCTGCCGCAGGTTCCAGCAACCATCCAAGTGTTCGTCTACTGGTTATTCCTATCCTGCATTGATTGAGCGTGTTGCGTTCTTTGCTACTGAGGATGTTTTTCCTGCTTTCGCCCCTCGTGGCGCCGTGTTCCATCATTCTTTTGACTTGTGGATTATCTTCAACTTCTTTGTCATCAACCTATGAGATGTATTCTGATTTGTCTGACCTGTTCAACGTCTCATTTACCATCTGATGTTCTTATCGTTCCTTGGTACTTGAATTCTTGGACTCGTTTTAATACTGTCCCATTTATGTAATAGTGCATTTAGGAGAAGTCTTTTTATAATGTTACGATCATTATTTCTTACTTTTTAAGGTCAAGGCTTACGTTTGTGCCTTACATAATAGCACAGGGGCCGTAACTAAATAAGGACACAGCGAGGCAACGTGCCATTACATTCTTCGATATTTCAGTGTTATCGAATGGAAGAACAAAATAAAATGGAGAATAGTGGAGAGTAAGCAAGTGGTATGGTTTACAAATTTTATGGTGATAAAATCATCATCGAGTGCCATCTCCGCAACAAAGGTTGACTACCATAAAGCGCCATTCTGCTCTGTCTTTTGCTTTGATGGTGTAGAATGTCATAGGCTGACTTGTCCATCTTTTAATGTTACTCGTCCATGCTAGTCTCGGTGATAAAATAAAGCACACAGTTATCCCGAGGCTGCGGCATAACAGCTGACCTCCTACTGGAAATTGAAAAATCGGTGCAAAATATAGAAATAGAAGCACAGAAATATGTAGTAGATAAAGAAAATACAAGTATAATTTATAAAAATAAAATAAATAATATGAGTATTAAATTATTTAGTTTTGTCAAAGAAAATTAATGTTTGAGATGATTAAACAAAAAAAAAATGGGGGACTGGTTGGTCTCGAGACAGAGAGGTTGTGAGTTTGAATCTCGGCTGCACCAGTAGAGATTTTTATTTATGATTTTTTCTCTGCGGCAACCACCCCTGGTCCCAGCAGTGAGGCACTGGCTTGAAACGTCAATTACTCATGAACGAAAAAATAAGAGTACTTCCGTAGACGGAGTTATCTGCCTGTGCGGCGAGGGACCCCTGTGCTCACGGCTGTCAGGGAAAACGGATTAACACGCAAAATTCAGTTCCTAGTCTCTAGGGCGAACGCAAAAAAAAGACTGTAAATATCGAAAGTGTAATCGTCACACGACAAGATATAGAACACGACGATGACTAGAACTATGGATGTTGCTTTACACTTTACATTTCTCTATCTTTTTTTCTACTGCTGCCCCCTTTCCAATCTTGTTTTCTTCCCGTAGCCTCAATGCTCTGTTATATCGATCGTGTTTTATGTTTTGTGTGTGTTTGTGTATGTAATTTGCATAAAACAGTTACATACAAATTTGTGCGTAAAATATGACGGTTGAAAAAACAATAGATTCTGCTGGTAAAATCAAGGATTCTTCTATTGTTGTACATGATTTTTCTACTTTGGATATCAGTTTTGATATTTTTTTTAAGAAACACTTGAACTTTTGTCAATTGTAGATTTCTGAAAAAAAAAAAAGAACAACCATCTAATTTGTTTTGTTTGTTTTTCCGTTATGATAGATGGATAGATGCAGTGACAGAGACATGTAACAGCAAAGGAAAATCACTAATTCAAACAATTCGAGCAGCACAAGAACGACACATGATATAAACCACGACGCCTTTTAGGTATAAGTGAAAGAAAAAAAGAAGAAGAAGTTTTTCCGTTGGTCGATTTGGTCGCATTCTTTCATTGGATGGTGTAAAATCGCTAATTAAGAAGGTATGTTTTGTGTCGTCTTGCAGTAGCGGTATACATCTGTAGCCAAGATACTCGACTGAGTATTGCCAATATCTCTTCCATGTCGACGTAGCCATGATGTACTCGGCAAATTATGTAGTAAGAATTAGAAAACAATTTTGAAACAGATGGAGACAAATTGTGCATAAGTGTACAGCTGCAAAATTATTCTTAAAAAACCCCTTTTCATAAATAAAACAGTTGTAGAACTTCCACAAGAAAGACGGAGCCCATATGTTATACATCAATAATCATACCACACCAGCTGTCACATAAGACACGAGATTAGGAAAGATAGAGTTTATATACAAATTATACGTTCTCAAAACAGGACTTAAAGCATGTAGAAGACGGCTTATATGCAATCATCATCATCAAGTGCCGGGCCTGCTGGCGTAGGTGATCATGTCTCTCCACAACTTTCGATCTCGACAGTTCTTTATCTTTCTGTTGTTGACCTTCTGCCAAGCCATTCTCTTAAGCTGTCTGGTATTTTTTTTTCTCTTTGCTCAGCCCTATCTCTTCGTCCCTCAGTTTTTCCACTTCTTAGAATATATTCCAGTTGTTCTCTTCTCAATACACGGCAAAAAAATGATGATTGTTTCTTCCTAATATTGAAATTAGCTCTCTTTTTGCTCTGGCCTCTTTCAGAACGTTTTCATTACTCTTCTTAGCTGCCCTTGGCATTCTCAATATTCTTATGTAAAACCACATTTCTACACACTACGAGATAAGACATAAACATCAAAATAGACACAAAGAGCCATCAACAAACTCTAGGAGAACACCAGAACCTAAGGGCAAACTAAAAGGTGAATTGATTAACTATTTGAAATACTGAAGCAAAAGCCGAAAGAAGATCACAAGACAGCAAACTATATCTTCGCTCAAGCTGACAATAATGAGATAGAATAAAAATAAGGATCTCTATGCGTGACTCATGATGTTGATGGATTAAAAACTGAGCCGTATCACTGTTTTTTTTATTTATTATTTTCTAGTAAAACGTTTGTATTATTTAAAATGATCTGTATATCACAAAAGTATAAAATTAGATGTAATTTTACCAAATATTTTCGTTAAAAAAAAAATAATATTCCCATATGCCCCGGGAGTATTTTATTTCAAGTTCAAGGCCGTCAAGAGGCTATCAATCCCAGAATTACATTGCACTTCCTTTTCGCCGTAGGATCCCGAAATGGTAAACGCATGTTCTGATTGTTGTGTAGTAAATCATTGTAGTTTATTTAATGGCTGTTTTGTTTCTTGGTTAATAACTGTATATTTGTTATCAATACATGCCAGTAACAATTTGAACAATATTAAACGAATTAAATGTGAAATTTCATAGGTAGAATTGTTATTGAACAATATTTTCTTCATTGTTACCCATTTTCGATACTGCTTCGTTATATATTTAAGAAACGTGGTTCTTTTATTTAAAATGTGGGTGCTTGAAGTGATGGTAATAAATTACGAAGAGTAATATTCAAAGTAACAAGCAACCATATTTTTTTAATACAACCTAAGAGCAAAAATGTAATTAAATTTAATGCTACATATAAATAGTCAACACGCCTCACGAGGCACGCGACGGCGTGTTCATCGGCTTGATCACACGACACACACTCAGCTCAATACTCAATAATTGACAACTTCATCTCATCACTTCTCATTTATACTATTTTATACTCAATACTGTGATACTACTATCATCTACAATTCAGATGACTTGAGAAGATAATTTATTTAAATTATATTAGCCATCTGCTTCTTTACTTTTCATATTCATACAGTCATACCACACTGCTTCTTTACTTTACTTTTCATGAATAATTTGATAATTTATATCATTTTAAAGAGACACCCAGACTAGACAGTCAGGTCTGAAATTAGCCAGGTTCATATTCCAGTCAGAAGCAACGAAACGATGGTTTTTTACGAGTTTAGTATCCCAAATTATTTCTGCTCACCACAGTAACGCCCCTTTGCACTCTTTTTCTGTCGCACTTGAACCTGTCATTCATTTAAAATTTGTGGGTTACTCTCAGGTTAGGTTTAGGCTCGAGTTTGGATTTATTATCCATAACCCTAAACCGTGTTTTAAAAATTAAATTAAAAAATGCACAAAAACTAGAAACATTTGATAATTCATTTCAAGTATGTCCTGTCACTGAGATCTCTTGTTTTTATGGCATGATGGTCTTTTATTTTAAAGGCGATAGTCCCTGCCATTTAATGACTTATTTAGACACCAGAATTGACAGATCACTTTCAAATTTCACACACTTATATTTATATTTAAATGGTAAACGAATTTTACAAATTCATTATTTTTAATATCTAGTTAAGTAATTTAAAAATATTGTTAAAGAAAGCATGCACTCTTAGGCAGATCACTTTCAAATATGTGCATCCTTATGTTTAAATGGGTGTTGAATTTAAAATCTGTTTTGTCAGTATCAAACAATAAATTTACTGTTTTAATGTGGGAAAAAATAATTTAAAATGTACAAATAATACATTCAATTTCAATCACGAATATCTTGAAAATGGCTATGAGTATTCGAATCAGAGGAAAGTAGGGTATTTCCTAACCTTTCACCTGACATATATAAATAGTAACACATGTCATGTGACATTTTTTGGAAAATACGTCTCGTAGCAAATTTATGAAAATCGTAGTTTTGTAGAAAAAAAAATCAACTTTGGCTTTTCATTGCTCCTGGAAGTTACCAGATGCATGTGAGATTCCAATTTATCAAAGTCCCTACTTGTCAGGTCATTGGGCCAGCTAATCACCACTCTTGTCCTACAAGGAAATAACTAAGAGGCAAAACATGCACTCTACAATACTATCTTCATCACAACATTGTGCTACCTAGGTACTTTGATAAATTGAAACTGGTAACTTCCGAAAGAAATTAAAAACCAAATTCGATTTTTTTCGACATCACCGCATTTTCGGAAATTGGCCAGAATTGGTTAAAGGGACACACACTTTAACGCATTTTCCCGGAGGTGTCACATGACTTGTGTTACTATTTATAATGCAGGTGAAAGGTTAGAAAATACCCTACTGTCGGGTGAAAGAATTATTCGAATACTCGTAGCCGTTTTCAAGATATTCGCGTTTGAATGCGTTATTTATACATTTTAATGACTTTTTCCACAATGCGACTAATTATATTGATTTATAGTGAAAAAAACACAGATTTTTTCAATTCAGCATCCATTTAAACATAAGCATGCAAACATTTGAAATCTCATAGAATTCCATGGCATGTCGAAATATAATTTAAAGGGAGCATGTCCATGGGTAAAAATCACGTCGCACGCCATATTTGATAGTCAAATCCCATGTCTCAGAACAGTCTACTTTTTAAAAATATGTTTTTAATTAATTAAATAGTTTAAAAAACAATAATGGATTTAAAATATATTTGCCATTTAAATATAAGTGTGCGAAATTTGAAAGTGATATGAAAATGCTTGTATGTCTAAATAAATTATTAAAGGCAGGGACTATCGCCTTTAAAAACCATTGTGCCATCATAAATGGCCTACTCTCAATTTTCCAGGCGTGGACAATTATCCAAACGGGCCCAATTATATTTTACTCTATGTTCCTCTTAATCAATTTTCACAAAATTAATTCATTAAAAAATTAATAACTTTTTTTCTAATTGTCGTACAGTACAGCCATAATTAAGGTATCATTATTTTGCTTGCATCAAGGGCTATCTAGCTAGCTTATTTAAAATCACACAACAGACTATTTTGAAATTTATATCAAAGTACCTATATGATGAGCCGTTTCCGGTTGTTTCCAAAATGGAGGAATATTTTTCTCCGCTTGGTATAGAACCGTTGATCAGAGGTTTAACAAGCCGCTATCGTAAAAACGATGTTGTTAATGAAACGTAGACCTGATAAAGTTGAACGCATTCGAAAATAAATGTCTAAGGAAAATACTTGGTATAGAATGGAACGAATTCAAAACAAACGAGGAAATTAGAGAAATCGCCAATCAACCACTAATATCTTCAGTAATAAAGAAAAGACGATGGTCATACGTTGGACATGTGATGAGAAGAGATAATAATCGATAGCAAAGCAAGCCCTCATATGGGAAACAACAGGTAAAAGAAAAATAGGAAGACCCAGGAGACACTGAGAAGAACATTGATGAGAGAGGCAAGAGCAGCAGGAATCGGCTCCCTCAATGAGATAGAACTGCTTGCACAGACAGAGACAGATGGCGAGATTTGATAAAATATCTTTAAAAGAAACTGCTAGAACAAAAATTCATATAGGAGAAGGTGTATCTTGGTCTACGCCCTATGGGCCGGTTACGGCTCGAAAGGCCTTCAACGCAACCTATCAGCTACCAATGCCAGTCCTGGACCCTAGATGCAAGTATAAGAAAAATAGCCTCTGCTGAGATGAAGTGTGTTGGATTTGGATGAATGTTGAATGAACAGTCAGAGAAAGATCAGAAATGAACTGAGGAAAAGCTAGGAATAACCCCGCCATAGAATAAACAACAGATACAATCATGGTTTGGCCACGTGACAAAGCTGAGTGATCACAACGAGCCTTAATAAACGTTACCAGACCTAAGGAACATAATAGATTGATGGAATATAAGAAATATCAGGAAACAGAAGAGCAAAAGGTTGCAAATTATATCTCTCCACGATGGTGAAAGGCAAAAGAGGAAGGAAAGAAGAAATAATTAGGGTATACTCTGACTTTGTATATGTGTGTGTGTGTACATAGCAGCCATCATGTGATTTCACTGGAGAGTTCTGTTGGCACTAATGCCGCTTTCGGCAGATTCCCAGAAATGAAGGAATTATTGGAAGACAGATCTAATTTGGCTTTCTGCCGCATCTGAAAGTGCCATTATAATAGAAATCAAATGCCTACAATGGGAGGTCGGCGTCCACAAATGATTTAAATAAAGACCCTCGTTAACATTGTTTTCGGTTGTTTCCAAAATGGAGGAATTATTTTTCTCCGGCTTGGTATATAACCGTTGATCAGAGGTTTAACAAGCCGCTATCGTAAAAACGATGTTGTTAATGAAACGTAGACCTGATACAATGGATACAAGGAGACCATTTGGAGGACCTCGACTTTGCTGATGACATAGTTCTCATCAGCAGTCAGATAAAAACGATGCAGGAAAACACAAATGAACTATCATCAATAGCCAGCAAAATTGGGCTTGAGATCAATCATGAAAAGACTAAAGTCATGACAAGTTTAATTCCAACAGGTGACAAAATATACATGGAAAACAAACCAGTAGAAGAGATCGATCACTTTATCTATCTTGGAAGTCACATTGATCGAGAAGGGGATACGAGCAAAGAAATTAGAATCAGAATAGCTAAAGCAGCAATGTCTTTCAGAAGCCTTGAAAAGTTGTGGAAATCAAAACTCATCAGCACAAACACAAAACTTAGGCTATTCAAATCAAATGTACTATCAACCGTTACGTATGCGTGTGAAAGCTGGAAAACAACAAGAGATATAGAAACAAAGTTGAACACATTCGAAATAAATGTCTAAGGAAAATACTTGGTATAGCATGGAACGAATTCAAAACAAACGAGGAAATTAGAGAAATCGCCAATCAACCACTAATATCTTCATAATAAAGAAAAGACGATGGTCATATGTTGGACATGTGATAAGAGATAATAACCGAATAGCAAAGCAAGCCCTCATATGGGAAACAACAGGTAAAAGAAAAAGAGGAAGACCAAGGGAGACACTGAGAAGAACATTGTTGAGAGAGGCAAGAGCAGCAGGAATCGGCTCCCTCAATGAGATAGAACTGCTTGCACAGAACAGAGACAGATGGCGAGATTTGATAAAATATCTTTAAAAGAAAACTGCTAGAACAAAAAATTCATATAGAAGGTGTATCTTGTCTACGCCCTATGGGCCGGTTACAGCTCGAAAGGTCAATAGTAGTAAACATAGCCTTCATATAGCACCAGAGTAGGTAAATGACTGAATGATTAATCATATATAAAAGTAATGATGTTTTGCTAAACAATTTTTTTTTGCAAACTACAAATAAAAAGATTTTTGTTCAGTAGTGTTAAATGAACATAATTTTTAGTAAAGATCGGTAGATTAAAAACTTATTAAACTTTGCCATCATGAAAAGTATATATTGCAACGTCAGGTTCTATATTAAAAAACAGACCATGTAACAATTTAGTGACAATTATTTATTTTAATTTATTTAATGATAGGTGGCAAAAAACGCTATAAGTTTTAAATAAAAGAACCACGTTTTCTTATAAGTATAAGCCCTATGCGATGTCTAACAACATCAGAAGAATCAAGAATTTATTTTAATGTATTTTTTCCCCAGCCATACGATCGTTTTGTTGAAATTGGCCGTGTGGCCTACGTTGCCCATGGAGATGACAAGGAAAACTTGTGGCTATTGTTGATGTTATTGACCAAAACAGGGTGAGTTGAGCAGTAATGTTCTAAAAATATAACTCAGCCTAATTAGGGAAATAATTTGTGGATTTCTTTGATAGCATTTGTCCATGGCATTATTTCTTTCTAATCCTCTTCTTCGTTTCAACTCCCTGTGGATCATAGGACTTCAATAAAAACTGTAGTTCTGTTTTTTTTTTTTTGCCATTCTTTTAAGATGCTTCCATGTATTCCCATTCATCTTCATCTCTGCTTCAACCTGTCCTTCTTCAAGAGTATTTTAGTCTTTTTGTCTCTTCTTTGAATTCCATAAAATGGATCTCAGCTTTCAGATTGTGTATCCTATCCAGCACCATCGTTATCTCTTTGTCCTCTGGTATTTGACAGGTACCTTTCCATAATTCTACGTTAGTGATTTTGTCCTGCCAATTAATCCTTTTATTCTGCCCAAGCATCCATTAATAAATATGCTTTTTTTGAATTTTTGTCAAAAAAAAAGACTGATTTTTTCCCCCCAAAAACTTAGTGAACACATCAGTAGCTGTACTTTTCTCTGTCCTCTTCTACATTGATGATGATTATTTTTCAATAATCTTGATTTGTCATCTTTTTTCCTCTCTTGTTGCATTTCGCAATCAATGGTCAAATGGTGAAAAGAATTTTAAAAAAAAAAAAACTGCTTCGGTTAGGTTCTTATATGTGATTGTGCTAGGCTTACTTAATAATTTTGTTATATTACCTCTAAATTATTTTGAAAATCAATGAAGATAGCCACTGAAAGAATTAGGAGATAAACCTAGGGTGTATTAAATGAAAGAGATATGCAATACATTGAGTTCTAGCAGTTCATCTGTATAGAAAACAGTTACCAGTCTGAATAGATATATTTATATGTTAATTAGCCTCAAATAAACCAAAGATTTGTTTAAATTATTTTTTAACAACTGAGTTAAAAAAGTAATGGTTGTCTTTTAATTCCATAGGCATTGATTGATGGTCCCTGTTCAGGCGTCAACAGAAAGGACATCAATTTCAAGGCACTTCACTTGACACAGTTTAAAGTTGGTATTGCCCACTCCGCAAGAACAGGCACTGTTAGAAAAGCCTGGGAAAAGGCTGATATTAACAAGAAGTGGGAACAGACCACCTGGGCTAAAAAATAGCGACCAGCAAGAGGGTATGTCATTCTGTAGACTTTCCATGTAACATGTTTGATTACTAATTACTGACTTAATATATTATATAAGCAGTAGCGACTAAAGAAAATTCTCTTTATAAATCAAAGTAGATACTTCGATATCTCCATAGACGCCGTTACCGGTTATGATGTCACTTAAGTAAATATATGTGGCCAGGAGCCGTCTGAAAAAAATCCGAATTTTTACATCGTATATGCAAATCGTTTTCCGATGATGTTTCCGGAAGCTATTTATACGAAACTTAAGTTGTTTCCTAACAATGAGAGTTCCGTCCGCCTATTTAAAAGTCGGAAGTGATCTAAAACGATTGTATTTTGTCTTACAACGCATGTTCCAGCTACATACGACGGTCTCATCATATTTTCACCCGAAAAAAAGCATGATGCAGTAAAATAATATGGATATTTAGATTTAGCGTCCATTTTTACATAATGTGTGTGAAATTTCAAAATGATTCGTGTTAGGATGTTGCGGCAATCGCGAAATTGATGCCCCTGCTCGCTCCATATAAATAACATGGCCGATCGGCGACTATTTCGAATGTTGAACTTTAATTCATTGCAGAAAAAATCCTGCGAACGTAGGTTTAAATATAA
Organism: Megaustenia siamemsis; assembly: GCA_032433765.1. Taxonomy (NCBI): domain Eukaryota; kingdom Metazoa; phylum Mollusca; class Gastropoda; order Stylommatophora; family Ariophantidae; genus Megaustenia; species Megaustenia siamemsis. The sequence goes on from JAVIAB010000106.1 coordinate 30,123,687, forward strand.
GATAACCTGATTCTATAACCACTTCTACATATTTGTGGGAATTTTAAATGGATATGATAGCCCCTATTGAAATTATCGGCATTTGAATAATCTCACCATTATCGAAAATTTTCCCCATTGGTAGCATGGCGGCGATCCAGCTGGGATCAAAGACTATGTCCACTGTTGAACTTAAGTCATTGCAGAAAAAATCCTGCGAACGTAGGTTTAAATAATAAAGATAACCTGATTCTATAACCACTTCTACATATTTGTGGGAAATTTTAAATGGATATGATATCCCCTATTGAAATTATTGGCATTTGAACGACCACACCATCATTATACAAAATTTCCGGTTTTCCCCCATGCTTGGTCTCTTCAACCATCATCAAGTGCCTCTAACTCAGACTCACTCAACGTTTTTTTTTATTATAGTTATAAGTTAGTTATATTTAATTTAAAATGTAGTATTTCCAGTTGCCTAATATTATAAATATTCCCAATTATTGAATTGAAAGTTTTTTTTTTATTATATACTGTATACATATATTTTTTTTAATGAATAAAAAAAATTAATAATAAAATTATACTTCTTATACACATAAAATAACAATAATAATGATGTGACTTCTTTAGCAGAAATTCAGTATTTTTTTATGTGAATCATAGAAATTTATAATTATTCTTACATAAATTGCAGAGAATTACTGTTATTTTGACGTAAATTCCTGAAAATTACCATTACTTTGATATAAATCAATTTAAATGACTTATTTTTGACGCAAATCAAATAAAAAGTATTATTTTTTTTTTATTGTACACCAAATATAATGATTATTTTGAAAATGTACACCAAATGTAATGATAATAATTTTAATTTAATAAAAAAAAAATTTGGCACAAAGTAGTGAAATGGGAGATGGGTGAGAAAGATAGCCTCTACAGAATGGAAGGCCTAGAACTGGAAGGGTAGAAAGGTGGGTCAAAGAATCCGAGCATTTGGTTTGGGGCCTCTCACCATCGTTTCCCAGTAGTTTGGCAGCTTCGCATATCTTCCTTCTTCCCCTACCCCGCTCTCTGATTCTTCCCCCCCCCCCCCCCCCCCCCCCCTGTCATTCCACTTGACTATCTCAATCATGTGTTATTTTCCTAACACATTCTAAACGCTCTATATCTTGACGCCCATCCTACCTCTCCTCATCATCATCATCATGTAGTATTAATTTCTCTCTCCTTTCTTATTTCTACATCCTACTTTCCTAACCCTCCACTTGATCATCTAACATGTAATGATAGATAATTGTGCTTCACCGTTTGTTGTCATTGTCCCTGTATTCTGAAGAAGGCCACAGGCCGAAACGTCAGTACTGTGTTGTGTTCCTTCCTTGTAAAGCTGTCATCATACTTTGGAGTGTTTAGCACACCATACCACTAGCTCTAATCATTTCTTGGCTTAGGTTCAATTTATTGTCATAAATTCAGTGACAGCTATGGCTGTCAGATGGGTTATTTATTTATTGACACGTCAGCTGTCAGTCCAGCCTTGTATATTGCCCGCTTTTATTTTAATGTTGTTCATTGCCGATCCTGTGCTGAAAAGGTTTCCTTGATGTCTTGGCGATGCCAAAGAGATTTCCATAGTTGGGTGTTAAAAATTATTGTGGATTATAGTCAATTTTATTTTAAAAAAAAAAAAGCGGCACTTTTACAATACGTTTGTCCTCTGACTAAGCACACATGTGGTGGGAGGAAAATCGTGACAGCACTGACTTGTCAGCCATTCTCCGGTGGGAATAATTGGATATTTTTGCACATGCAAACTGTTGAGATCAAAGAATATTTATTTTTGCCATCATCATTTTGACGGTTTCGTAATTTAGGATTATGGAAATGAGTGATAAACATATTTCTTGGTCAATATGTGTCCTATTTTTAGTATTCTTTGCTAGTGTAATTAGTTTATAATTTAAGAGGAAATTAATCTATCAATATTTTCTACTGTATGATAATATATGCACACACACAATCATGGGCACACATGAGATCACCAAACACACAAGATTTGACCCGCCAAGGTTTATTGATATTAAATATTTTTTGCAGAGAGCTGAATTGACAGACTTTGAGAGATTCAAATTGATGAAAGCAAAGCAGGCTGTGAGTGAACATTTTTGTTTCAATTGTTATAAATAAATTAATGCAATTTAATATTATCGTGCTACTGTATTGTTTATTTTATGCATTTATATATATTTTTGCTAGGTTTAATTATACTTTTAAAAACTCCCAAACGAATGATGAATATGGATAATAGGAAGTGCCGTCTGTACTTGAAATGATGATTATCCAATTCTGACAAATTTCTTAGACTGAATTGTTAGTGACTTTTGCACTTATATTTAAATGCAGTTTTGTATTTTCAACTCATTTGTTCAATTGAAAAATGTTTCTCTGTGGGTTCGATGACAGTGCATGTTTTGCTAAGCTGGCAATTAATTTTCTTTTTGCTTGTTTATTTCTAATCATATGTTGCTTCATTGACTTTTGTTTTGTTCTTTCCAGATATGTACATTTCTTTCTTCTTTAGAGTTTAATGCAAAACTCTTGTATGTTTATGAAAGTATATTTTGTTATGAATATTTTTTTGTACTCAGTATCCATGGCTTTGAACTCTAATCAAATCAAATGTTTTGACATTTTTAAACCTTTTCCTCATACTTTCCTTGTGTTTCTTTGTAGCCTCTATACTATGTTAACCCTTTCAGCCTGACTTTTTTGTTGTTGCGATTTCTAAATAAATCTTTGTGATTCTATCAGTATTGGCTGTTAGCAAAGATACACCATGCATCATCTGGTAAAATTTATAAACAGGTTTTTACAAAATATGAGGTGGGATCTCAAACATGCAATGGATGATGAATGTGGATAATAGGAAGTGCGTCTGTACTTAAAATGATGATTATCCAATTCTGACAAATTTTTTAAGAACGGTGAATCTTAAATATTTTTTGCACTTACATTTAAATGCAGTTAAGTATTTTCGCACAAGTGTTCTATCAATGCTGAGTTATGAAAATTTAGAAATGCTGCATGCAAAATTCCTAAAGGTCAATGATTTAGGACTTTTTTTTGCTATTTCTTTCTGGTCAAACTACTGACTTCTTTCTGTGATTTCTGCTCTCCATGTAATCCTATGCCTTTCCTTTATCTATTTCTCTGTATTCATTGACAGTGAATGTCTATTTCAATGCTGAATTCAACTTTTCTTTCTGCATGTTCAATCCATCTATTTTCCTTTTGAGTTTTTGTCTGTTGCTTTTTTGGCTTGTTTTGTTATTTCCAGATGTGTTCATTTCTTTCTTGTTGTGTTATATATATATACAGTCGAACCTGGTCTTAGGACCACCTGTTTAAAGCGTTTCCCTGGTTATAGGACCGGGTCTACAATTTCCCCGAGTTTTTTACTATATGCTAACACTGATTACGGCGCTCACCGTATGACGCGACCAGAGACCAGGCTAATTAACCGCCGCCAATGTTATTTATCCGTTTACGACGACCAGCCAGTCCTTCGTCTCGCTGGGAGCTATAAACGATCGACACAGTGTCTACAGGTGTTGATGTTTTCCCGTATTTAGTGAGTCCCAGATTACAGTGGGACGTGTTACGTTTATCAGTCAATACTGGTGCAGACACAGATCTATGATTCGTGAAGTGACATCACTTCGCGGTTCCGTCTAGACCAGAGTAGACCATTGCGTGGCCCGTATAAATTACAGGAATTAACTAAAGAATTAGTCATTGCCCGCTTAGAGTGTATTCATGTACATGTACAGTATCTCAGTGAATTATTTTTGTGGATTTTAAAAGTGTTACACACAATATAGGAAATGGCCAGTGTCAAAAGTGTAAAACCAAAAGCATTAACGCTGGAAGAACGAATATCAGTGATTCGACAAAATCAGCAAGGTAAAAGTTCGCGATTATTGGCAGAACAGTTTGGAGTGGGAAAGACACAGATTTTACGTACGTTAAAGAGAAAAGCCGAGTATATGAATGACTTTGAAAATAATGCACCAAGTATGAAAAGAAGGAATAGCAGGAAAACGGGAAATGAAGACATAAATACACTTTGTTGGAAATGGTGTCAATCAGCACTTGCACGAAAAATTCCGTTATCTGGGCCGATGATCAAAGAACGAGCTTTACAGTTTGCAAAAGAATTGGAAAACTCAGTCTTTAAAGCATCGAACGGCTGGTTAGAGGCCTTCATTAAAAGACACAATCTTGTGTTTGGTAAGCAATGTGGTGAAGTCGGTGATTCAGATATGAGTGCTGCGGCTGACTGGACTTCTAAATTATCCGAGATATGCTATGGTTACGCTGCTCAAGACATTTTTAATTTAGATGAAACCGGGTTATTTTTCAAAGCGACTACGGACAAAACATTTTTTGTCAAAGGAGAAAAATGCGCTGGGGTAAAAAAAGCAAAGAGCGAATAACAGTGATGCTATGCACTAACATGTTGGGGGAACGAGAACCGGCTTTAGTGATTGGGAAAGCAGCTAACCCTAGGATTTTTAAAAACATCAACATAAACACACTGCCAGTGATTTACAGAAACAACAAAAAGGCATGGATGACTGCGCTATATTTGAAGATTGGCTGAAAAGTTTTGACCGTAAGATGCAGAAAAAAAAGCGCCACATTATTTTATTTGTTGACAACGCTACCTGTCATCCCAAGATCGAACTACAGAATGTTAAGCTGCAGTTTCTGCCACCCAACACAACTGCATTAGTTCAACCCCTAGACCAGGGTGTCATTCAGACATTTAAATTAAAGTTTAGACAAAAACAGCTTCTACATCTTATCACAGTCATGGAATCAAACAAGGATGCTTCCGGAACCGAACTCATGAAACAGGTCAATTTACTGGATGTAGTCTACTGGATTGCTGCAGCATGGAAAGAAGTGGACAACTCAACCATCCTTAAGTGTTTCTGTAAAGCAGGTTTTCATTGTCCTGCTGAAACACACGCATATTCTCTGACGCACATGGAATCTGCATCAAAGACCGACGTGCAAATTGTTTCTACTGCAATTTCTACTGCTTTGGATAACCTTTCAAAAGAATTGTTTGGATACCAATTGACAGACATCTCCATGATTGATTCAGGGCTCCAAACTTGCAACACAATAGAAACAAACTGGGATCTTCCTGCCACTGCAATTTTAGCTGCTGAGGATGTGAATAGTGAATCAGACAACGAACAAGATTCTACTGACATTGAGAAAACATACACTATCGCAGATGCACATAATGCTTTGGAGCTTCTGCGCACCTATTCAATAACAAACGGAGATCTGACATACTAGACGTTATCATGGACTTGAGAGAAAAATTGAACTTATCGTTTATTTCATCTGTCAAACAACAGACTACCATATTGGATTTTTTTCAAGTCAAAGTGATACATGTACAGTATAAGTGGAATCTGTGTATGTGTGTTTTATTTTTGTGTGTTTAACTATCGTGTTTTATGAAAAGTGTCCAACCAGTGGCTATTGTAGACCGACATGTGCACTATGTTCTACTCATGGATTACGCTGATTTGCAGGTTAGTTTTCATAGTGCTTAGGATAAAATTTTTTTCATCGCTCTATTTATTATGTGAAACCTGTGAGGCAGGACCACCTGTCCTATGGGACCAGTTTTTGAAAGTCCCGTGAATGGTCGCCTTAGACAGGTTCGACTGTATAAAGCAAATTGTTTCCATCACATGTTGATGAAAGTCTGTATATTTTGTTGTTTTGTTAAGGTTTATTGCTTCAATTATTTATAGTTTGAAACCAGCAACGGATGATGAATATGGATAATAGGAAGTGCCGTCTGTACTTGAAATGATGATTATCCAATTCTGACAAATTGCAACAATGAATTATAGCATGTAATTCTGGCACTTGAATTATATACATTGTCAATGTATCATACTTCTTAAGGCTATATTTGTAAGGTATTTAATGCAGTGATACCGTTTTGTGTTTCAGCGCAATCGTTTGATCAATGTTGAGTTTGGAAAATTGAGAAATGCTGCACGCAAAGCCCCTGCCAAGTCCAAAACACTGAAGAAGAAAGGAAAAGGGAAAGGAAAGCCCAAGAAATAAACAGCTACTGTCATGTTATTGTCCTTAGAGACATTAAATTAATTTTGAAATGTTTCATTGGTGTTGTATTTTCTTCTGTTTTGTATATCAATGGATGTTTGAACTATTTGACCACATATACATGTGTATATATATATATATATATATATATATATATATATATCATCATCGCTAAGTACCATGCCTGTTGGCTTTCGATCTCGACAGTTATTTATTTCTATTGTAGACCTTCAGCCAAGCTATTCTCTTAAGCTGTCTGGTATCTTTTCTTCCCTCTCTCTTCGTCCTTCATTTTCCTGTTGTCACATGTATTCCAGCTGGTCCCTTCTCATTGCATGTTCTTCTCATTATATGACCAAAAATTATAGTTTCTTCCTAATATTGGATATTAGCTCTTTTTACTTTGGACTCTTCTTAACTGTCCATGGTATTCTCAAAATTCTTATGTAAAACCACATTTCTACAGCCTGCAGAGATTTTCTTGTCTTTTCATGTCCATGTTACGACTGGCTCTACATAACATTTAAGAATTCTTTGTCTTGTTTCTGTTATCAAAAATGGACTGCACAGTATCTTCCTCATTTTTTGGAAAGCTGCTTTTGCACGAGCCATTGTGCATTTCACCTCTGTTGTAGATCTACCATCTGAGGTTAACATTTCCATATATTTAAATTCATTTACCTGTTTCAACCATAACAGACCGCTGTACCTAATTTGTGGTACTTTGCCTAGTAGTAGAAAAAAATGCATCGCAAACTAAAAATAATCAACTAATCATGGTCAAACCTCATGATTAGCCATTGCAAATGTCTTCCTCCCGTGTGTTTAAATTGACTTTATGTTAACCCCCCTTGTTTGAGGCGAAAACATTCTGAAAATTCACAATGAAACGAATGGCTGATTAACCTAGCACTTCAAAAGGAAATCGAAGTAAGTTTAGGCTTTTCACATTCTAACATGTAATTGATAACTTGGTTGATTCAGACTCTGAGGAGTTATATTTTCTATAAAGAATAAATTTCCAGTTCAAGTGACACAGACAGTGAGAGCTCGAGTGATGAGGGGAATCCTTGAACCTTATAGATTTGGAGCTAGATCAATAGTCAGGGGGGGGGGCGGTGTGTGTGTGTGTACCTCTAATAGCTGATGGGGGAGATCTAGGTGTTAATGGCTCATCCTGCTGGGTGGATTGGCACACAAAGGTGGAACATTGATGCTAGATGAAAGGATGAAAGGTCTACTTATTTTCTACAATGTCTACAAGTTCTATCTTATTCTAACCACTTGTTTGCATGTAACAAACATTTTTCTATATCATATTTTTTTTTTCCCTCTGATGCTCAGGAATAGGGGACAGTTAGGATCAGGGCCTCAGGTATAGTAGGGTTAATATTGTTACACTTGTCTTTATTGTGCATTGCGGTGATGTTTTTTTTCTTGTTGCTGCTATTCCTTCGGTCTTTTTTCTATTAAGGCTGGTCTCTTTATTTTTGCTTCTCAGTAATATCTAACATTTCTTGTAACTTGTTTTCACTTTTAGTATTAAGACTATCATCAGCATATCTTAGATTATTTATATTATGACCTCCAGCTGTTTTTCCAGGCATTCCCCTTATGGATCTTAAAATAATCTCATATATATATATATTAAACAAGGATGTATTTTATCGCCCTTGTTATTTGGAGTTGTTATGGACTTCATAGAAATGCTGCACTGGTAATAAAGGCATCGAATGGATACAAGGAGACCATTTGGAGGACCTTGACTTTGCTGATGACATAGTTCTCATCAGCAGTCAGATAAAAATGATGCAGGAAAACACAAATGAACTATCAATAGCCAGCAAAATTGGGCTTGAGATCAATCATGAAAAGACTAAAGTTCAGAAAAGCTTAATCCCAACAGATGACAAAATATACATGGAAAACAAACCAGTGGAAGAGATCGATCACTTTATCTATCTTGGAAGTCGCATTGATCGAGAAGGGGATACAAGCAAAGAAATTAGAATCAGAATAGCTAAAGCAGCAATGTCATTCAGAAGCCTTGAAAAGTTGTGGAAATCAAAACTCATCAGCACAAACACAAAACTTAAGACTATTAAAATCAAATGTACTATCAACCCTTACGTATGCGTGTGAAAGCTGGAAAACAACAAGAGACATAGAAACAAAGTTGAACGCATTCGAAAATAAATGTCTTAGGAAAATGCATGGTATAGCGTGGAACGCAAATTCAAAACAAATGAGGAAATTGACCCAGAGAACATTGATGAGAGAGGCAAGAGCAGCAGGAATCTGCTCCCTCTATGAGATAAAGCTGCTTGCACAAAACAGAGACAAGTGGTGAGATTTGATAAAATATCTTTAGAAGAATTGAAAACTGCTAGAACAAAAATTCAGATAAGATGAGATCTTTGTCTACGCTCTATCTCTTTTCATGATTGATCTCAAGTCCAATTTTGCTGGCTATTGATGATAATTCATTTGTGTTTTCCTGCATCAGTTTTATCTGACTGAATATTATTATAGAGGAAAATTTCCAAGGTGATAATAAATGAATCATAGGAGGAAAAAGTATGTTTAAAGCACTTGGTGAAAAAATGACAAAGAACAATATATGGTCTGAAGCAGGATCAAACCCGTACTCCTTGGCACAGCGCCTTGCCATGAGAAACATTGTGTATCAGTATTTTCCTATTAAGACAAGTATTTCCCTGTAGGGCTGAATACTTGTGTTGCAGGATGTATCTACCTTGCTTGGAGTTGCCATCAACTTATTCAGACAGGCATTGAATGGATATGTGGGATTCTATTGCAAAGCTTTTTCTTTTTGTAGACCTATTTCTCAATGGAAAGTAACAAAAAACAAAAATGGATAACTGACAAAATCTTAGAAAAAATGGAAGAAAGAGACAAGTGAAAAACACTGCCAGATACAAGGATATAGACAATGAAATACGGAGAATGTGCAAAAAGGCAAAAGAAGACTGGCTAAACCAAAGATGTCTAGAAGTCGAAACTATGGAAAGTAAACAAAAATTAAGAGAGATGCACACAGAAATAAAGAGGATGATGAATAAAAACAAAAAAGCTACAGGAAATGGATGTATTGCAAAGAGGGAAGAATGCTAACAGACAACAAAGCAAGAATATATAACAGAATTATTTCACGACGAAAGGGACAAAAAGCCAGACATAAAATGTACATACAACTATAAAATCCTGTAACCTGAAGTCGGAAAAGCTATAAAAACAATGAAAAAGGGAAAAGCAGCAGGGCCTGACAATATACAAATAGAGATGATACAGGCTCTAGAAGAGTTTGGCGTCAAAGTGATCACAGACATATGCAATGTCATATACCATATGGGATACATATCAAACGATCTAAAAACATCAACTTTCATTGCATTGCCTAAAAAGAATGGTGCAGCTGAATGCAGTGACTTCAGAACAATAAGCCTAATGAGCCAGGTAACAACAATTTTACTAAAAGTTATACAGGGAAGGATTCAGAATAAAATCAATGCTGAATTGGATGAGCAGCAGTTTGGATTCAGGAAAAACAGTGGGACAAAAGAAGCCATATTCAGCATGAGAACATTGAAAAGTACACAGAAGTAAACAAACCAATATATGCCTGCTTTATAGACTACACCAAAGCTTTCGATAGAATACACCATAACCAACTTATAGACTGCCTAAAGGATATAAATCTAGACGACGCAGACATACTTCTACCTTTACCTTTTAGCTCCCAGTGGAGCATAGGTCTTCAACAAACACTTTCCAAGTCGTTCTGTTTTTGCAATTCTTTTAAGATCATTCCATGTCTTCCCATCATCTTCATCTCTGCTTCAATCTGTCTTCTCCAAGAATTCCTTGGTCTTCCTCTTTGTCTTTTCCCCTGGGGATTCCAAAAAAGGGCCTGTTGTGTAATACTCTCAGTTGGTTTCCGTAGTGTGTGTCCTATCCATCGCCATCGTCTTCGCTGTATTTCTTTATCCACTGGTATTTGACCGGTACATTTCCATAATTCCACGTTTGTGACTTTGTCCTGCCATTTCCATCCCTTTATTCTGCGCAAGCATCCATTAATGAAAGTCTGTACCTTCGTGATTGTCAATTTTGTTATTCTCCATGTTTCACAGCCATATAATAGAACCGACTTAACATTGGAGTTGAAAATTTGTATTTTTGTATTTAGCCTAATTTCTTTGGATTTCCATATGTTTCCCAGTGCAATGAAAGCTCCTCTTGCTTTTGATATCCTTATTTTGGTATTGTTTTCTGTTCCTCCCTCTTTATCTATATTACTGCCCAGATATATATAAGATTGTACGTCTAGTAGAGGTATTTCTCCTAGTTTTATTTGGTTATTGCCAACTGCATTAATTCTCATAATGTTGGTCTTATCTCTATTAAACTTTAGTCCTAGCTGTTGTGATCTCTCATCTAATATACTCATTTTATCTTGCATCTGTTGGTGGCTGTGTGATAGGAGAGCTATGTCATCAGCAAAGTCTAAATCATCAAGTTGTTTGGTCAGTGACCACTGGATCCCATTTCTGTTGTTTTGAGTTATTTTCATAATCCAATCTATGGCCAGTAGAAAGAGAAATGGAGACAGAAGGCATCCTTGCCTTACTCCTGTTCTTATTTCAAATGCTTCTGTAAGCTGTCCTTCATGCACCACACTACATTTTGTTCCTTCATACATTGTTTTTATCAGGTTAATAAACTTTATGGGGATTCCATAATGACTCAGCAACTTCCAAAGCATTCTTCTGTCTAAACTATCAAATGCCTTTTCGTAATCTATGAATCCAATATAAAGTGGGGATTTTAGTTCTAAACTTTGTTCAACTATTATACGTAGAGTAGTTATTTGATCAGCACATGATCTGTTCTTCCTAAAACCTGCTTGTTCATCTCTCAAGTGTTTCTCTATAGCCTCTTTTAGTCTCTCCAGAATGATTCTGCCTAATATTTTTCCTGGCACTGATAGTAGCATAATTCCCCTATAATTTGTGCACTCCTGTAAACTTCCTTTCTTTGGTAGTTTGATCATATAACCTTCTCTCCAGTCTTTAGGTATTTCTTCCCTCTCCCAAATTTTATCCAATAGATTATGTAACATCTTGGTAGAGGTGATAATATCTGCTTTGATGGCTTCCGAAGGAATTTCATCTGGTCCTGTGGCTTTACCATCTTTTAACAGTTTGATGGCTTTCATTATTTCTTCTTTGCTTGGTTTTCCGCAGTTAACGTGTAATTCTTCTTCTGCTGGTAGTATATCTGGAGGATTATTTGAGCCAGGTCTGTTCAAAAGTTCTTCAAAGTGCTCCTTCCATCTCTCCATTTGTTCCTTTATATTACTAAGCAGATTTCCTTTCTTATCTTTGATAAAGGCGTTGATCTGTTTGTATTTTCCACCTAATTTCTTTGTGCTGTTGTACAGTTCTTTCATATTCCCTTTATTTGCTGCTTCTTCTGCCTCTTTAGCTAATTCATCTATATATTTCCTCTTATCCCTTTTAATGCATCTTCTCACTTCTTTGTTCACCTCTGTGTAAGCTTCCTGTGTCTTGGCTTTATTACTTCTTGTTTTGCTTTTATTTATGTCTGCTTTCTTGTTCTTTCTTTCTTTAATTTTATCCAGGGTCTCTGCTGTCATCCATGCCGTATTCTGACGCAGACATACGACTAATGTAATTTCTACTGGGAGCAAACAGCAATAATAAGATATAACAAGGAGAACCCATGGACATAAAAAGAGGAGTAAGACAAGGATGCATCTTATCACCAAGCTTGTTCAATCTATACACTGAGCAAATCTTTAAAAACATCTCAGAGATAGCAGGCCTAAACATTAATGGAAAGATAATCAATAACCTAAGATGCTGATGATACTGTTCTACTAGCAGAAAATCCTAAAGACCTACAACAATTGCTTAATGTGATAAACATAACAAGCCAAAATATGGACTAGAATATGGACTTGGGGCATGTTAAAAGACACAACAGCCTACTAAAAGTAATATTGGAAGGAAAAATACAAGGTAAAAGAGGCAGACCAAGACTAACATGGACGAGTAACATCAAAGATGGACAGGTGAATCTATGTCAGCCTGCACCATCAAAGCAAGAAACAGTAGAATGGCGATCCATGGTAGCCAACCTTCGTTGCGGAGAAGGCACACGATGATGATGATGATTTCTCAATAGTGACAATGTAATCTCAATGTAAACTTGCCCAAGCTTTAGCGAAAAGCAGAATAAGTTTTGATCAATCGAGATAAAGTTGAGTAATTAAAAATATTCTTATGAAAGAGTCCAGATAAGTTGTCACTGTGTGTCACACAAAAGTAAGCAGTGTTCTCTGTATATTTGCCACAGACAGAAATAGTTGAAGAATGCTATGAATCGGAGACATGGCAAGAAAAAAAGATAAAATGAAGATGCAGCAACAGCACCATCTACCTCAACATGAAACTACACACATTCTGTATGTGATAATTATTGTTGCTTAGGAAGAGGAAAGGATACCCTGTAAGGTATATCAGCGGAGGAAGTAGATCACTTTGTATATCTTGTACATTGCATAGATTGGGAGATTTATGTTTGTGCTGATGAGTTTTGATTTCCACAACTGTTCAAGGCCTCTGAAAAACAATGCTGCTTTAGCTATTCAGACCTTAGACTGCTGAACACATACTTCAAGACTACTGAATATAGTAGACTGAGGAAAACCCATTGGTCCACAGATACAACGTTACAGATAAAACTACATGGGCCACTACAAGAATAAAAAAAAAGACAGTAACATTTATACAGAAAATGACATTGTTGATATAGACAATACTTCAGATGAATGAAAGATAAATTAAATGTAACAGATGATAATATTTGTGACTAGACAATATTCAAAAGGCTTTTACAACTTCTCTGAGAAAATCTGTCCAGCAACGCTATTCTGTGGGCATTTGAATTTCGGTGGATGACCTCGATTCAGAGGTGTAGGTGTGGAATTGTCATCTTATTGCAAAGCAATCTTCTGTGGTCTGAAGATTCTAACTCTGGTGGGTAGGTACCATGGTGACCAAAATATCTTGGTGAATTCAAAGACACAAAAGTTTGATGTACTGCTTTTGACAGAATGCCAGACTCTGAAACAAAGCTATGGAATAGCTGGGAAGAGCTATCTGAAGGCATAGATAGATTGACAGATAAGACTGATTGCCTTCAGGTTTTATCCATGAGTATGGGTGGTACAAGGAAAGAAGATATAGAAAAGCAAATTTAATGGGGATTGTCAGATGGTATTACATCACCCATTTTATTTTAAGAGTGAGTGGGTTTTTAGTTTGAAGCAGACAGGCATAGATTGATTCACTGGCAAAATCATCAGCCTAGAAGCTGCTTTTAAAATTTAAAACCTTTAAGAATATGGGCATGTCCGGCAAGGCCGAATATAAAATAACAGAAGAGAAGCATTATATCTCCTGCCACAAAAGAGCTTAGGGCATCAATATGAAGGACAGAATTTAAGTTGTGAAAGTATCACCTCCAGAAAGAAAAATTAACAAATCTAGAAGTAAATTTTTAAAGAGATAAGTTTGCTTATCTCAATCCATATTATTTGTTATCAATCATTCTGAGTTGCTAAAGACAAGGCAAAACAGTCTATGGTTATGTTCTTTTAATAAAAAAAAATGCCATGAATACATGATGTTGATGATGTATTTATGGAATTGATCCATTTTCACAATATAAAATGTTTTGAGACAAACAACAAATGAATAATGCAGACATGCAATTAATTTTGTAAAACAAATACCTGTTAAGAAAACTAATTTCTTACGACATATCTTTTAGGACTTAACCTGTAAAAGCCATATAAAGATAAATGGTGTCCTGTAAAATGTTTCAGGCAGACGTTATTAATGTTCTTTGAGATGCGGAAGGGCACAGGACTTGGCAACTAAGAGTCTACATCCCTCCTTCAGATGAAAGCAATTGCAGTTAAAATGGGTACAGCCAGAAGTAAAAGGCTTAGTGGACACATAAGAGGACTTATCAGCCAACACAGAACTGGAATTATCAGTAGCTGGATGCTGTAGGACAAACTGAGGGGATCTGAGCACCTGTGGACATGCAATGATAACCTACAAATAACTCAATACCGCAGAGGAGTGAAATATATACTCAACCACAGAATTTGGACATGTTGGAACCAATATTCTTCCTTGCTGTCAACTACCATTCCTGAGCCATACCATTTCCTTTTCACTTAGATCAGCTGGAGAGCTTTAAGTTAGGAGGATTTGCATTCAATGACTATTTGCATCAGAAGCAATGAACCACAAATGATCAAGATCCTATACCTCATGGTGGACCTGGAAATACAGTAGCTAGTCTGACCAAGCTAATGGGATTTAAGGAGGGAAGGTAATCTGTAAACATCAATACAATGCATTTGTCTACTTTTCCAACCTTATATGGGTGGACAATGAAGAGAAACAGAAAATGGATGAATGCAGCAGAACCTTTGCTTATTTCATCACTAGGTCTGAGCCACCATGTTTATGACACTCTTATTAATTGCTACATGGGGCCTCACTGATTAGTGTGCCCACTTCCTTATTGGAGTGGTCCATGTTCTTTTCCCAGAATAGGCTGATTTTTTTTTTCACACTGACAATTATCTGGGGCTCATTTTAATACCTCCCTTAACAAGCCTCATTGTTAATGCATACCTTAAAAATCAATACCTCATTGTTACTACCTCCCCAACCGTGGGTTCCAAACTGTACTACAGAATTCGTGCACATGGGATAGGATTCTGCTAGGATTTTCTCGAGAAGATATCAGAGCACCTATGGATTCATCCAGTGTGTAGAGATGATGATCCTAACAACCAACAAACCTCCCCAACAAACTGCACCACATTGTTAATACCTTTCCCAACAAGCTATACCTCTTTGTTAATACCTTCTCTAACAGCTTACAGTCAGGTACATATTCTTCATTTCAGCTTTGTCACTGAAGAGCATCGGACTAGTTGAACACCAATCAGCATTCTAATCAATGTGCTACTGATACTCTGTGAATAATATAAATCTTTAGCACATTCAATATTTGGCTACATAAATATTTGTTTGCAGAATGCTGTAATGTCACGATTATGATGTGGAGCTGTCAGTTTATATTTTCAGTGAGCCCAGATCTCAGTGTAGATAATATCAAGTGCCTAGTCCTGTCAGCGACAGATAATAAAACTGAAGTTTTGTATTCAAGTTGAGCATATAAAAGAACTCTTGGCAATCAGAATAAAAAAAAAACAGGCTGTATGTTACTGCCCAAGCTAAATTTAGCAAAATGTCAAATTCCATTGAGTTCAGAATGCTGGTAGTAACTACCACAGTAACCGCCGTCAGTCATAGTTGTTCAATGTGTATTTTCTTTTTCTATGAATCTTTCTGTTTCTTGTAGATGGAGCTTGAAAGTGTGTTTCCAAAGATTGTGGTCTGCAGTTATTTCTTCTCAAGCTACAGGATGTTCAGTCTTCATGTCACGTTTACACACGTCTACAAATCATAGTTTTGGGCGCCTCCTAATTCTTTTAGCAGGAATCGGCTCCATCAATGAGATAGAACTGCTTGCACAGAACAGAGACAGATGGCGAGATTTGATAAAATATCTTTAAAAGAAAACTGCTAGAACAAAAATTCATATAGGAGAAGGTGTATCTTGGTCTACGCCCTATGGGCCGGTTACGGCTCGAAAGGTCAATAGATAGATAGATAGATAATTCTTTTGCCACCTGCTAATTGTCCTTAGAGCATACCTTTTGGTATGCGACCATTGTTCATACAGTGTATGTGGCCAAGCCATCATAACCTACGTTGTTTGAGTAGTTTGTAGATGTTCATGAGGCCTGTGCAAGTGAGGACCTCCACATTTGTCACGTTATCCTTCCAGGTGATACCAATAATATGGTGCAGACATCGCATATGGAATGCATTTAGCCTTCTCTCAAGCTTTGTATAAGTTGTCCAGTTAAGTTGGTAGTAGCTAACTTTATGAATTTAACCGGGACCCACACCAATACTACATATACAGAGATTGTGCTTTCCTGGGTGATCAGATAAGAGATTAGACTATTAATGAATATTGTACAAAGTTGATCCAAAGGACAATATTTTTGCTAAAACCAGTTATGAAAAAAAAATTCCTTCAATTTTTTCCACTGGTACAGTGAATAAAAATATGGTAAATACAGGTGAAAGAATATCAGTTAAATAAATTGTGCCAGCAACGTTAAATTTTAAGAACCACTAAAAATTGTTTCAGTTTAAACTGAACTCTGAGATTATAAAGCAAAATGTGAAAAGATCAACTTTCAAAACAGATTCAGAAAAGACAGTAAATGTTTTGTCCCCATTCTAGCTTGTCTTCATTTGTTGTTTAATTTCTTAGGAAAAGTCATATCTGTTAAAGTAATTAGAAGGTAACATGCAAGATATACTTATAGATCACTTAAAATCAAACAAAACAAGATAAATGGAAATAATGCAAGAATTTATGAAAGAAATAGCACAACTTGTCCCAACACCAAACACAAATATCGTACAAAAGAAAAAAACATTTTATGCTGAATAAACAGCAGGATTTTTTTAGTTTAGTAACACAAAACACAGCGAAGAAAATTTTTCAAATAATTTACATAAACAATCGACAAGATGTCACAGTATTTTTTTTGGCTTAATTTGACATCTACATTAATGACCCTCTACAGGAGTTTTATTGCAAGCATAGTTCAGTTCATATACTTAAGTTGGGAAACAAAACACCTTTTTTGTAGCAAAAATTATTCACCAATATACTGAAGTAGGTGGTACACATGTGATAAGAAGAGATTCACCAAGCAAGCCTTCAAATAACAGGCAAAAGAGAAAGACGCTGGTTGAGATAAACAATATGTAGAATATTTATGTTAGAGTCAATAATAGGGGAGATCAGCTCTGTTGCAGAGACTGAGTAGCTTACTCAGAACAAGGCCATGTGGCAAGACACACTGTGGGTACTGATGATTACTACAAAGATCGTTGGATATGGAGAATTCTAATTTCTGCTCTATCTGCCATCTTCCATTCAAAGGGACATTAGATAGATAGATAGACAGACAGACAGTATGATAGATAGACTAAATTATTATTTTTTGCTGGAAGTGCTTTATATAACGAAAAAGAAAGAGCACAACTAAACAATTACACTTGAAGAAAGACTTAACATTATACACAAAGAAACAGATATGGATAAGAATTAACAGTTTTCCAAAAAAAATGAAAGAACTTGAGATTGTGAAGGTCAGAGCTGCAGATGTGAAGAAGTTAGTACCTTCTAACCACTAAAAGAAAAGCTGGTGGAGAGGAGCACTAGAAGCTTCTGGGATGCTCACAGAAATTTGTAAGTTTCCTCTAAATGAGACTCCACCTGTTTCCTTATTACTAACTTATGAAGCAAGTTTCCACTGGTTATTTGCTACATAGTCTTCAGTCTCTATCATTTTGTAGAATTTGCCTTGATGCTGTGTGCATTTTTTTCTCTTAGAAAATAACTAGTCTTGCCGCAGTGTCTATCAGATTTGTTGGTATGTGTAATCTTGCTTACTTTGTATATATAAATCTTTACTTTTTATTTCAAATGTATTGGCATTTGTGGAGGCACAATATGTATAGATTACAGATGCCCAACAAGTTTTCGCTTCTTGATATGTTTATTTTTCTTTGATCAACATTTTTGTTTGTTTGTTTTATCAAGAGTGAAAATGTGAAATTCTCCATTAGAGGGGTGGACGCTGGGTGATCCAGAGATAGAATGATAGCACAAAACACTTTTCTTTTCAAATCTATGTTTTCTTTGTGGCCTCTCAGATAGTGGCTTTACCATTCCCAGTGAAAGAAAAAAAAATGAACAAATTAATAGCCTCGTATCTGCATGTAACTACACATGTGCAGTTCTAACAGAGGAAGGACTGAGCCAATGTTTCCCAATAGAAACTGGGGTTAAACAAGGATGTATTTTATCGCCCTTGTTATTTGGAATTGTTATGGACTTCATAATGAAGAAATGCTGCACTGGTAATAAAGGCATCGAATGGATACAAGGAGACCATTTGGAGGACCTTGACTTTGCTGATGACATAGTTCTCATCAGCAGTCAGATAAAAACGATGCAGGAAAACACAAATGAACTATCAATAACCAGCAAATTGGGCTTGAGATCAATCATGAAAAGACTAAAGTCATGAAAAGTTTAATTCCAACAGGTGACAAAATATACATGGAAAACAAACCAGTAGAAGAGATCGATCACTTTATCTTGGAAGTCACATTGATCAAGAAGGGGATACAAGTAAAGAAATTAGAATCAGAAAAGCTAAAGCAGCAATGTCGTTCAGAAGCCTTGAAAAGTTGTGGAAATCAAAACTCATCAGCACAAACACAAAACTTAGACTATTCAAATCAAATATACTATCAACCCTTACGTATGCGTGTGAAAGATGGAAACAACAAAAGATATAGAAACAAAGTTGAACGCATTCGAAAATAAATGTCTAAGGAAAATACTTGGTATAGCGTGGAACGAATTCAAACAAAACGAAGAAATTAGAGAAATCGCCAATCAACCACTAATATCTTCAGTAATAAAGAAAAGACGATGGTCATATGTTGGACATGTGATGAGAAGAGATAATAACCGAATAGAAAAGCAAGCCCTCATATGGGAAACAACAGGTAAGAGAAAAAGAGGAAGACCCAGGGAGACACTGAGAAGAACATTGATGCGAGAGACAAGAGCAGCAGGAATCGGCTCCCTCAATGAGATAGAGCTGCTTGCACAGAACAGAGACAGATGGCAAGATCTGATAAAATATCTTTAAAAGAAAACTGCTAGAACAAAAATTCAGATAGGAAAAGGTGTATTTTGGTCTACACCCTATGCGCCGGCTACGGCTCGAAAGGTCAATAGATAGATAGATAGATAGATCTGCATGGACAAATACTGAAGAAGAAATCATTTTGTTTATGTTGTAAAATGTTTTCTCTGTATTTTGAATTATGTTTTGACAGATGAAGAATATTTTTTACAGAAGCTTGAATTTGATGCTACTTATACCTGTACAAATTGCAAGTCAGATAATTTGACCAAGCCAAAAATAAAATATTCTGGAATTAAAGGGCAAGATAAGGTATCTTGAGTTCAAATGGCCTAAACATTAATGGAAAGGTAATCAATAACCTAAGATATGCTGATGATACTGTTCTACTAGCAGAAAATCCTAAAGACTTACAACAATTGTTTAATGTGATAAACATAACAAGTAAAAAATATGGACTAGAAATGAATATCAAAAAGACTAAAACTATTATCATAAACAAAGAAAATTCTCAAGACCTACAATTAAATATCACAGTTGAGGGAATACATCTGGAGACAGTCCAGAGCTACATCTACCTGGGACATACTATAACCAATGATGGAAAATGCAAAACTGAAATAAACAAAAGAATCTATCTATCTATCTATTGACCTTTCGAGCCGTAACCGGCCCATAGGGCGTAGACCAAGATACACCTTCTCCTATATGAATTTTTTGTTCTAGCAGTTTTCTTTTAAAGATATTTTATCAAATCTCGCCATCTGTCTCTGTTCTGTGCAAGCAGTTCTATCTCATTGAGGGAGCCGATTCCTGCTGCTCTTGCCTCTCTCATCAATGTTCTTCTCAGTGTCTCCCTGGGTCTTCCTCTTTTCTTTTACCTGTTGTTTCCCATATGAGGGCTTGCTTTGCTATTCGATTATTATCTCTTCTCATCACATGTCCAACGTATGACCATCGTCTTTTCTTTATTACTGAAGATATTAGTGGTTGATTGGCGATTTCTCTAATTTCCTCGTTTCTACGTTTCATTAACAACATCGTTTTTACGATAGCGGCTTGTTAAACCTCTGATCAACGGTTCTATACCAAGCCGGAGAAAAATAATTCCTCCATTTTGGAAACAACCGGAAATGTAGTTCTCTTTTCATTTTAAGTTCTTTTAAGACTTCATCATTTGTTTTCTTTTCCTTCCATCCAATTCTACCTATTCTTCTATAAATCCACATTTCAAAGGCTTCAATTTTCTGTTCTGTTTTCTTGTCTAATGTCCATGTTTCTGCACCATACAGGAATATTGAGAAGATGTAACATTTTGCTATTCTTAGTTTCAGCCCTGTTGATATTTGTTTTGTTTTTAGTATATTTTTCATGGCATTAAAATTACTTTTTGCCATACCTATTCTTTTGTTTATTTCAATTTTACATTTTCCATCAATGGTTATAGTATGTCCAAGGTAGTTGTAGCTCTGAACTGTCTCCAGATGTATTCCTTCAACTGTAATATTTATTTGTAGGTCTTGAGAATATTTTTGTTTATGATCATAGTTTTAGTCTTTTTGATATTCATTTCTAGTCCATATTTTTTCGCTTGTTATGTTTATCACATTAAGCAATTGTTGTAAGTCTTTAGGATTTTCTGCTAGTAGAACAGTATTATCAGCATATCTTAGGTTATTGATTATCTTTCCATTAATGTTTAATGGTTAATGGCAACAGTGGTTAAAGAACTGAACAAGAGGTTAGGTTCGATACTGATCTATGGCTTCCAATTTCATCCAGCCCTAAATGGGTACTGGATTTTTGTCTGGGAAAGTAAAGCAGCACAGGCGTAATAACCACACAATATTACCCCAAAAATAATGTGTCAAAGGTCTCCCAAGAATAGAGACACTGACACCATATTCCCTATACGCCATCCAGCATAACGGGACTTTTTACTTTTATGGTTAAAAGCAAAGAATTATACATTGGTCCTCCAGCTTTGGTGGTTAGGTATAAGGTCAACACCCTATTATGAGACACATATTGGAGAAATCTGACTTATTACATAATCTTGCAGAAAATAAAGTTTACTATATTCAACACAAGGTGGTAGCAGCTTTACAAATACAGGTGTCAATTTCTGTGTATAAAGATAGTTTATCATTGAAGATGGACCCCAGGTAGCTATACTGGTGCACAACATTATGTTTGTAGTTGATAAAGGTGGCAGGTGGTGTTTCAAATTCCTTACCGAGTATATTAGTTTTCTGCAAACTTACAAATAAAAAGTCTCTAATACTTTCATCTTCATATGCTGGAAATTGTACAAGAAATATCTTCTTGCCAAATATATTACGAATCATAATTTTAAAAAATACACAACTTTGTGCAAGGATCATTAAGACTGTCTATGATAAATTTTACAGATTTCTAAAAACTGTAAAACAATTGAAGTATAATATTGATTTTTAAAAAAATTATATATGCATTTTTGTTGTAATTTTAGAAAAAAAATATACTAATGGTAGTGTTTCACTCAACTTCTTCCAGATTACAACATACACATATAACATAGTTATGATTTTTTAAAATTTATCAATATTGGAATTGTTTTTACAATAATTTGGTCATATCAACACTTTGAATCATACATATAATCACAGAAGAGTGAAAAATATTATTGCATTTATATTATTTTTAAAAATTGTTTTCAAAATTATAAAATAAGTTAAGACAAAATAAATTAAATATTTTGTTTTATATTATTTTGACTAAAATAGTTATGTACACATTTCCTACTTGTTTTGGCAGGGTAGTTATAGAAAGAAAAATTAATTGAAGATAGTGAATGCTAATATTTTCTCCTGCAATAATTTTATTTTTTATTTTTCTTCAGTACTGGTTAGTGGATTGATCTCCTGAGAATAAAAAAATAATGTTTGAATACCAGCTGATAACATAAAGTTTCACCTAACCTTAAATGGGTATCAAAGATCCCAGATGTAGTACAACCTGGAGTGATACTGACCATATAACCAATAAAATATGTCACTGGTCATTGAAAATTATGAACACTAATACCACATTCTCCACATATCTTAAGGCAAGGAGAGTACCCTTAATTGCTGGTTAGCACTTACATGCTGCACTCCATGTATAAATTTGGTCTCTCCTTTGAAACTTATTGAAGATGAGTCAAGTGGAGGTTTGTGCAATTTTGACAATGCACTTACTACATATTGGGAGCCGTGATAGCTCAGTGGTAGTGAACTGGACTACAAAGGATAAGAGGTTGGGTTCGATCCTGAATGACAACTTCTGGGTTTACCCAGCTTTAAATGGGTACCAGATTTTTTCTGGGAAAGTAATGCGGCACAGGTGTAATATCAACCACATTACCCCAAAAATCATGTGCCAAAGGTCTATAAAAATTATAGACTTGGTGTGACGGGGCTCTTTACTTTTTGTTTAACTTACCACATATTAACAGCCCATAAAATTCAGACAAATGTTAGCTGCATTCTCACTTTCCAACATTCTTAAAGATGAAAAAGAGGCTATATATTCACAAACATACGCATATGTTGTGTGTGCACACAAATGTGGAGGTCTGGTATTTTTTAGAGGTGAGACACAGTCTCTGGACAAGAAGGTATGGAGTTCAAATCTCACAACAGCCTGTAGGAATTTTTCTCATCAAATTCATGGTTTCTTCTTGCATTTGCCCTCCCCCTATCTTTGGGCAGCAAGATCCTCCCTCACAGATACAAGTGAAATACAGGATATCCTATAAGCAGGATGTCCTATGAGCTGCCTGAACATATTATAGAACCATTGGCAGTTTTTAAGTCATAAAGAGTAGACCAAACAGCTGCTTCCAGGTTAAAATTGTTTTAAAACTAATTTTTCCCACATCATCAGACTATTGATGATAAAAATATAAGTGGCTCAGAAGATGGAGGATATCTGCCTGTATGGTGAGAAACACCCACTCATACTGAGGACATTTTTACCTGAGTGATGAGAATGTTAGTGCGCATTGGAAACAAAACTGATATTTAAGCTAAAATTCAGTTCCTAAAAAAGCTTTCAGACCTACAGGAGCAACATATATATATAAAGTATAACCAATGCTTTTTTTCTAAATAAAAGATTACCAGAAATGTATCATCTCAACCAGTAAAATGAGAAAATCATAATATACCAAGCCTCTGAAACACTGGTGTAGTTACATTTGTATTATCATTATCAACAACCATAACATAAGAATGTGAACCTGTGGCAATAATACTTTTCAATTACTTGTACAATTTGTATGCCAGACTGTTAAGTCCTGAAAGTTTACCAAAATGTGCTTTGGAATGTTCAGTCTGAAAATAAAACCCTATGTAACAGTGGTTTGCTATTGTACACCAAAAACTAAAGGGTTTATGAGAACTGCATTATAGTTAGGCGACATTGAGAAATTTCTGACATGAATTGAGTTGCGTGGAAGCAAGGCTTATTGATAGGAAATAGATAAAGAGATGAAAATTAGTTGAGCTTGGGTGGTTGGAAAAAGAGGACTTAAAGCTGAAGTCAAAGATTGTAGAGAGAGAGAAACTAACATGATAATCATTCTATATAGTTGAAAGCTATCATCAATAATCAAACTTGAGAGTTAAAAGCTAACATGACAATTTTACTATAGAGCTGAAAGCTAACATGACAATTTTACTGTAGAGCTGAAAGCTAACATTGATAATTGTCTTGTAGAATTGAAAACTAACATCCAGAATCATCCTGTAGAATTTAAAGCTAACACTTTCAAAGAAAGAAAGTAACATCAACTTGAGAATCCTCTTTACTGAAATCTGACATGGCTGCACAATTTTACAATTCTTCAGCAATGATTATGTTTATTGTGGAGACTGCTTATACATGATCATCAACAGCGAATTAAAAACCAAAAATGTGAAACACAATGTTGAAATTTTGTTAAGGACTTTCATTGTATAATTTTTCTGTGCTTTTCATTATCAATATCCAAAGACCAAATTCATTGAGAAATTATATTTGAAATAACCTCTCAGCTATACAGAAGCACACACTGTTTTTAACCAGTCAAACATCACTCCGCTCACCCATCTCAACACTGTCATCTATTTCTTCATTCATCACTCAAAAGTCTCAGTCATCAGCAGTCAACAACTTCCTGGCAGGCTCGGTTCCATCGCTCATGTCAATTTCAAAGTCATTGTCTTCATCTTTTTCTGGTGCTTTGCTGTAGAATTTCTTGCCATAATTAATGTCCATCTGCTCCCATCTTCTAGTGACCTTTTTCTTTCTTTTCATGACTTTCACAAAGATGATTATAATGATTGCTATAACAACAAACGCAGCACTGGATATACCAACAACAAGACGAATTTTGTTGTCTCCTTGCTGAAGTTCAGAGATTTTAGACTTGGAATCAGCTGCACCTATTTCCTCAATGTTCAGAATTCCTAAAATGAAACATAGACAATTATTTTACAACTTCTATTCTTGGTTGTAAAAATAATAAAACATAAAATTAAAAACAAAAACAATAAAAGTAAGTATGAGCTGTTTAAAATATAAATACCGTTTATGGTTATTACTCTAGAGTTTTTTACAAACAATGTATCCCAAGAGGGATAAAGTAGCCAAAGAGCATTAATTTCAATAACTAAATTATTTGTTGCAAATAAGCAAAAATAAAAAAAAAAAACCAATAAAAACATATGACCTATTTATAATCAGAAATTATACTTATACCTATTCATTCTTCTTCTTCTGTTCAACTCCCAGTGGAGCATAGGCCTTCAACAAACACTTTCCAAGCCATTCTGTTTTTTGCCATTCTTTTAAGATCATTCCAGCATCTTCCCCATCATCTTCATCTCTGCTTCCGCTTGTCTTCTCCAAGAATATTTAGGTCTTACTCTTTATGTTTTACCCTGGGGATTCTAAAAAAGGGCCTGTCATGTAATACTCTCACTTGCTTTCCGCAGTCTGTGACCTATCCAGGGCCATTGTCTTCATTGTATCTCTTTATCCACTGGTACTTGACTGGTACTTTTCCATAATTCTATATTAGTGATTTTGTCCTGCCATTTGCAACTTTTTATTCTGTGCAAACATCCATTAATAAGGTCTGTATCTCAGTGATCGTCATTTTTTGCTGGTCTCCATGTTTCACTGCTATATAATAAGACTGACTTAATATTAGAGTTGAAAATTTTTCTTTTTGCCTAATTTCTTTGGATTTTCATATATTTCCTAGTGCAACGAAGGCTCCTCTTGCTTTTTGTATCTTTATTTTGGTATAATTCTCTGTTTCACCCTCTTTGTCTATATTATTGGTCAGATATATGTATTATTATACATATAGTAGAGGATATTCTCCTATTGTTATTTGGTTATTGCCAACTGCATTAATTCTCATAATTTTGGTCTTATCTCTATTTATTTTCAGTCCCATCTATTTTGATCTCTCATCAATTATGTTCATTTTATCTTGCACTTGTTGATAATTATGTTATAGGAGAGCTATGTCATCAGCAAAGTCTAAGACATTGAGTTGCTTGATCAGTGACCACTGAATTTAATTTCTGTTCTGAGTTATTTGATATCTATTTATTACCTTATTATTATAGGAAAATCAGTACAGAAGTTTCAATATTCAATCAATCCAGTATGGAACATCATAAAATGTCTACTGTTGAAGGAGTCTACACTAGTGTTTCAAAACTAATGTTTCTTATAGAGTCCATTAAATGCAAACAAATACATAGAAAAGATCATTTGCAGTTGTAGACCTCAATGAGTAGAAAAAAGAAAAGAAGTAAAAGCATAGATGATCAAAAATTACTACAATCAAAGCCAAAAGTAGATGAAATCAGATATTTAATAAACTGATGAGTATGAAATTTTGTTTACAACCCCCCACCCCAAAAAAAAATATATATAAATATTTAAAAATCCTAAACTATGCCTTTGTTATTGACCTAGGCATCATATTCCTACACATTATGAACATCTTTCACTTGTCCACTGAGTAGTGACAGGTTGCATAAAAGCCTTATTAATTTTAGTCTCCATGTAAATGGCAAAAAATAAAGCACTGTTAGGTGTAGGTGTCTTGGCAAACCTGGTTAACCAAGATTCTTCCGATTACTCATGCACAATCAATTTCAAGACAGAACAAAACAAATCAGGCTTGTAAGGAACAGCCAAAATCATCTGGCAAGAGAAACCTTCAGGCAAAATAAACATATGTACTAGAAACCAACAAAGACCTGTGCAGAGCCATTATACCTGAACCACGGACCAACTTCATAAATAAAAATTAATCCTAAATGACCAGGAATCATCATCATCATGCGTCATATGGGTTGACATAGGTCATCATTTCCTTTCACAATTTTCTCACTTCTATTGACATAAACTTGTTGCATAAGACGTTTTTCATTTTCTGAAATGCTATTTTGGCCTGAGCTGTTCCACTTTTTGGGAGCCATGATAGCTCAGTGGTTAGTGAACTGGACTACAAAGGACAAGAGGTAGGGTTCAATTTCAACTGACGGCTTCCAGTTTACCCAGCCTTAAATGGGTACCGGATTTTTCTGGGAAAGTAAAGTGGCAAGGACGTAACACCGACCACATTACCCCAAAAATCATGTGCCGAAGGTCTGTAAATTTTATGGTCACTAACACCATATTCCCTATACGCACTTGGCGTGACAGGGGTACTTTACTTTTATTCCACTTTTTATTTCTGCTGTATCTTTTATATCTGATCTTATTACTGTGCCAAAGTATTTGTTGCGTTGTATATCTTTCAGATTTGTCCTGCTTATTTTTATGCTGCATGATGGTGGTGATTGTTTCTTTGACATGACCATTACTTCTGTTTTCTTACTATTCAGACTGAGATCTTTCTTATTTCTTTCTTTTGCTATTATGTCTATCATTTCTTGTTGTTTCATTCTCTGTCTCTGCTATTAAGACTATGTCATTCATGTAAATGTTTATTATGATTCTCATATCCTTGCCATCAATGTTTAATTTCTCCTGCATATTATTTCCACATGCTTTACTATGTCAAATGCTTTTGTGTAGTCTATAAAGCACAATTATAGATCTTTCCTTACCTCTATAGCTCTTTCTAATAATGTTCTCAGGATGTATATTGCACTATTGGTACCCAGGAATAGCAAGGAATGACCTGGAACAGCCTTAAAAAATGATCAACCAGCGAGAAATGAGAGCTCTGTTAACCCACCTTAGAGCCATAAATAAGTAAAGACACGTTTGAAACCAACCAGGAAAACAGAACGGAGAGAACTATATGAAAATTATGAGTCAGTACATGTAAAGTACCCCCGTCATGCCAAGTGACGTATAGGGAATATGGTGTTAGTGACCATAAATTTTACAGACCTTCGGCACATGATTTTTGGGTTAATGTGGTCGGTTTTACGCCTGTGCCGTTTTACTTCCCCCAAAAAATCTGGTACCCATTAAAGGCTGGGTGAACCAGAAGCTGTCGGTTGGGATCGAATCCTACCTCTGAGTCAGTACATGACTGCAGTTATTTAAGCTCAGCAGACATGAGCAGGCCAAGATCTTCAGATTCAGAATAGGTTACTTTGGCCTCAGAGCGCACATGCACAAAACAGAACTCAGTGACACTGCAACATGCGATTGTAAAGCATCCAAACAGACTACAGAGCAACAATAACAATTATTCTACAGAGCTTAGAGCTAATGTTCTCAGTGAGATAAAATAACATCAACTTGAGAATAACAACTCTCCTTGAGGAGAGCTGACACACCCATCAGAAACACATTTTCTTTTTTAGTAAAAAAATTGCATGTACAGAAGCATAAAAATATTAATCAGATATGACCTTCACCAATAGTCCTACAAACAGTGCACCAGGTAGTCCGATGTAAAAATCAGTTTAAACTTTAGCCAGATATAGAAATCAGTTTAAACTTTAGCCAGATATAGAAATCAGTTTAAACTTTCGCCAGATATAGAAATCAGCTTAAACTTTAGCCAGATATAGAAATCAGCTTAAACTTTAGCCAGATATAGAAATCAGCTTAAACTTTAGCCAGATATAGGAATCAGCTTAAACTTTAACTAGATATAGAAATCAGCTGAAACTTTAGCCAGATATAGAAATCAGCTTAAACTTTAGCCAGATATAGAAATCAGCTGAAACTTTAGCCAGATATAGAAATCAGCTTAAACTTTAGCCAGATATAGAAATCAGCTTAAACTTTAGCCAGATATAGAAATCAGCTTAAACTTTAGCTAGATATAGAAATCAGCTTAAACTTTAGCCAGATATAGAAATCAGCTTAAACTTTAGCCAGATATAGAAATCAGCTTAAACTTTAGCCAGATATAAAAATCAGCTTAAACTTTAGCCAGATGTAAAAATTGCCTAAACAAATTCTTCAATAAAAAACAAGCTTACAAGAAACAAAATGAAGAACAGACATGTGACTCAATTAAAGTACTTCTTCCATCCACCCTTCCTTCCTTCATTTCCTCCCTCCCTTTCTTTCTGTCATTCACTCTTTGACTAGTAAAGAAATGAGTATTTCTCTTCCTTGCCTGTCTTTAAAAAGATGCTAAATAGGTGCACATGTGTTGTGGTTTGCAGCTAGGCTGCGATATTTTGCACATTACTTTTGTCAAAGAAAACATCTGACTTTAGTATGGCATTTTTTAGTGCTGGGTTGACTTCCTTCTTTGGTCTCTACTTGCTTGACCAGAATAATTAGCCTGTTTCCATTCAAGAGTACCACTTGGAGGTGGAGTAGGATCTGGATCAGCTCTGTCGTTCAATGATCCTGATGCACATAGTTGGCTGTGGGTTGCTGACTACCTCAAGTGCTTGTTCAATCTCCCATTTTACATCACACAGGAAATAAAAAAAAATATATATATAATCTTCTGCTTCATCCAAATACCCCAGATGTTGTTGGGAGCACCACGGACAGACTTTGTCAACCTTTTCCATTTAACTCCATCTCTTTGTCTGCCTACCTCTCCTTCCTTTCATAGTTTCTCACTGAATGGTCCCTCCATGGCTCTCTCTCTGTATATATATATATACACACACATAGACATATATAAGACTTGGTAGGTGTGATATTTTAATTTAATGACTATTTATTTGACACTGATACTTTTCTTAAAGTACTGAATACATTTTAAGAACTATAATTATAAGAATATTTATCATTTTAGTTTGTAAATATCTTAATCAATTTTTTTAGCTGTTCCAATATCTCAGTTTACTATATAATTATATGAAAAAGGAACTAAAATTATTCTAAAGCAAACTTTTTTTTTATAAAAGACAAAAAGAGAGTTAGAAACAGGCAATAAATAAATTGTATGAAAAGAGTTGAAAAAATCAACATGCAACAGAGCAAATATAAAAGAAGGTTAAAGAAAAACCTGTGCTGTTTGCTGTGAAGCAAAAAAGTTAATGAAGTCAGTTTACTAGACAACAGCAACTGATGTCATTCAATTTTGACTACAGATAAAACCATTGCAATAGTATCATTAAGTCAGAAGCAATGTATGAATAATATCCTCCTTATTCTTCTTCTTTATTTTCTCATTTGCCTTTAATTTGCTCTCTTGTTGGCCTCTACTGATGTTATTTTTCCTATTGTATTCCATCAAAACTATGATCATAAACAAAGAAAATACTCAAAACTCACAAGTGGTTATCAAAATTGAAGGAATAGACCTGGAGACAGTTCAGAACTACAGCTACCTTGGACATACTATAACCAGTGATGGAAAATGTACAACTGAAATAAACAAAAGAATAGGAATGGCAAAAAGTAATTTTAATGTCAAGAAGAACATACTAACATCAAAACAAATAACACCAGGGCTAAAACTAAGAACATCAAAATGTTATGTCTTCTCAACATTCCTGTATAGTGCAGAAACATGGACATTAGAAAAGAAAACATAACAGAGAATTGAAGCCTTTGAAATGTGGATATATAGAAGAATAGATAAAATTGGATGGAAGGAAAAGAAAACAAATGATGAAGTCTTAAAAGAACTAAAAATGAAAAGAGAACTACTTAACACAATTCAAACTAGACAAAGCGATTTTTGGGCCATGTTAAATGACATAACAGCCTACTAAAAGTAATCCTGGAGGGGAAAATACAAGGTAAAAGAGGCAGAGGCAGACCAAGACTAACATGGACGAGTAACATCAAAGATGGACAAACCAGTCTATGACAACCTGCGCCATCAAAGTAAGAGACAGCAGAATGGCGCTCCATGGTAGCCAACCTTCAATGCGGAGATGGCACTCAAGATGATGATTCCATCAAACCATCTTTTCATGGTCAGCTTTGGGTATGGGGTTCTCATGGTGATTTTTTAAGGCTCTTTGTGCTGTGTTTTGATTTTTCTGTCTTATCATGTGCAGAAAGTGAACACAGCCACTGTTCCCTGTCATACGATATCATCATTCATCGAAAGCATTGGAATATTGAAACATGATCAAAACGGATGAGACACACAGCTGTGCACATGTGTGCATAGAGCACTTAACTCAGTAGCTCCTGCGATAAGCCACTTGGGATATTTCAACAAGGAACACTTTTCATGCATAGCCTTCAATTGTTTCCGCTGCCTATCCACCTTATACCGGGAGTTCACATTTTGAAATGATGATCGTCATATTTTTTTTAAAATGTAGCGCTTGATGATGTTAGGCCATCGTTGTTGACTCCAATTCCGAACATATTGACTTAGTCGTCAGATTATCGCACATCAAACACCGATTTAGCGTACGGTCTATTTACAATGAATTACGTGACGTAGCACACAAATTTTTTTAATTGTTCCTTTATGACTGTGTATTAAATGGCAGAACTATTCTTAGCTTTTTTTATCAATTCATTTCTCATCTTATCTGTCATGCTGTTTCCTGTTATGTGTCTAACATACTTCATTTCGGTAGCCCTTATTTTCTTATTGTTCTTGAGTCTAGTGTATGTGTAATATATGAAAAATAAGTATAAAAAATATCATTTTAATGTTATTATCACAATGAAATATATTAAGTTAAGATATTAAAATATACGAGTTGTCATGATTATAAAGTAATTAATGATGGTGAAAATAAATAAAAAATTAATTACCTGGTTTTTCACCTGCATCTATACGTTCTTTGTCAATTTCAGCTGATATGTTTACAGGTAATTTAGAAGTTGAAAACTGACCATGTTTCTCTTGGAAGATTTCAAATGAATCAATAACAGATCTGTCTATTGCATTAATCTGCTCATATCTCAGCATACTTGCATTGATGATGTGAAGTCGTCCATAAGTAAGAAGTGAGTCATTAGTGTAGCGGAATGCAGACCATGCCGCTAAGACGCATGAAAGACAATAATTAATTTTAATAAAGTAATAACAGAGAAATAATAATGAAGAAGTGTTTAATAACAGCAATGTGTCGATAAATTTTGGCATTAATCAATAGCAGAAAAGAGGTAAATATATTATTTTTTTGTTCGCCAGCTTTCACCTCTGGCATAGTCCCTAGAGACTAGGAATTGAATTTTGCATGTTAATCCGTTTTTCCCTGACAGCCAAGTGTACAAGGGTCCCTTGCCGCACAGGCAGATAACTCCATCTTCAGAGGTACTAATATTTTTTTCCGTTGATGAGTAATTTTGAGTAAAATTGAAAATTGATGTTTCAAGTTGGGACATTGTTGTTGAGATCAGGGGTGGTTGCGCAGTGTGAAATCATAAATAAAAATCTAAAATGATGCAGCTTAAACTATATGGGGCAATCAAATCACTTAAACAGACAGCTGACTTCATGAGAGAGTCTGGAATCCTACTCTGATTGAGTCTTGATTACAGAGAGAGAGAGAGAGATTTGAACTCACAACCTCTCTATCTCAAGACCGGCATCTTACCCTGAGACCAACCAGTCCCCCAGAGGTAAATATAATTCTTCTTTTTGCTAAATTTAATAATTTGAAATATTAAAAAAAAGCTATTTAAAGTAGTAGATACCTGTTTTTAAAGTATTTAGTGGTAAAAAAGAAATGATATTTTTTTGTGTGACAAATTTAAATTAGTCAGCAAATGTGATATTGAAGATGGAAAGCTATATATTAGCTAATTTACAAACATGTTCTAGGTTCAAACACAATTTTTTTATTTGGAAATAAAGTTGTTAATTCAGTCAGAGAATTTAAGCTTTAAATTGTTTGTTACTTTTTTGTTGAAGCTTGGGATCTTCAAATCAAATGTATTATCTACCTTAACATGTGTGTGTGAGAGCTGGATGACAAGAGAAGAAACATACAATTAAAAATGATAAAAATTTAAAAAAATCCAGAAAATACTTTGTATACAATTTAATGAATTCAAGATCTGTCCAGAAATAAGAGAAATGCTCCTACAACTATTAATCTCATCTATAATCCAAAACTCACAACTGGATATCAAAATTGAAGGAATAGACCTGGAGACAGTTCAGAACTACGACTACCTTGGACATACTATAACCAGTGATGGAAAATGTACAACTGAAATAAACAAAAGAATAGAAATGGCAAAAAGTAATTTTAATTTCATGAAGAACATACTAACATCAAAACAAATAACACCAGGGCTAAAACTAAGAATAGCAAAATGTTACATCTTCTCAATATTCCTATATGGTGCTGAAACAAGGACATTAGACAAGAAAACAAAACAGAGAATTGAAGCCTTTGAAATGTGGATATATAGAAGAATAGGTAGAATTGGATGGAAGGAAAAGAAAACAAAGTATGAAGTCTTAAAACAACTAAAAATGAAAAGAGAACTACTAAACACAATTCAAACAAGACAAATGTGATTTTTAGGCCATGTTGAAAGACAACAGCCTACTAAAAGTAATCCTGGAGTGGAAAATACAAGGTAAAAGAGAAAGAGGCAGACCAAGACTAACTGGACGAATAACATCAAGCGATGCACAAATCAGCCATGACAACCTGCACCATCAGCAGATCAGAGCAGATTGGCGCTCTGCAACCTTCGTTGCGGAGACGGCACTCGATGATGATGATAATCCAAAAAAGAATAGAAGTATAAGTCTGTTATGTGTTTAGTAGAGATAATGAGATAATTGCAAGCAAGCCTTGAAATAGGAAATATCAAGCAATATGTTGGAAGAAACATAGATAAACATTCATCATCATCAAGTACCGGTCCTACTGCCGTAGGTGATCATGTCTCTCCACAACTTTCGATCTCAGCAGCTATTTATCATTTGTGTTGTTGACCCTCAGCTAAGCCATTCTCTTAAGCTGTCTGTTATTTTTTCTCTTTGCTTTCCTCTATCTCTTCGTCGCTCAATTTTCCCAGTTGTTACAATATATTCCAGTTGTTCTCTTCTCATTACATGGCCAAAAAGTTATGATTGTTTCTTCCTAATATTGTAAATTAGCTCTCTTTTTGCTTTGACCTCTTTCAGAACATTTTCATTACTCTTCTTAGCTGTCCATGGTATTCTCAACATTCTTCTGTAAAACCACATTTCTACAGATTCCAGTGATTTTCTTGTCTGTTGTCCTATTGTCCATGATTCACATCCATATATTAAGACTGGCTCTACATAACATTTAAGAACTCTCTTTCTTGTTTCTATTGTCGAAAATGGATTGCATAGTATCTTCCTCATTTTTTGGAAAGCTGCTTTTGCCTAAGCCATTCTGCATCTCACCTCGTTTGTACATCTTCTGTCTGGGGTTATCAAAGTTCCCAAATATTTAAATTCATTTACCTGTTTTAATATTGTTCCACTTGTCTTTATTTTGCACTAGGTGATGTCTTTTTCTTTGTTGTTACTTCTGTCTTTTGCTATTAAGGCTGAGTCCTTTATTTCTGCTTTCTTTCACTATAATGTCCAACATTTCTTGTAACTCATTTTCAATCTTAGCGATTAAGACTGTATCATCAGCATACCTTAGATTATTTATATTATGACCTCCAATTGTTATTCCAGACATGCCCCTTATGGATCTTAAAATAATCTCACTATAAATATTAAAAATCTGGTGACAGCACACAACCTTGTCTAACACGCTGTTTTATTTGTTGAAACATTCCCAATTGGTTTCCAGTTCTTATGGCCGCTGTTTGTTGCCAGTACATGTTCTTTATTATTCTTAGATCTTTGCTGTCTACGTTTATGCTGTATACAATTTTGATTATTTCTTGGTGCTTTACTTTGTCAAATGCTTTGGTATAATCTATGAATCATAGGTATAGATCTGTTTTCACTTCTATGGCTCTTTCTACTAAAGATCTTATGATATATATATGGCATTGCTCATTCCTTTACCTCCAACAAAAACATGTTAATGTTGCTATTTGCTATTGTTTGCCATGACTATTGCAACTCCATCTTGTCCATCCTCAACAGGACATAACATTACCATAAGTTGCATTGTATTGTCATTTATAGTAAAAACTGATATTTGGTGTCTTCAGCTCATGTCCAACTTTAAACACAGCATCTTTAGGTTTGCCTTCCCTCTTCAACCCCAACTTCTTTAAACCAGACTGGTCAGTCTGTTTTCAGTGTCAAAATTTGGAGGTGAGGTAGGATTCTGAAACTATATGTCAGCTATGAGTCACTGTCTAGCTTCAGCCTATTCACTACATGAGTCTTGTATCTCCAACATATCATTTTAATGTTTTTCCTCAAATACATTATGTCACTAACACCATGGGAGCCGCGATAGCTCAGGGAGCCTCAATAGCTCAGTGGTTAGTGAACTGGACTACAAGGACAAGAGGTAGGGTCCCAACCCAACCGACGGCTCCGGGTTTACCCAGCCTTTAATGGGTACCGGATTTTTTTCTGGGAAAATAATACAGACCACATAACCCCAAAAATCATGTGCCGAAGGTCTGTAAGATTTATGGTCACTAACACCATATTCCCTATATGCCACTTGGCGTGACTGGGGTACTTTACTTTACTTACATTTCTTTCTGATTAGTTCCGTCCATTAGATACAGTTGTTTGTGCCTTAATTCTTAAATTAATCTTTTGTCTGGTGTTTTCGGCAATAATCACTTGCAGTAAAAGTGTCTGAGATTGACAACACCATGCAAGTTTCCTGGATTGGTTCTGGAAACAGCAAAATGTACCATTTCTGTTCACTGTACACTAGGCACCATTGTATTAGGCATTTGGAAAATAAATTACTAGTGACTCACTCATACTTTTAAGAGATTCCTATCCTTAGTATGTTGAAGAGGCTGTAATTTAATCTGTTATGG
Source organism: Megaustenia siamemsis (assembly GCA_032433765.1). Lineage (NCBI taxonomy): Eukaryota > Metazoa > Mollusca > Gastropoda > Stylommatophora > Ariophantidae > Megaustenia > Megaustenia siamemsis. The sequence continues at coordinate 30,159,133 of JAVIAB010000106.1, forward strand.
CCTAAGTGGACTTTGAATATTATTGTTTGCCCTTTCATGCAGCATATGGGACAAATTTTAAAGAGAAAAGAAAATATGTAGAGAAATTAATGCATTATTCCTAAACCAACATTGTTATTCTTTGGAATTTTGGAATATTCTTTGGAGGGACTCAAGGAAGATATCCCCGATGGAAGAATAAATTGTATTATTAGTCCCATAAATGATTCGCTTCTAGAGGTTTATGATGTAAACAAAGCAGTTTTGTCATTGCAAGTGAATAATGTTCACACCTAGAATTGGTCAGGATTGTGTAGCAGCAGCAGCTTTATAGCGAACACAGAAAACATCATAGGATCGTGCTGTTCTGAAACACCTATGCCATGCTACCCTAGAATTGCCTTTAATGGGATTACTGTGACCACAAACCACTCTCCATGTGTGTGCCACATATTTACACCCCAGAAAGAAATACTGAATATAATAACATCATATGCCGTCTGTGATATTAATGACCACAAACCAGGAGCCTCCTGTATGATTGATACAACTGTTGCACCAAGCACTTCATCAGCAGAGCCAGATCTATGGAATGTTAATCTGACATTGTTCTTGAATGATGTCCAAGTTAATGAGACATCAGAATCGTGTGGCAGCAGCTATAAGAAGGGAGCAGAGAACATCAAGTTCTGCTGCTATAAAGGAGACTTGCTTTGCTATCACAGAATTGCCTTAAATGGGATCACTGTAGTTGAAAACTTCTCCTCTTGTGTAAACTACACATTCACATCCAAGAGTGAATCAGTGAAGGTCACAAAATCATATTCTCTCTGTGGTTTTACTAACTACAGGTCAGGTGGCTTCTGTTGGATTGGAAATGATAACTTACCACCACTGTGTGTCTATGTGTCTGGAATTGGAGTCATCAGTGATGGCTAACATCATCGAGTGCTACGACGATCATCGTTTTCGGGAGGACGCGAACTTCCATGGTATATGGTGGATAGGCGGCAGGAACCATTGAAGGCTATGTCTGAAAAGTGTTCCTTCTTGCAGTTTCCTCATATTCCAAGTCTGGCTTGTTGCAGGAGCTACTGAGTTAAGTGCTCTGTGCACACCGTGAGCTGTGTGTCTCATTCGTTTTGATCCTGTTTCGATATCCCGCTTGTTTACGATGAATGATGATATCGTATGACAGGGAACAGTTGGCTGTGTTCACTTTCTGATGCAGGTTTTGCCTTATGTCTTTTGGCGTGTGCTGAGACTGCAACGATGGGGACTACAGTTACCTTTCTTTGTTTGGGAGATATGTTATTAATTTGGATGATTCCACTGGCACGGGCGGTTGAGCAATTATGGATTTTAATTCGTTTGCAGTGATACCGAGGCCTTCCATAACCAATAACAATAACAATAACATGGTCTAAACGTTTTATATTGATAAAGTTAGATGTATTGTAGATAAATATGAAATAATTGAAGGTAGATATAAACACCCTTTTCAGATTAAGTGACAAAGAAGAAGAAGGAGTGTGTTTGTGTGATGATGAGATTAAAATACTTTTAAATACATTTGTAATATGTTTGTAACACAAACACAAAACTTAGGCTATTCAAATCAAATGTACTATCAACCCTTACGTATGCGTGTGAAAGCTGGAAAACAACAAGAGATATAGAAACAAAGTTGAACGCATTCGAAAATAAATGTCTAAGGAAAATACTTGGTATAGCATGGAACGAATTCAAAACAAATGAGGAAATTAGAGAAATCGCCAATCAACCACTAATATCTTCAGTAATAAAGAAAAGATGATGGTCATACGTTGGACATGTTATGAGAAGAGATAATAATCGAATAGCAAAGCAGGCCCTCATATGGGAAACAACAGGTAAAAGGAAAAGAGGAAGACCCAGGGAGACACTGAGAAGAACATTGATGAGAGAGGCAAGAGCAGCAGGAGTCGGCTCCCTCAATGAGATAGAACTGCTTGCACAGAACAGAGACAGATGGCGAGATTTGATAAAATATCTTTAAAAGAAAACTGCTAGAACAAAAATTCATATAGGAGAAGGTGTATCTTGGTCTACGCCCTATGGGCCGGTTACGGCTCGAAAGGTCAATAGATAGATAGAATATGTTTGTATATTATTGTTCTTGGGAGTACTTTGTATTTTATTACAAAATGAAAGATAAATAAAAAAACAATAATTATAAATGTTTCAACTTTATAATAGTAATTCCTTTAAAAGAGTTTATATATTATTCTTTTAAGAAAAATAATTCTGTTGAACACATAGGAACATTGATTAAGCATTGCAAGAGTTACATCACACAACTTACGAACAGGTAAAGTGAAATTGTACTCTATTGTCCATGGAGAAGCCCCACCACTAATAATGTGAACAGGTCCCAGAGGATTTGTATAATTATCATTCACTGGAACACTCTTATACACTGGAAGTGTTCGCTCATATGTTCCACCAAGCGATTGTAAGACCACATCTATACCGTAATAGTAAAAAATATTTTCAAGTCTGAAAGACAAATACACATTGTCAGTATAAGGATAGTAATATTCTATCTTGACATTTTCATAGATTATAAACTGTGCTAAAAAGACAAGTTGCTAAGATATTTTTTCAACTTAAAAATATGCAGAAAACACTGACAGGTAAAAAAAAACATCACTATCACTCTGTGCCATCTCCATATAAAAGATGGCTATCAAGGAGAGCTATATCAACTTGTCTCTTGATTTGAAGATATTCATTCATTCATTTTCTCTTGGACCAAAGGAGGCAGATAGGGTGGAAGTCATGGTTCTCATTGTTTAACGATTTGCTGCTAGTTCTTGTAGGTCTTTGTTGTTTCTAAGTTCCATTGTTGAGCCTTCCCTAGTAATTGTTCTGTTTAGTAATTCTCTTGGTCTGCCTTGTCCTCTTTTACCAGATGGTATCCACAAGAATGCCTGATGGGAAATTCTTTCTTCAGTCATTCTCAGCACAGGGCCGATGTGTTTCCAACACCCTCTTATTATAAAGCTTGATACATATTCTGAAGGTATGATTTTTTATATTTCGCCTGTCAAACTTTTGATGCTGTCAGTTCATTTTAGATTTTCCTGCCTCTACCTCATTTACCTTGTATTTTCCATCTTGTGATGACCATCAGTAATCTGTTGTGCTTCTTTATGTGTCCAAAGAATTTCATTTATCTTTTTTCTATATTTTGTTAAATAAATAAAAACATAACATTTGATTAAGAATCAATAGTGAAAAACTTGAAATTGTAACAAATTTTGAAAATCTGGGATCTGTAGTAACTAACATTGTAGACTACCAGAAATTGATCAGAAGAAGACTAGCAATAGCCATGCAAAAATTAAATGCCATGAAGAACATGTGACACAATACCAGCAAGGCAGTAAAATTAAAATTACTGAGAGCATGTATCTTCCTTAGAGCAGTATATTTTTGTGAATCATGGACAATCTCGCTAAACAGCAAGGAAGAAAATCGATTAATATGCTATAGAAAATCCTTAAGATATCTTGGGTAATTGAAAATAGCAATTAAGACATGTTAAAAGACCATTATAAAGAACTGAAGAACCAATTAACCATTATAAAGAACTGGCTTATAATCACCATTCTAGAGAGGAAATTAAAATACTATGGCTACATCAAAAGACACAGAGAGCTGGAAAGAGCAATAATGGAAGGCATGGTTCTCAGCAAACCAAGAAGAAGGTGGTTTCAAGACATCAAAGAGACCTTGAATATAACAACAACAAAAGTGGGGAATCTGGCTAGAAACGGAAATTCTTTCATGTGAACTGTGGTAACTGCAATGTTCTGCAAAGGGCATGCAACCTGCTGATGCTGATAACATTACACAATTTGTTAAAAACATTAATCAACAAAAACTGCTTTTTATTTCATGCCATGTCCACAAGAAATTAAGAATTTATTGTGATAATAAACACAATTAATTTTTAAAAGAAAAACACAGGTTGACGGAGACAAAAAATCGTTCAGTCTTACTCTGTGATATAGAGAAAAGCTACTTACTAAACTGAGAGGTAACATTTTAAGATTCATTGTTGTTGAAATAAATAACACACATATACACCACCAGCCTGTATGGCACATGATGCTGATGATTTCATGAGGATAATCAATTAAAATAATAGCAACATGAGATCCTACTTCTAAGAGGCATTTAAAAAATACAAATTAGATTTTGATGTCAAGCTGAAGCAATAGCTAATTTAATTGTGATTAACAAATAGCATGCAGAACACTGCCCTATGTGTTTTACTGTTTATAATTTTAAATATGCCATTGGTTAGTGCTAAAGTATACATGTACATACATATAAAGGAATGTACATTAACACTGAATAAAAAATATAATTTAGACTGTGTGGGGGGAGACTGGAATGGTGTTTTAGAATGATTATTTTTGCACTCTGTGTGCCCTGAAGGCATTCAATACATTTCAGCATATTACAGTTTAAAGTACATGAAAAACGTATTAATAACTTTTGTGGCGAGTCACAATGTTCCCTCAATTGAAAGAGACCATTGTGACTGATTGTTCAATGTGCTCACTAACCAAAAGTACCTGGGCTCAGTTCTCAGATGCAGCAAATTTGATTTCTGACTGATATGGCTTCGAGTTCACGGAGCTGCTGAAAATGGCTTCTAGAGATTTTTCTCTTTGGAAAGTAGACTCACTTGACATGATTCTGATGACATCACCCATAAATATGTGCAGTTCGTTATTGAAAAATATGGGCACATACAAAATATTCAGTGTACGCCTATAAGTGTAGAGAGAATCCTTACTTTTATTAATTTAAAAGTCAGCTATCTATCAATAATAAATAGAATGATATATTTTACATGTTAAAAGCCTTGTACTTTCAGCTAGTGAGCCCTGCATACTAACAATTAATCAATGTGAGAAAAATACCACAACCTTCTCAAGAAAAGAAAAAGAACAATAAATAATTGTTGAAAGCATAAACCCAGTGTTGCATTATCAATATAATAAATCATGTACATGAATATTATGAAATATTACAAGAGAACAATAAATAAAAAGCACAATTTTCATGGAAAAACATGTTCTTTGAAAGTATGCCCTACAAAACAATGAAGGCAAGGATAAGCTATTCTGACTACAAGCATGTGCTGCTTTGTGGGAAGATCAAGAAAAACTTCAAAAGTTAGGGAAGCAGGCCAAAACAAGTATGTACTGAAGACAGATTGAATACACTAAACTACAACGTGCAAAACACAGTGTAATGAAATTCAATTATAAGCAGATGGGAAAGCAGAAGAAGATAAAGAAAGTGAAGGAAAAGGGAAGCAGGGCTAAGATTGTGGAGAAGTGACAAAGTTTTTGGGAAAATAAAGGTCAGTACAAAATATTGAAATGCTCAGATGATAGTTGATTGTGATTATAAAAAAACTGGTTTGTTAACACCACACAGCATGATGATGATGATGAAGAATCCACTTACTCAGATTTTTCAGAGCTGGTCTTAGAGTTACAAGAGAGACTAGGATCTTCATATGTGCAGTACATTGGCCTGTGACCAATGGCAATTATCCATGGAACTTTTTGTCTATTGGCATTGGCCCCTTTCAAGTCTTTAATTAGCCAGTCATGTTGCAGATTGGTATATTTTCCCTTTTCGGAATAAAAGACTTCAGTGGAATAACTGTAATGTATTCAGAAAAATGAACATATGTTACCAAATGTTTCAAGTGGATTAACTCTAATTCACATTCTACAACTGCAATGAGAACAAATATTTTTAACAAATCAAAATTAAGAAAGAGATTTTTATTTTCTTAACAATTTTGCCTAGACAGTGGCCATTTTGACCAACTAATTTTTTAATTTTAACTAAAGAGGCTTTTTTTAACACGGGGTCTGTTTTGTTTTTGCTGTTATCCAAGAGGGTTAGACAATGGTTCTTATACTCAGAGACAGGGAAGAGTAAAGTTACGAAGTAACCATGGATAATGAGAAAGATCTGCATTGCCTGTGGTTGGATTTGAAATCTGAACTTTCTTGTTCAGAGTCCCATACCTTACCTCCAAACCATCCTGTCACCATACAGAAGTCAGATGAAAATTAAAAAAATGAATTATTTAAGTTTAGATATTTAAAAATATTATTACTTGTTCTTGTATTTAGAACCATTATAATTTTTTTGGACAGTGTCCACTAGCCCCACATGTTCTTACCAGATTACACAGAAAGATCTCAGTACAGAGCACAAACTCTAAGACACCCGTGAGGGTCTGCAGGTGTCACCAAAGATCTAGTTAATATTATCTTCTATTGATGGTAGAAATGGTATTCTTAAACAGACAGCTGCCTTCATAAGAAAGTCTGGAATCCTACTCTGAATGAGCCATGAATCACAGAATAAGAAGAAATGGTATTGTCTCTATATTATCACTTGGAGCAGCTTCATTTAAAAATTCACAACTGTCAGTTTTTACTTGTACATTGCTCAATTTGAACATGGGATTATACATTTTATTGTCTATATCTGATAAGATTAGGCATTAAATCACAGTTATTCTGAGATCAGATAACTTTGGGGAGAAAAACCAGTTGCTCTGACAATGGATTCAAAACTGGTACTTTTGAAATTACCATCATATCATGTTGCAATTCTTCTTGCATTGAGTTCATTTCATTTGTATCAAGCTACAAAACTAAATACTACCAGCTTTAAGTGCAATTTTGGGCATTTCTCTTGTCTTGTCTTTTGTTTGCCCATCGTAGAACATCTTAATAACACCTTAATAATCACAACATCTGTTGTATCTCGGTCTTTCTACACCATAAAGCTGTGGCCATATATTTGGTCCCCTTCCTTCTCACCAGCCTTACTGTAATCCTAATATAACTTTATGCCTACTCCTCTTAACATCCAGGCACAAGAAAATTATGGGTAACTGAACAATAAAAGGAACAGTGCATGAAGAGGAAAACATAATGATATGCAGGGCTTTTAATTAGTGTATCACACTATTGTAAACTTTTATTATTTTAACAGTTCCAAGATACATACCTTCAAAATAATAAAAACTAGGGTTGCTGGCTTCATATACAAGCAGATACTGTTTTTATAATTATTAATTGGTAGTGACGCCAAATAATACTAATAATTTATAATAAAGATAAGTTGATGTGTGCATTGATCAATATTCCCTATATGCTAACTGCACAGACAAAATGACAAAAACCTTTTCATCTACACTTGAAAAAGGAGTTGGGCTATTTGAAGACAGAAAAAAGTTGGCTTTTGATCTTAAAATTACACAAAGAGCTGAAAATTTGGGATTTAAAAGAGTGATTTTGAAGAGAAGTGTAGATAATAATCAATCAATAAATGTTAATTTTTCTTGAACCTACACAATTTTATGACAACTTAAAACAACAAATAGAACAATCTTCTATCCAAAAAAGAGACACAAATGTCAGAATAGACAATGTTACATCTGATGAGACTGAAGTGATGAGTTTCTTTTTATTTTATAAGAGGATTATAATTCTAAAAAGTAATGGATTTTTGTAAATTCTTGACAGGGAAGAAGATGTCTCCTGCACCATTGTAGATAATAATGACCATCTTAAGCATCCTCAGTTCTGCTTCTGAATATGAGCATGGCTTCTCCCAGATAAACCTAATACTTATGCCAGCATGAGCTTCTCTATAGATAAAGACAGTGAATAAACTATTTTTCACCAAGCTAATTGGTTCTCCCCTATGTTTTTGAACCCTTAACATATGTCAATTCCTGGTTCCTAATAAACAGGCATCAAAACAACTGATTTGAAGAGTAAGTAACAAAACTCGTGGAAATGACATGAATGATGTAATGAGTCAAGTTTGGAAAATCTTATTAAAGGTACAAATTTGTTAAACAATTTTTTTTTCTTTAGTATATTTTATTTCATCTCATCAACTTTTAGCAAAAGAAGATGGAAATATGCTGGACATGTATTTAGAAGAAACGACCAAAGAATTACTAAGCAGGCTCTTGAAATGGGAAAAATCAAGTCACAGGAAAAGAGGACGACCTCAAGAAAAACTGAAAAGGATTCTAACAAAATAGGCAAGGTAGGCAAGAGTAGACTCATCTCTATAATCAAATTGCTTGCCTAGAATAGAGACAATTGGCAGGAGACTATGAATCCTACGTGCTGTCTAATGGCACTGGAAGAACCAAGAAGTATTTTAAGAGCAAATCACAGAATCTCTAAGTTAGTTACTGCCTGTTTTTAAATTTAATTTGATAAATTTTTTCTAGATATAACTATGAGTACATAATATATGTGATAAATATAACATCCATGCAACAAATGAAATACATTAGAGCTTGTGCCTGATATTTCATGGTTTTCTCTTTTTATGGATGGAAGGATAGAGTTCTGGTAAAAAGTTTTTTTTAGAAATAGAGCAATGTAGGTATTTTTTTCCATTTTGTCAAGAGAGTGAAGTGATACAAAAGCAAAAATGACAAAAAAAGAATGACAAAAGGATTGTTTAGTGCAACTTTTGGTGAATGGTGAATAAATCTAAAAAGAATTCTATCCTTAATATTTGCTGTTTTTTTTCTATTCTATCTATTGATTTGATAAGATTAGACCAAGATATTCTCCTATAGAAGTTCTAGCAAAAAGATATATCAATCTCGATCTGTTCTGAGCAATCTCATTGAGAGCAATCATGATGGTTTTCTTTTATGTTTCAATGATTGCTTTGCATTCGATTATTACATCAAATGATGAAGAAATTAGTGGTTGAGATTCTCTAATTGAATTCAATACCAAGTAGACATTTATTTCGAAGCAACTTGATATCTCTTGAGCCACACGCATATGTAATTGATAGTACATTTGATTTGAATAGCCTAAGTTTGTGCTAATGAGTTTTGATTTCACAATTCAAGGCTCTGAAAGAATTGCTGCTTTAGCCATCTGATTCTATTTTTGTTTTTTTTTGGCAGATTCAAATATTTGATCAATGGAAGACAAAGATCAGATTCAAAGCACAGACACAATAAAGAATAAAAGATCAGAATTTTAATTGTTTAGAACTAAATGAAAAAGAAGCAGAGACATTGGAAGCAGAATAAAGAAATTCACAAGGACATGATCAATATTTTATTTTTGACCTTATTAAATGAACAGGTCCAATGTCTATGCTGTACCACAATTTATCAACTTTCATTGGCCACTCCTGAGGTGAAGAAAATCTTTTGATGTAGTTCAAAAATGTGTCACCTTCTACCTCTGTAAGAAAAGATAAATATTACTGCAAACAAATAAAATATAATGAACTTAATAATATTGTAATAATTTTATTTTAACAAGCATTAATTGCATTCTTCCTTTTCTTCGTGTCTATTTTAACCCTCTGGGTGTTGAGGGAGATATGTTTTAGTCCTCACTCTTTTGGCAGCTTTAATCATAGTAATTTGAGGCTATTGTAAATTTGATCAGAAGTGTTACGCAGAATAAGTTTAGTTATTATATGCCAAACAGTAGGGCTGAAACTAAGAATAGCAAAATGTTACATTTTCTCAATATTCCTGTATGGTGCAGAAACATGGACATTAGACAAGAAAACAGAACAGAAAATTGAAGCCTTTGAAATGTGGATTTATAGAAGAATAGGTGGAATTGGATAAAGGGAAAAGAAAACACATGATGAAGTTTTAAAACAACTAAAAATAAAAAGAGAACTACTAAATACAATTAAGACAAGACAAATGAAATTTTTGGGGCACGTTAAAAGACACAACAGCCTACTAAAAGTAATATTTGAAGGGAAAATACAAGGTAAAAGAGGCAGAGGCAGACCAAGACTAACATGGACGAGTAACATCAAAAGATGGACAAGTCAATCTATGACAACCTGCACCATCAAAGCAAGAAACAGAGTGGAATGGCGATCCATGGTAGCCAACCTTTGTTGCGGAGACAGCACTCGATGATGATGATGTTTATATGCCAAATATAGTGTTAGCCTTCAAATTCAATGCAGCAGGAGATTGATGCCTGGGAGTCATGATCAAGGCCCCCACCGGTGCCACGAAGTTCTAAAGGGCCAAAACACTTGCTCATGTTTTTTCTTCGGATGATCAGATTGCCTCCTGCTGCAGAGCTCCTAAAGAGTTTCCTATTGCTAGTTTTCTTAATGTTGCCATTCCATCTTACACTGGGTCACAAGCAGCATAATCTCAACGTGCTTGTGCAAATTCCAGTGTAAACTTCAAGGTTAATGAGTGCGCCCCAAGAATCACTGTCCCAACAAATGAAGTCAGGTCTCAATTTTATTTTGGTGAAATACTCAATCCAACTGCAGTCCAGCTGATGGCAAATTTATAACTAAACACAGATCACACATCTCGTCTCAGGGCAAAGCCGATGCCTGGTACTAGTATCATTCCACTATATTTCACAACCAGTTGTCTGCAACACTATCACAGCATGTGGGCACCAAAACTGATTTTTCGGTCAGTTGAATGTGACCTGACTACTGCTATCTCCACAAATGAAAATCCCAATTAGAAAGAATCACTTGAAACCACATTGCAGCAAAAACTGCAAATAGTTCTGAACCTGACTTGACCTGTACCAAACAGAAGTCCATTTAAAGACTGTATCCATCAGGTTTTGCACATTAAAAGTGTCCACTGGTCAAATGGGACTATACAAGACATTCAACTCTATGACTCTTTGTTAAAGACAATCAAACTTTTTTCTTCTTCTTCTTCTTTCCTTCCTCATCTGCCTTTCAGTGTCGAGGGGAGATATAATTTGCGGTCTTTTGCTCTTCTGTTCGCCTCTGCTGCTGTTATGTTTCCTAGTGCTTCTAATATTCCATCGACCCATCTTTTTCGTGGTCAACCATTGGGTCTGGTGTTCTCACAATGTTTGTCGAAGGCTCGTTGTGTTGTGTCTTCAAATTCAAAGAAAATATAATTTTGCAGTTGTAGCCTTTCATGAATGAAAAAGCAAGAAAAATCTCTGAGATTAAGTGACCAAAGATCATTACAATGAATGCCAAAATAGGTAAAATTAGACTGCTGCGTTAAAAACAAATTTATTTTAATTTCTGCATTTAATCCCCTTTCAATGGAAGGAGACATTTAAAGACTCTTTTGAACCATGAAACCACATGCCTAAATGTCAAGAATACCATAATAGGAAAAAAAATACAGATTTTGACAAATAAGGTTTTATCAGGCCCAACAGAGAAAGCAATGAAAAATAAATCACCAATAGTTTATAATGAAGCACAGATCTACATGTAATTATTAGATCCAATGAAAGAAAACCACAATGTATCACAAAAGCAACAAAAACATTACATTGTTTTTTTTTCAATATACCTGTCTCTTAGTCTCTTATAATTTGATGTCTGTCCATCCGTCTGTCTGTCTGTCTGACTGCCTGCCTGTCTGTGTCTGTCTGTCTGCCTGCTTCTGTCTGTCTTTCTTTGTTTCTTTCTGACATTCACCCAATGATAGACTTGAAATGTGGTTTATGTGTGTCTGTAGGCCAAGACATCCGACTTCAGCACAGCATTTTTTTATATTGAATTGATTCCCTCTTTGATTCCTACACTTAGCAAGACAAGACTGTTTAGTCTGTTACTAAAGGCACTGCAAAGAGATGGAGTATGATCTGGATGGTTGTGGTTCACCAAACCTATTGCAGGCCATCAACTATAAGTCACTGGTAGCTACCAGCTTTGTTGCTGTGAAGCGCATTGCTTCCAGTCACTTAGATCTCTCATAGTTTCCATCATTTTTTAAGCCAACCTATACACATGATCAAAATATCCTTACAAAGCCAAAAAAAATCATTACAAACTCAAAAAAAAAATCCTTACAAATCTACAAAAAAATCCCTACAAAGCCACAGAATAAAATCCTCACAAAGCAAAAAAAAAATTCTGACAAAAGACACAAAAAATCCTTACATTGCCACACAAATTTACATAGCCAAAAAAAATTAATCCTAAGAAAGGCAAAAAATCTTTACAAAGTCAAAAGAGATCCCTACAAAGCTGAAAAAAATCTTTACAATGCCACCAACAATTTACAACCCCCCCCCCCCCCCCCCAAAAAAAAAAAAAAAAAATCCTACAGTCACACACAAAAATCCTTCTGCCTCAGCCTCAGAAGTGACAAAATTGCAATACTTTTAGTATTGTTGAGTGGTATGATATATACATGTTTATAAGAACATTAGTCATTAAAACAAACCTTTAGATGAAGAAGAGCTATAGATTTATATTTGCAAAGTCACACAAATGGTTTGTAACTTTATAAGTCCATTTTTTTTAGACAATTACTTAGAAATTGAAGAATATTCTTACAACATTATGATGTCTATAACGAAACAAAACTTATCCACAGAGCACAGAAAAACAATCAGTCATAGAGTGACTACAGAAAACAACATTTTGTCATATATACTTACCACTAGGCCCAGGAGCAGTCAAATAAGGCACAGTTCGAATAGCCTGCTCCATAAAATTCATATAGTGATCTCCATACTGAAATGATAAGAAACTGGTAACATGAGGAATATATTAAAGTTCACTATTATTGTTCTATAATCATAATCATGTATTATAGACCTGTGATATTTATTCTTTATATTATCTTGACGTTGTTGTCTTGTAGACATCACATCACATGGATCACATAACAGGTATTCATGACAGAGTCTTTCTTGAATACATAATGATAATCAGTTTATTGATTTCTTTCTTATTAATGATCTGTAGTGGTGAATGCACTTATCTTAATTAATGTTCATTAATTCGAACTTCTCTGAGGCAAATTGCCAGTGACTATGATCAGTCCCAAGTGCATAAATTGTATACAACATTATTCAACTTACTTGATGAAATGTGAAACACAATTCTGGGAATCTTTCAAACACTTTCACAGCACCAAAGTTCACATTCTCATCAACTTCTACTAATAGCTTCTCAACTGTCTTAATAATCTCTCAACTGACTTACAACTACAACTTTAAGATTCCTAACTGACTTTGCTACATCAAGAAAACTTATTAAAATTAATTACTTGTGATCTAACTTGCTAGCTTCTTATTCTAACACTTCTAGTTCTACTTAACTTCTAACTAACTGCCTTCGGCAGTTCGGCCGAAGCCAGACTAAGCTTACTTAGTCTACATTCTGAACTGAATCTGAACTCTTCCTAACTCCTAACTTCTAACTCTTCCTAACTGTTCCTCAACTGCTAACTTTTAACTGACTAAACCTATTGTGTAGGAGTTTAAATACTCAACTACTCTCTTTCCACTTGAGACTCAGCAGCCAATCAGCTGCTGCCAAGTGACTTGCGCTCTTCTGGTCACCTGCATATTCGTGTCCGAAATCTGAACTCTTGTGTCTCAACTGTCCAAGACTTTGACAATAACAGCTTATTTTCATAGGACTCTGACCTCTTCTGGTTTGATGAAAACACCTTGTTTATCAAAGGGCCAAAGTCATGGGGTCAACGCATGCTATTTGCATGATGGTCACTTTCACAACAACTTTGTTGTGAAAACCCACATGGAAATCTCCATGGACCTAACTCTCATCGTGTCGTCCAGTAATTCTACCTTACCTTCCTCCCCACTTCTGTGTGCTACCCCTACATGAACTTATACTCCTAACTTTGTTGTATCTGGAAAATTACCATACTTAAATTACTGCTGGTCGCTACTATTTGTCACTGCTATAGTCTATTGAGAAGCAGTAACAACTAAGTAACCTGCCCCCATGCTTCCACTAGCTTACTGTTACACATGTGCCATACCAATTGGCATAGGCTATCATATTCTTCTACAATTCTTTATCCATAGTGCAGTGTATCAATAAGCAAGCCCTCATATGAGAAACAACTGGTAAGAGGAAAAGAGGAAGACCCAGAGAGACACTGACAAGAACATTGATGAGAGAGGCAAGAGCAGCAGGATTCGGCTCCCTCAATGAGATAGAGCTGCTTGCACAGAACAGGGGAGACAAATGGCGAGATTGATAAATATCTTTAAAAGAATTGAAAACTGCAAAACAAAAATTCAGATAAGAGAAGGAGTATATTGGTCTACGCCCTATGGGTGGCTACGGCTCGAAAGGTCAATAGATAGATAGATAGTGTATCAATACTGTTTTTAACTGTTTTTCATGCCATTACACCAAGCTATCAGTATCTTTACCCTTGTCACCTGTGATTTATCTTTCCCTGTATTTTTCCAGTTGTAACCAAGTATTATAGCTTTCTCTTATCATGATGTGCCCGAAAAATGTTGAATGTTTCTTTCTGATGTTTCTTAGGAGCTCCCTTTTTGTGTTGGCCTCTTTGAGAATTTCCTCATTGGTCCTTTTAGCTGCCCAGGGAACTTTCAAATTCTTCTGAGAAATCCCATCTCTGTGGCCTCTAATCATCTTTTCATTTGTTTGTCCACTGTCTATGATTTGCTTCCATAGGTCAGAATTGGTTCTATATAGCACCGGTGAACTCTCTTTCTCACTTCTATTGACATAGATTTGTTGCCTAAGATATTTTTCATTTTCTGAAATGCCATTTTGGCCTGAGCTATTCTGCTTTTGTGGTGCATCTTCCATCTGTTGTTATTATTGTGCCCAAGTATTTGACACCTGCACTTGTTTTAGATTTGTTCTGTTTATTTTTATGTTGCATGATGGTGATATTTGTTTCTTCTATATGACTATTTTTTTTTGTTATTACCACATTGGTAAGACGTTGGTTATTACATTCTATGTCACAACAAATTTTTTTTTTAAAAAACAATATCAGGCAACTCAATTTTACATTATTATGCAGTCCTAGAAGTGAGTGTGGTCTGACTGGATGAAGAGAGCAGTGCTGATGAGATTAGGGATACCACAAATTGTATTGATTCTGTGTGTTGGTGAGAGAAGAAAATGTGTTTATAATCAACACCTGGCAGGGACAATCAGTCAGAACAAGCTTTAAAAAATGCTGGGTTAGATTGGAGCAGATGTCTTAACTACCATGAAACTAAATCCATGGATAGGTATTAACCAATAATTTTTACAACAATTAAAAAAAAATTTTTTTAATATTTATCATTACATATTGCTCCACATTTTCTTCTCCTCAGTTGCTGCAGTTTAAAAATAATTTTAAAAATTTACAATTTTTGTGTTAAAATAAGTAAGAAACAATTAAGAGATGTATTCACACAAGGTTGATATAAATTAGCAATTAATAGCTGACTACCGGCATCAAGTCAGCAAACCAGAGTAGATCAAGACTTTCTCCACACCCACATAGTTGTCCTGAAAACAGACAACTCATTCTGGTAAAATGAGAAGAGTTTGAAGAGAGAGGGTAAATCTGGTCTGAAAGGGATGTAGTGATGGAGTTGGAAGTGTCTGCCTGAAAGATACAAATATTGCAGCTTACACTGCAAACTATAACACAAGGCAGCAAACACTCTTTTCAGGGCAAATTAAGAGAGGATGTGTGAAGTTTTGCTCATTAAAAAAATAATGCTAGCTGGAAACCTGTGAGACAAGATCAGAAATGAAGAACTGAGAAAAAAGCTAGGAATAACAACCACCATAGAATATATTAAAAAAAAAACAATGTATAAAATGGTTTGGCCACGTGACAAGGAAGAAAGATCAAAACAAAAACACAACGAGCCCTCAATAAACATGTGACCACCAGGTCCAAAGGACGACCATAAAAATGATGGCTTGACAGAATATTAGAAACATTAGGAAACAAAACAGCAGCAGAGGCGAACAGAAGAGCAAAAGACCACGAATTATATCTCCCCTCGATGCTGAAAGGCAAATGAGGTAGAAAAGAAGAAGAATGAGGTAATTATTATGCTGAACATTAATGTTTCAAAAATTATGTATATAACTTTGATATACTGACCTGGACATGTAGAGATTTGTGGCAATGAGGAGCTACAGGCTGCCTTCAGTGACAAGAATTAAAGAAAGGAACAGAGTTTGAAGTTTGAAGGCCCCCACTGATTATGTGTTGAATATCATGCTAAAGTTAGATGTGTTGGGTTGAAAGGCGCAAATATCACAGTTGTACTGCAAACGGGTGTTCAATCAGAGTGGATCTGGCAGACTCTAGACTCTAATTGTGATGTTCTGTCTGTGGGGGCGATCAACACACTTAACCTGACAGCTGACTTCATGTGAGAGTCTGGAATCCTACTCTGATTGAGTCCTGATCGCAGACAGAGAGAGAGAGAGAGATACTGCAAACCACAACACAATACAGACACGCCCACTTAACGTCATTTTAAGAGCGGATGACGAAGAGGTGTACTCTTTTAGTCATCGGACGAACGCAAGTAAGCTAGCATATGTTGAATATCAATATGAATACAAATAATGAATGGTCTTTAGCTTGTAATAATGCAGAATACAACTTTAAATGTGTAGGGGTGATAACTTACAAAGGTGAATTATGTATGTGTGCAACCAGTGTGCTAGTGGAACCATTAGTTTGCATACATTCTGTGAAGTGTTGAAAGTGACCAGAGAGTTCCCTGGAAGGCTATGATATCAACTCCAACAACAACGAACATTCAACTGAAGTGACAAACTCAACAGCTCTGGGTAATCAATATCTGTGAGCTCTTTATTTAAAATTGTTAGCTCAAATATTCCAAGAGAAGTCTATCTGTCAGCTTGTCACTGGCATCAGTATTTTATTTGATAACACTGTAGCAAAGACATAGGAAAGCAGTTACATGGATTGTAGAAAAGACCACAACAAATTTCTTTACCGATCCATTATCAGTGCTTAAATTCATAGCAATATTTCCCAAATGCAGTAAAGCTGAATATTTCCCTGTCAGGGCCTCCTGAACAAGTGAATTAATTATGGGTGATGACGTGTTGACATCACTGAAGACCATCAAATGAATGTGTTCATTCTGCAAGCAAAAATGATAAATTGTATACTGCATATTATCAGCTATATATAATATAATATTTTGGTACTTGATAATAATTACTCTACACTACAACACTACACAACACTGTACTACACCACAACACAACACCACACAACACTGCACCACAACACCACACTACACCACTCCACTCCACTCCACAACACCACACTACACCACACCACACTACAACACCACACCACACCACACTACACTACACTACACTATACTACTTACATTATATTCATTACTGTAACAGCTAAACTATAAATAGCAATATGGTAATAAATAAAATGTAATTGCTGAAGCTGAACATAGTGCCCATATGAACCGTTAGCTGTTAGGCCCAAGATCTTGACGTGGTGGATTGCAATAGCTTTTTTAATCTTCCAGGTTCTGATGGTGGAGTTAAGAGCTTGTGATCCTAGTTGTGTTGCAATACTAGGTCTGTTAAATCAACATGTCTCACCAGTGCAATATTAGGTCTGTTAAATCAACATGTCTCACTAGTGCAATATTAGGTCTGTTAAATCAACATGTCTCACCAGTGCAATATTATGTCTGTTAAATCAACATGTCTCACCAGTGCAATACTAGGTCTTTTATATCAACATGTCTCACCACTGCAATGCTAGGTCTTTTATATCAACATGTCTCACAGCTGCAACACTAGGTCTTTTATATCAATATTTCTCACCACTGCAACACTAGGTCTTTTATATCAACATGTCTCTCCGCTGCAACACTAGGTCTTTTATATCAATATGTCTCACTGCTGCAACGCTAGGTCTTATATATCAACATGTCTCACTGCTGCAACGCTAGGTCTTTTATATCAATATGTCTCACCACTGCAACACTAGGTATTTTATATCAATACGTCTCACTGCTGCAACACTAGGTCTTTTATATCAATATGTCTCACCGCTGCAACACTAGGTCTTTTATATCAATATGTCTCATCGTTGCAACACTAGGTCTTTTATATCAACATGTCTCACCGCTGCAATGCTAGGTCTTTTATATCAACATGTCTCACCGCTGCAACACTAGGTCTTTTATATCAATATGTCTCACCGCTGCAACACTAGGTCTTTTATATCAACATGTCTCACCACAGCAACACTAGGTCTTTTATATCAACATGTCTCACCACAGCAACACTAAGTCTTTTATATCAACATGTCTCACCACAGCAATACTAGGTCTTTTAGATCAACAGACTCGACTTTAGGGTGATCCTCATCTTGTGAGCCAGTCAGATATGACATAAACTCCTGCCTGCCCTATTATCTAATTTTTAACTGCGCTTGTCTAATAATCATGTAAACAACAGCTATGTAAATCTTGGCCACCATTTCTTTCCGCCATTATTCAGATCAGTGTTTCACTTTTGTTCTTATCAACTTATATGCTTTTAGTTCTGTATCTGGCATTTTGTTTTTGTAACTGATTGTTTTGAATCTGAAATTTGAAAAAAAAATTGTGTACCTGATCTTTTAAAAAAAACATACTCTGTATATAATGGAATGAACTTAAGTCTAATATAGAGATAAAAGAAAAGGCCATGCAACCAACGATCTATACCTGTTCTTTTGTTTATTTCAGTTGTACATTTTCCATCACTGGTTATAGTATGTCCAAGGTAGTTGTCGTTCTGAACTGTCTCCAGGTCTATTCCTTCAATTTTGATATCCACTTGTGGGTTTTGAATATTTTCTTTGTTTATGATCATAGTTTTAGTCTTTTTGATATTCATATCTATTCCATATTTTTTTATTATCATGTTTATTTAATTTTAAGTAATTGTTGTTGATCTTTAGGACTATCTTGTACTCTCCATTAAATAATATGAAGAATGAAGCAACAATACAACAAAACAAAGCTGTAGTATTCACCTGACTTTGTTGAGACTGGAAAAAGTAAGGCCCAGCACTATAATCATCACTGACAGGCATATAGTAATAGACTGTGTCTGGTAGCAGGCCCTGTCAGCACAAACAAACGAATGTTTCAATCAAGAAAAAAAAAACAACAACAAATCCACAAAACAATTAAGTCACAGGTTAAAGCGCAGTGCCAAGGAGTACGGGTTCGATCCTGCTTCGGACCATTTATTATTCTTTGTTTTTTTTCTGTTGTTTATTTGTCATTTTTTTCTGAGTGCTGTAATTACATACCTCTTCCTTCTATGATTCCCTGAATTATCGCCTCGGAAGTTTCCCTCTATAATAGTATTTATTTATTATTATTTGTCTCTAACAAACATTTGCTTTAAACACTACTGTCAAATTACATCATGCCTTGTGGATGTTTCCAGGGGAATCTCATTTACATTTTACATTATCTGGTATATCTGCTATATCTTTCACAACCTCTTAAGAGAAACTGGTTGGTCTCGAGGCAAGACGCCGGTTTCGAGACAGGTTGTCAGTTCAAATCCCGGCAGCACCAGTTGGGATTTTCATTTGTGATTTCTCTCTGCGGCAACCACCACTGGTCTCAGCAGCGAGGCTTGGGCTTGAAACGTCGATTACTCCTCGACGGGAAAACAAATGAGCATCTCCGAAGACGGAGTTATTTGCCTGTGCGGCGAGGGACCCCTGTGCCCACGGTTACCAGGGAAAAACGGATTAACAAGCCACATTCGCTTCGCTGGAGGTGAAAGGTGGCGAGCGAAAAAAAAAAGGGTGGGTGTGGAAAGAGAAAATATTTGTCAAGCATATTGTTGCTGATTGGTACCTCGGTGGCTGAGTGATTAGTACCTCGGTGGCTGAGTGATTAGTACCTCGGTGGCTGAGTGATTAGTACCTCGGTGGCCGAGTGATTAGTACCTCGGTGGCCGAGTGATTAGTACCTCGGTGGCCGAGTGATTAGTACCTCGGTGGCCGAGTGATTAGTACCTCGGTGGCCGAGTGATTAGTACCTCGGTGGCCGAGTGATTAGTACCTCGGTGGCTGAGTGATTAGTACCTCGGTGGCTGAGTGATTAGTACCTCGGTGGCCGAGTGATTAGTACCTCGGTGGCCGAGTGATTAGTACCTCGGTGGCTGAGTGATTGGTACCTCGGTGGCCGAGTGATTAGTACCTCGGTGGCCGAGTGATTAGTACCTCGGTGGCTGAGTGATTAGTACCTCGGTGGCCGAGTGATTAGTACCTCGGTGGCCGAGTGATTAGTACCTCGGTGGCTGAGTGATTAGTACCTCGATGGCTGAGTGATTAAAACCTCGGTGGCTGAGTGATTAGTACCTCGGTGGCCGAGTGATTAAAACCTCGGTGGCTGAGTGATTAGTACCTCGGTGGCCGAGTGATTAGTACCTCGGTGGCTGAGTGATTAGTACCTCGGTGGTTGACTGATTAGTACCTCGGTGGCCGAGTGATTAATACCTCGGTGGCCGAGTGATTAGTACCTCGGTGGCTGAGTGATTAGTACCTCGGTGGCTGAGTGATTATTACCTCGTTGGCCGAGTGATTAGTACCTCGGTGGCCGAGTGATTAGTACCTCGGTGGCCGAGTGATTAGTACCTCGGTGGCCGAGTGATTAGTACCTCGGTGGCCGAGTGATTAGTACCTCGGTGGCCGAGTGATTAGTACCTCGGTGGCTGAGTGATTGGTACCTCGGTGGCCGAGTGATTAAAACCTCGGTGGCTGAGTGATTAAAACCTCGGTGGCCGAGTGATTAGTACCTCGGTGGCCGAGTGATTAGTACCTCGGTGGCTGAGTGATTAGTACCTCGGTGGCCGAGTGATTAGTATGTGTTTACTTCCTTATCAGAAGGGTCTGGGTTCAATCCCCAAAGGTGACGGATTTGTTTCCGGACCGACACAACAAGGCTCCAGTGTTCACCCAACTTCTAAAAATAAGTACCAGAGAAGAAGTAAAGGCCATCTGGCGTGATAAAAAAAGTAAGTAAAGTACCCCCGTCACGCCAAGTGGCGTATGGGGAATATGGTGTTAGTGACCATAAATTTTACAGACCTTCGACACATGATTTGTGGGGTAAAGTGGTCGGTATTACGCCCGTGCCACTTCACTTTCCCAGAAAAAATCCGGTACCCATTAAAGGCTGGGTGAACCCGGAAGCCGTCGGTTGGGATCGAACCCTACCGCTTGTCCTTTGTAGTCCAGTTCACTAACCACTGAGCTATCGCGGTTCTCTGATCTGGCGTGATATTGACCCAAAAACATCACCCAAAAAATTGGTCGTGTTCATGAAAAAATGTGGCCACAACACCATATTTCCCGTACACTTAACAAAAAAAATTAGTAAAGTACCCTTGTCACGCCAAGTGGCGTATAGGGAATATGGTGTTAGTGACCATAAATTTTACAGACCGTCGGCACATGATTTTTGGTGTGATGTGGTTGGTATCAGAAAAAAATCCGGTACCCATTTAAGGCTGGGTGAACCGGAAGCCGCCGGTTGGGATCGAACTCTTGTCCTTTGTAGTCCAGTTCACTAACCACTGAGCTATCGCGGCTCCCCTACTAACAAAGCATGGAGGTAACTTTTACTTTACTACATTGTTAATTTGACCCAACCATGTCTCTGAAAAGTCACTGTAATACTTTTTCATTTTTAGTTTCCTTACCGTAAGAACGACGTTGTGGATTGTTTGATGATCACTTGTGTTATGTTGTACATCATTTAACATAATGCTCGTTCCAGTCTTAGAGCTGGTCAAATTAAATGGGCCATTCCCGTACTTGACCAGCGTGGTACAATGACCTCTCGTAGACCACATGACGACTACATCTGTCGTGGAGTTTCCAAAAGAAATGTGTGTCTGGTGGGGCCTGCACTGTTCTGCGGGCAAGGTGGCTGAAATGAACACCTTTACGTTAATTAAGCGGTTTTTTTAAACAATGTAATGTACAAAATGTAACTTTTTCACTCTTTAATTACTTTGCTGGTTTGTACAAAATTAAGATCTGGAAAGCACCGAAAGATTAATTGTAATAAATTGAGAGGCACTTGAAACAAGCAATCAGCTGATATATCTGGGCTACATAGATAGATAGACAGACGAACGGACAGACAGATAATCACTGACAAAGGCTATAGTTAGATTTTTAAAATGAGGAAGGTACTATGCAATCCATTTTTGACAATAGAAACAAGAAAACGAGTTCTTAAATGTTATGTAGAGCCAGTCTTAACATATGGATGCGAATCACGGACAATAGGACAACAGACAAGAAAATCACTGGAGTCTGTAGAAATGTGGTTTTACAGAAGAATGTTGAGAATACCATGGACAGCTAATAAGAGTAATGAAAACGTTCTGAAAGAGGCCAAAGCAAAAAGAGAGCTAATTTCCAATATTAGGAAGAAACAACCATCATTATAATTTGGCCATGTAATGAGAAGAGAGCAGCTGGAATATGTTATAACAACTGGGAAAATTGAGGGACGAAGAGATAGAAGGAAGCAAAGAAAAAAGATACCAGACAGCATAAGAGAATGGCTTGGCAGAAGGTCAACAACTGAAATGATAAATGTCTGTCGGAATCGAAAGTTGTGGAGAGACATGATCACCTACGCCAGCAGGCAAGGTACTTGATGATGATGATAGTTAGATTTGCACAACAAGCATGGGTGTAGCACCCGTGATAAAACAAAATCGTACAAAGAAAAGCAAAAACGTATTCCTAATAGCAACAATCAGATGATTATTATCAAACTGTGTGGAGATGTCAACAGCGTTGAGCTGATAAACGCTTTCTCCAAGTTTATTAACATTGGTGTCTAGGTCGCAGAGGCAGACCAAGACCAACATGGACAAGTAACATCAAAAGATGGACAAGTCAGCCTATGACAATCTGCACCATCAAAGCAAGAGACAGAGTGGAATGGCGCTCCATGGTAACCAACCTACGATGAGGAGAAGGCACCCAATAATGATGATGGTGTCTAGAGGTGTACTCTACAGAAGAAGGTTATTATGAACCGTAACGGCATTGGTAATTATATCACCATAAGGTTGTATGTCCTTTTCAGAACGTTGCATTCATCACAGCCCGTCTGAAAGAATCCCTGTCTCTAGCCAGATCTCCCACTTCTTCAGTTGTCATGATCAAGGTCTCCTTAATGTCTTGAAACCACCTTCTTCTTGGTCTGCCCCTGATGCGTCGCCAGGAACCATGCCTTCCATTATTGTTCTTTCCAGTCCGCTGTGTCTTCTGACGTGACCATTTTAATTTCCTATGTAAAAAGGTGTTTATAAGCCAGTTCCTTTTAATTTGTCTTCATTGCTCTTTTTCATTATCCAAGATATCTTATGGGGTTTTTTTTATGTAGCATTTTGTTTTAAATGAATCGATTTTCTTCCTTGCTGTTTGCGAGATTGTCCATGAATTACAAACATATGTGTGATATGCGGCCACTGCGAAGACATATGTCATCAGTAATTTTAATTTTACTGCCTTGTAATAATTTCATGCAAAAAAAGGACACTCACTGTTGATCGTGAAAGAAGATTTTTATCTCTGAAAAAGAGATGATGTAGGACTGTGTTGAGCATATCTTATAGAGATAGGGTCAGCAACGATGAAGTGTGCAGCCAAATCTATTAGCTCAATGCCGTATACCAATTAATATAACATATATCGGTGTGATGAGTGTGCGGGTTTGATTTCTAGTAGGGTCAAAAATAATTGTGTAATTGGTGTAATAAAAACTCAGACATAAACACCTTGCGACTGAATAAACGGCCTTTATTCTCCGGTCCTATAAGTCTCCGCGGCAGACCCCATTCATGAGAAATTACTGTGATGATTGTTATAGCGATATTAATATTAATTAATATAATATATAATAAGGGAGTCTATAGAAATGTGGTTTTACAGAAGAATGCTGAGAATACCATGGACAGCTAAGAAGAGTAATGAAACGTTCTGAAAGAGGCCAAAGTTAAAAGAGAGCTAATTTCTAATATTAGGAAGAATCAATCATCATTTTTTGGGCCATGTAATGAGAAGAGAACAACTGGAATATATTGTAACAACTGGGAAAAATGAGGGACGAAGAGATAGAGGAAAGCAAAGAGAAAAAATACGAGACAGCTTAAGAGAATGGCTTAGCTGAAGGTCAACAACAGAAAAGATAAATATCTGTCGAGCTCGAAAATTGTGGAGAGACATGATCACCTACGCCAGCAGGCCCAATACTTGATGATGATGATAATAAGGGAGCCGCGATAGCTCAGTGGTTAGTGAACTGGACTACAAAGGACAAGAGGTAGGGTTCGATCCCAACCGACGGCTTCCGGGCTCACCCAGCCTTTAATGGGTACCTGCATTTTTTTCTGGGAAAGTAAAGCGGCACGAGCGTAATACCGACCACATTACCCCAAAAATCATGTGCCGAAGGTCTGTAAAATTTATGGTCACTAATACCATATTCCCTATACCCCACTTGGCGTGACGGGGGCACTTTACTTTTACTTTTTATAATATATAATGGTATAAGTAGCAATACCGGAGCGGAGGCCAAGACGAATATGCAGCACCAGAGCTGTATGTGGTCTGCGATCATAGCTGATACGTGATTTAGGTTCGGTGACAATCACAACAGACCAAGATCTCCTCGGTGGACTGATCTAGTCTAGACTAGGCAACTAGGTAAGACGACTGCCTCTGAACAAGAAGGGTAGAACCCCGATTCATCGGCGGTGGGAACTTTTCTCTTGTTATCCGCAATTTCTTCGAGGCTTTATTCTCCTCTGGTCAGAGAAATCAAATCCGATGTCTAGTCCTCTCGGAAAAAACGGTAAAAAACAATCACTGCACTAAAACGATCACACGCAGTTGAATGGTGTAAGCCAAAAATTGCCGCTTCTTCTTCTTAAAATGGTACTGCGCAGCTAAACTAACAGAAAGAAAAGAAACCCTACAACGTTTCGGCAAAAACCTTCATCAGGTATAACAAAGAAGAAAACGAGAAGAAGAAGAAAAGAATGAGAGAATAAGACTCTCCAGCCGAGAGGATTAAACTCTGCTCACTCTTTTCTGTAATCTCTGGTCTCCTCTCCATGTCATTCCTGTGGCTTATCCTTATTCCTCTCTGCGTTATCTTTATTACTTCTCTTGCTCTTCTTCTCCCTTGCCACACCTATCCTCTCTTTCTTTTCCTCTTCTTCCCGTTTTATGTGTACCCTATGAGACACCTCCTTTAATTTCTTTTTTCAATTTTTCATTGTTTGGTTCATTTAGTCTCATTAAATCCTACCTGCCACATTGGCTGTTAATCTTCTGACCAGACTCTACGAAAATCCTGCCCACTGTCTTTTCCGCCAATTTTTAGAGCTTGCTAGAAGCAAAGAAAGAAAATACCAGACAGCTTAAGAGAGAATGGCTTGGCAGAAGGTCAACAACAGAAATGATAAAGAACTGTCGAGATCGAAAATTATGGAGGGACATGATCACCTAGCCAGTAGGCCCGGTACTTGATGATGATGAGTTGTTGTGTATTCTAACTCTAAATCTTGTGTTTAATGTGTATAGTTTGTTATACCCGATGAAGGCGTTTGCCGAAACGTTGTAGGGTGTCTTGTCTTTCTGTTAGTTTAGCTGCTCAAAACCATTTTATGTTTATTTTCTTTGTTTACTGCAGCTGCACTCGCGACCCCACATAGTATTTAATATTTTGTATATCTGATATTTTATATATTTGATATTTGATATATTTAATATTTTATATATTTGATAATTTATATATTTAATATTTTATATATTTTATATCTTACATATTTGATATTTTATATAATTAATATTTATATATTTTATATCTTATATCTTATATATTTGATATTTTATATATTTAATATTTTATATATTTTATATTTAATATATTTTATATTTAATATATTTGATTTTATGTTTATCTTCTTCTTCTTAATCCTCTGAACTCCGGTCGGAACATAAAGCCCTCACAAGAGATTTCCACCAATTCGGTCTGAAGAAAGCTTGGACAATTCTCGCCAGAACCTGCAGACTCTTTCATTTCATCATGTATGATTCGTAGATATGCCCCTAATTGTTTGTCCCTTCTTTGTTTGCCAGGTTTGTTTTCCATGTTAATGTTAGGCGCAGATGTCTGATTCGTTCCATTTGTAGAACGTGGCCGAGCCGTTTCCAACGTCTTCTTTTCACTTCTTGATTGATGTTGTTAATAATAAAACTGGCTACTGCCGGCTAACATTTTTAAGCACTAGGAGATCTACCCATGTCGAGGTCGGAAGATCTGGCCGAAAGGTGTACATATGGTTGTTGGTCGTAAACTTGCGACAGGACGCAACCACGTCCACTTAACAAGTTAACGTTAAGAAGCAGAATAAGAAAAAAACTTCCCCGCGCAATGCTTTGGAGACAGACTAATCAATCTGGCCAAGCAAATAGAGACTTAAGAGGAAAGACAACACAGTACTTAATCCGTTATACTGAAATTGGACTTGTTAGGCCAACTGAACATCAAAACAAATAACACCAGGGCTAAAACAAAGAATAGCAAAATTTTATGTCTTCTCAACATTCCTACATGGTGCAGAAACATGGACATTAGACAAGAAAACAGAACAGAGAATTGAAGCCTTTGAAATGTGGATATATAGAAGCATAGGTAGAATTGGATGGAAGGAAAAGAAAACAAACGATGAAGTCTTAAAACAAGTAAAAATAAAAAGAGAACTACTAAACACAATTCAAACAAGACAAATGCGATTTTTGGATCATGTTGAAAGACACAACAGCCTACTATAAGTAACTCTGGAGGGGAAAATACAAGGTAAAAGAGGCAGAGGCAGATCAAGACTAACATGGACGAGCAACATCAAAAGATGGACAAACCCGCCTATGACAACCTGCACCATCAAAGCAAGAGACAGAGCAGAATGGCGCTCCACGGTAGCCAACCCTCGCTGCGGAGATGGCACTGGATGATTATGAGGCCAACTGGCAAACTTTCCCATCTTGCTGTATACCACAGCCCAATCATCTGGGGCACGATAAAAGTAGCTGTTGGGTGAATGCCAAAACGAAAGAAAAAATATCAATACCACCATGGCCGGTAGGTACAAGGGGCGGGCGTAGCGATATAAAAGGCTCGGGGCACCGACTCGAAGGGGCGCCAAAATAACGAAAAATAGCATTCAGATTATGAATTAAGTACACAAAAACAACAAATAATATTGCTGTACCGAAAAAAAACTGGCAAGGGCGCCTGTATCATAAATGGCCCTGTTTAAAAGAAATTCATTTTTGGTCGAGCCTGAGTGGCGCAATACTACACAACAATATAAATTTTCTTTATTTGGGTCCTTCAGTGAGATGCGTTTTAATTCGGATGATTTCACTGGCACAGCCGGTTGAGCAATTATGGATTTTAATTCGTTTGTAGTGATACCTGGGCCCCTTCGACTAACCATAAACTTCTCATCGAAGTATGTTGGAGAGCACAACAAACAAATTACATTGTACATAGTTCAGTTCTTTGTTCTATAATATCAGCGGCTATTGTGGTTAGGAGTTCTTTCACTTCTTTATTGAGTGTTCATTAAAGGACATCAAATCGACGTAGTTGTTTTGTGTTGTAGCTAATAGAAGCAAGCTATGTTGTTGTGTGTGTTCGCCAGCTTTATATCTCTATAGCGAAGTCTTGAGAGCCTGACTTTTGTGGAAATATCACTTTTTCCTATTTTTGCACCGGCAGCCGTATTCTCACGCGTCCCCCCCCCCCCCCCCGCAATACAGGCAGATATTCTTCTACTTCAGTGGTACTCTCACATTTTTATCGTCGAGAGTTTTAACGTTTTTGGGTAGATTGTTTTTGGGTAGATTGTTTTTCCATAATAATTTCTGCTTGAGCAATCTGGTTTGTTTTCAGGCATTGGGAGATGTAGTAGGAACTTGGTCAGTTTATTTCATGGATCATGACTTAAACAATCAGATATGAGTCGCTGACAACTTTCAGCCCAAGTGTTGTTATGATAGGCATAGAAGAGCGACATTTTAAAGGCTGCCAACGATTGTAAGTTTAAAAATGATTATCAAATTAATGATAAATCATGGCTATCAGTGAGGATACCGTTTTGACACTGCAGAAATTTGGAACGCAAGGTCGGACGAGTAAAAACGATAAACCACAAGAGCAAGCTAGAAGTGAGCACATTCGGGAAGCTACTGGATCTATCACACTTCGTTATCTGCTGAAAGCGAATGAACACTTATGGGTTTGCACGGAGTGTTACAATGTCGGCACAAACAACAGTGAATCAATGAATGCAGTTTTGGTGATAAGTTTGCCGCAGTCAATGTGCATCTTCACTTCAATTTGTGCTACCAATGCCAGACCTGGATACCAGACTCAAGAATAATAAGAGCATTAACAGCTATTGAATTGAAACGTGTCCTATGCGTCACAGGAAACACTCTAAGAGATATGATCAGACACGAAGAACTGAGAAAAAAAAAGTTAAGAATAATTATCGTCATTGGATACATATAGAAACAACAAATAAAATAGTTTGGTCACGAGATAAGACAGAAAAATCAAAACACAACACAACCAGCCATCAATAAACGCTGTAAGAACACCATACCCAAGGGTCGACTACGAAATATTAAAATCACAAGGAAAAATAACAGCAGAAAATAATGCTAACAGAGGAGCAAGAGACCGCAAGATACACACATTTCCTCGGCCCTGAAATGTAAATGAGGAAGGAGAGAATGCGACGAAGAATGTGTATCTCGCTAATCAAAATTGCAGTCTGCTCTATTTTCTTCTTATTAATCGCTTTATTTATCCCAGTACCCATCCATTCATTACTTCCAACGCTCTCTCAGAAACCATCTTGAAGTCTGCTAGTATAAAGAAGGAAAGTAAAGTACCCCCGTCACGCCAAGTGGCGTATAGGGAATATGGTGTTAGTGACCATACATTTTACAGACCTTCGGCACATGATTTTCGGGGTAATGTGGTCGGTATTACGCCCGCGCCGCTTTACTTTCCCAGAAAAATCCGGTACCCATTTAAGGCTGGGTGAACCCGGAAGCCGTCGGTTGGGATCGAACCCTACCCCTTGTCCTTTGTAGTCCAGTTCACTAACCACTGAGCTAACGCGGCTCCCTCTGCTAGTATAGGTGGTCGTATATCTCCCCATCTTTCTATCTCTACTGTTTACCATTTCTGTTGTTGACTTCCATTATTAGGAAGAAACAATCATAATTTTTTGGCCATGTAATGAGAAGAGAACAACTGGAAATATTGTAACAACTGGAACAATTGAGGGACGAAGAGATAGAGGGGAGCAAAGAGAAAAAATACCAGATAGCTTAAGAGAATGGCTTGACAGAACGTCAACAACAGAAATGATAAATAACTGTCGAGATCGAAAGTTGTGGAGAGACATGATCACCTACACCAGCAGGCCCGGTACTTGATGATGATGATGTTGTTGACTTTCTACCAAATCAATCTCGTAATTGGGTGGTATATAGCGTCTCTTCATCCATATATTTTTTCTTCAGTTTCAATTCGTAACGGGTATGGGATTGATAACACACCCTTTGAGAATCATTGCTTGAATCTCTGATTTGCAATATTCCCTCTTTGATAACTCGATGCTGGATCCTACCATTAGAGAACCACTAGCGCCTTCTAATTAGTCCGGCTTTTGGAGACAAACTTCCGTTTCACCGTACAAATGTGTTGCTCAAGACACCGTCAAAGCCGGTGCTAGCTACTTACAATGTCCGAGTTAAAAGGTTAACCGTATCATTATTGTCGGAAACTCTTGTCTTAGTTTTTTATTATTATTGTTATTGTTGTTGATTTTTCCCCCTTTTAAAAAAAATTGTAGAAGGGAAGACCTTATAAAAGCTAAAAGCGTCTATAAAAAAAAAAAAAAGAATAATGCGGTTAGGGAGATGTAACTTGGTTGCAAGATGGTGGGATCTATATAGGTCACGTTTTCTTGATCGCTGCAGTAAATGCATTCGGGATCTGGTTGATTTCGGTTCTCCGTTGTACTTTTCTGCGTTAAAGTAAAAGTGATGATCTTCTTATTACATCTGCGCCGCTAAAGCGATGTTGTACGTCGGCAGCAGTCCAGTTTTGACAAATCAAGTGTTGTGAATGCGACCTTCCAACGTCTAGACTTGATCTGCGCGTTACGTCACATTGGTGATGTTCATGGCCGTTGTTGGAATTCCTTGACACAAGTTATTGCCATGTTGCTTATCAATGTAAACTACTTCGTCAGCCGAAGTTTTGTCTCTTTACGGAATTTGCACAGTGTTTTGTTCGTCTTAGGCTGCTTTTACTAGAGTAATCAGAGATCGAAAGGGAGCGAAATTGTGTGTACGACATTTTTTGTGTGCTACGTCATCGTAATGATTCATCGTACATCCCTGGACTCTAGACGGCCGTACGCTAATCTTACGGTCGGTTGTTTGATGTGCGACGGGGATAATCTGACGACTAACCGTGTGTCTATATGTTCGGAATTGGAGTCAACAGCGATGACCTAACATCATCAAGTGCTCTACATTTTTTAAAATATGACGATCATCATTTTCAAGAGGACGTGAACTCCCGGTATATGGTGGATAGGGGGCGGGAATAGTTGAAGGCTGTGCATGAAAGGTGTTCCTTGTTGCAGTTTCCTCATTATTCCAAGTCCGGCTTGTTGCAGGAGCTACTGAGTTAAGTGCTCTATGCACACCGTGAGCTGTGTGTCTCATTCATTTTGATCATGTTTCGATATTCCAATTGCTTTCGATGAATGATGATATCGTATGACAGGGAACCGTTGTCTGTTTTCACTTTATGCGCGGTTTCGCCTTATGTCTTTTGGCGTGTGCTGAGACTGCTATGATGGGGACTACAGTTGTTTTTCTTTGTTTGGGAGATGGGATTCGGATGATTACGCTGGCACGGGCGGTTGAGCAATTATGGATTTTGATTCGTTTGCAGTGATACCGGGGCCCTCCATAACCAAATAACCAAATAACCAAAGGTTAAAACATAATATTTATTTTCACAATATACAGGGTGTTCGTAAAATCTCACTACACTTTGTATATGTGTTCTATATACAAAGTGTAGTGAGACTTTACAAACACCATGTATATCTGGAGACCGTTTGAGACCTAAAGGTTTACTGGTGTTGCTTCCCATTTCGACCAAAGGAAAGTTATGGTCTTATTATATGAGTACAATAACAAGATGGGAGCCGCGATAGCTCAGTGGTTAGTGAACTGGACTACCACGGACAAGGGGTAGGGTTCGATCCCAACCGACGGCTTTCGGGTTCACCCAGCCTTAAATGGGTACCGGATTTTTTTCTGGGAAAGTAAAGCAGCACGGGCGTAATACTGACCCCATTACCCCAAAAATCATGTGCTGAAGGTCTGTAAAATATAGGGTCACTAACACCATATTTCCCTATACGCCACTTGGCGTGACGGGGTACTTTACTTTTTTTTTTTTTACAATAACAAGATGACTTTTCACAAATATCAAAACGAAACAATCACATGTATCACCATGAAGAGGATAATTTAGAGCGTTTTGTGAACATGCACAGTTCCTAGAAAGTGTGGTCAACCACAAGAGAAAAGATACTTGGCATTGTCATGGCGTGGAGGAGAATAAACAGAAGAAATGATATATATCAGTCAGAATGTAGTACCGAATGTCCATGATCGGCAAGACACTCGATGATAATGAGGGCCAAGAGACGCATTTCAGCAAATGAATTGAGAACGGTCGTTGAACCATAATTGACTGATTGCTTCAGGATCGATGAACAAAAGTTCTGGTATAAAGATACATGATTGTTCTTTTGGATAATCTACCTAAATGGGAAAACAAAATTCATCATCATCATCATCGAGTGCCATCTCCGCAACGAAGGTTGGCTACCATGGAGCACCATTCTGCACTGCGTCTTGTTTTGATGATGCAGGTTGTCATAGGATGACTTGTCCATCTTCTGATGTTATTAGTCCATGTTAGTCTTGGTCTACCTCTGCCTCTTTTAAATTGTATTTCCCCTCCAAGATTACTTTTAGTAAACAGTCTTTTAACATGTCCCAAAAATCGCATTTGTCTTGTTTGAATTGTATTTATTAGTTCTCTTTTAATTTTTAGTTGTTTTGAGTTAAGACTTCATCGTTTGTTTTCTTTTCTTTCCATCCAATTGTACCTATTCTTATATATATCAACATTTCAAAGGCTTCGATTTTATGTTCTGTTTTCTTGTCTAATGTCCATGTTTCTGCACCATATAGGAATATTGAGAAAATATAACATTTTTCTATTTTTAGTTTTAACCCTGGTGTTTTTTGTTTTGATGTTATTATATTTTTCATGACATTCAAATTACTTTTTGCCATTGTTATTTTTTTGTTTATTTCAGTTGTACATTTTTCATCACTGGTTATAGAATGTCCAAGGTAGTTGTAGTTCTGAACAGATTCAAAAACAAAATTACAAGAAAAAAAAAATTCCCGTCATGCACCAAAGATTATGATAACATGGATTAAATTTGTTTGACTGAAGGCACGATTTTGGGCAATGAGGTCAGCATTACGTCACTACTATTTTTGACTGGGTGGCCATAGGTCGATATGGAACCCAATCCCTTGTCCTCACCTTCCTGTTTACTAACCACTGCTCTACCGCGGCTCCTTGAAGAAATGAACATTTGATACAAACTAGGCGAGCTAGGAGTACGTGTAAGTAAAAGTAAGTACCCCCCGTCACGCCGAGTGGCGTATAGGGAAATATGGTGTTAGTGACCCTATATTTTACAGACCTTCAGCACATGATTTTTGGGGTAATGTGGTCGGTATTACGCCCGTGCTGCTTTTACTTTCCCAGAAAAAATCCGGTACCCATTTAAGGCTGGGTGAACCCGGAGCCGTCGGTTGGGATCGAACCCTACCCCTTGTCCGTAGTAGTCCAGTTCACTAACCACTGAGCTATCGCGGCTCCTACTAATTTTAGGGAATTAGTAAAACCAGGTGTCCTCGCCAGGGTACGAACCCCGGCTGTTGCCGTGGTAAGCCAACCGCCTATCGATTGCGCTAACCGGACACCCAGGAGTACGTGTACTCATGGTAAAACTGCTTTTTGTGAAAGAGACAACTCTAGCTACAAGTAATCTGCTGACTAGTAGAAAGTCAAGGACAAAACACACAAATAAGTGTTAGAGATGGCTGCACTGGATCGTGCAAAATAATATGTTAATAAGCAAATGTGGAAGAGGACATTATATGTTCACGATATAAAAGAAAATGAACAACAATAGCGATGTGTACACCCCATTGTGGCTTAGTGTGCTCGCCGTCGAATTGAACGATCTATGTTCAATTCCCAAATATGAATATTGATTTTTTTTTGGTATCTTTCAAGCTGTTGGTTCAAACAGTCTCTGAAATAGGCAGCAAGTAATTTATTTCTGGGAAAGTAGAATGGCCTGGCGTTTTACTGACCATAAACACTATCAGGTGCCATGCCCATCCCAAAGGCGTTGACGATCATCTCTATCTCTCTCTTATGCCAGTCATCATCATTGAGTGCCGTCTCCGCACAGAAATTTGGCTACCATGGAGTCCCATCCCACTGTCCCTTGCTTTGATAGTACAGGTTGTCATAGGTTGACTTGCCCATCTTTTGACGTTACTCGTCCATGTTAGTCTTGGTCTGCCTCTATTACCTTGTATTTTCCCTTGCAATATTACTTTTATCAGGCTGCTGTGTCTTTCTTTTAATATGCCCCCAAACATCTCATTTATCGTGTTCGAACTGTGTTTATTAGTTCTCTTTTCATTTTTAATTGTTTTAAAACTTCATTTGTTTTCTTTTCTTTCCATCCAATTCTACATAATCTTCTATAAATCCACATTTCAAAGGCTTCAATTTTCTGTTCTGTTTTCTTGTCTAATGTCCATGTTTGTGCACCATACAGGAACATTGAGAAGATATAACATTGTATACTTATGCCAGTGCCTCCTAAAAATTCTGCTGTTGATCTCTTTCGGTGCGATATTAAACTGTCTGGTATCTTCTCTCAATGCTTTCCACGGACTCTTTTCCCGTTTTCTCATTCTCCAGCTCTTTTCAATTTTTTGTCTTTTTTTTTTCGTTCGCCAGCTAACGACGAAGTCCCTAGAAACTAGGAACTGCATTTTGCGTGTTAATTCATTTTTCCCTGACAGCCGTGTGCACAGGGGTCCCTCGCCGCACAGGCAAATAACTCCGACTTCGGAGGTACTCATATGTTTTCCGTTGATGAGTAATTGACGTTTCAAGCCGGGTCTCGCTGTTGAGACCAGGGTTGTTGCTGCAGAGAGAAATCATAAATAAAAATCCCAACCGGTGTAGCCGGGATTTGAACCCACAACCTTTCTGTCTCGAGGCCGGCGTCTTGCCTCGAGACCAACCAGTCCCCCCCCCCTCCTCCCCCCTCCTCATACAATTATATGTCCAAAGAAAGTGGACTGTCTTTCTCTGGTAGACTTTAAGCGGGTTCGTTGTGCTCTGACCTTTCTCAGGACTTCTTCTTTCCACATTTTAACTGTCCATGGTATTCTAATATTTTTCTGTAAAACCATACTTCGGTGACCTCAAATTTTCTTGATATTTGTTTACTGTTCGTCCACGATTTACTTCCATATATAAGGATTGGTTGTAAGTAACATTGACGAACTCTTTATCTTAGCTCTACTGGTAAAGAGAGGATGTACATACTTTTTCAATTTCCGGATTGCCGCCTTTGCCTCGGTAATTCAGCATTTAATCTTGGCAATGCGTCTTCCATCCAAAGTTATTATCCTGCCAAGATACTGGAAATGATTGACTTTTTCCACATTTGTCTTGTTTACTTTGTGCACTTAGGAGTCTTTCCATCTGAGATGATCAACAATTCCATTACTTACTTTGACGGTGCACTTTGTAGTCTTTTTTATTTGAAATAAACTAAGCTTCTATAAAAGCTTAGACTAAGCTCTTTGCTTTAACTTTCTTCTACTGTCTCATTAATCATTTATTGTAGCTCTTCTTTCTTCTTTGCTATTAAGACTGTAATCAAGCATATTTCAGATTGTTATCATTAAATCCGTCAATCGATATCCTTCCATGGGTCTAAACATGATTTAACTATATACGAGACATACAGACAACCTCACCCATAAAATGTGTCGTTGGACTTAAGGAAATATGGACATTAACCATACATTCCTTAAGCGCCATAAGACATTGAGAGAACCTAACTTAAGTGGTGTATGCCATTAAGAACATGAAGCAATATATATAAATCATCGGCAAGACACATAATGACGATGGCGTCCGTTTTGCTCTTTATGATATGAGTCATCCATTTATTAATCCTCTTCTGTAATCTCCAGCTCTGGTTTGTGTTGTTATCTTGCCACAAGGGCGTGATTGTTAAACGCCAGACCATCTGGTCTGTTATTCAAAGTAAAGGCATGATTTATATATTTAACCCATTTATAGCACGTGCTTTCTTTTGTTCTATATGTTCTTTACGTCCAGCGAATGGAAGAAAACTGCATTCCTAAATAAATACTATATGGTGAACTATTACACGAAGAAAGACAAATCGGCAGACCTAAAATTCGATATAAAGATATTTGTAAATCATCTCTGAATGATTTATCCATCTGTGAAAATGGCTGGGAACATCTGACAAGAGATCACCCATCATGGAGAGCCTATATAAAAAAATGGCATAACATCATTTGAGGCTGTACTATCGCAAAATATGGAAGGAAAAGAATCATGAAAAAAAGAAAGATGGAAAACTCTGTGGCCTAGGGCTTGTTAATTCTGTGGTCGAGTGTGTTTGTCAAACATTGGTAGAATCAGCCACGATAGAAGCTGTTCGACAGCAACCCCAAAAATACACAATAGCCTGCACTAAACCGACTAAGAAGACGAAAATGGCCAGATATGTTCTTTAAAACAGTTATTTTTTTTGGCAAAAATCTTATGTATAGCATTTTTGTGTGCGTTAAAACCATCATCCCAACACTCGAACAATGACCATTCACATTCAACCCCCTTTAAGACACCACCAGACTTTAGTGTACGAACTCCGTAGACCAGGTATGCCAAAATAACTAGTGATTGAAGATTGCCAAGAGATAGTGACGGCCAAAATTTCCTTGTGTGATGGAGGCAAAGGTTCTGAAAAGGACACGCAACACATTTACGATCACACAAACAATATAAGAAAAAACACTCACACTGACTGACACACATATACTCACAAGTGGGCTTTTTTGCTCAAAAATGTTTTGTTTTTTCTAGAATTGTATCATTCCGTCCCGTTCGATTCCAGTAACAGACTAACCTGTCTAGTCTGGCCAAGCTAGGAGGCGAAGGCGTGCCTCCCCCAGCACCAGAGCTGGAAGTTGTCAGCGACCCACAGCTGATGGCTTGCGCCAGGATCGGTGAACCAGAACCATCCAGACCCTGCTCCACCTCTCCGTGGTGCCTCCAGTAACAGACTAACCTATCTAGCCTGGCCAAGCAAGTAGGGATCGAAGAGGGAAGACACCCCGGTACTCAAAAATGTCGTGCTGAAGTCGGATGTGTTGGGCCGAAAGGCGCAAATATAACAGTTATACTGCAAACCACAACACAGCGCAGACACGCCCACTTAACGTCCTTTTAAGGACGGATGACGAAGAGTAATTCTACAGTCTACGAATATTCTAGAATACTTTAGTCATCGGGCGAACGCAAGCAAGCATTCCGTCCCATAGAACGAGAAGATCGTTATATAATTAATAGACCTGTGGATTACTTACATTGGTACTACTTTGGTCAATAACCGTAACACGGGAATGTAAACTGACAGTAGTCTAATTTTAATTTGCCAATGAAATATCTCGAGACAGGTAAAGCCTTAGAAGGAGGAGCCAATAGCGGGCTGTAACGTACACTACTAAAAGGTTTGGTGATAGCTTTACGAAAAAAGGGACACAACAAATTACTGACGTCTCGGCCTACACGCGGCCTTTCTAAAAAAAAAAAAAACGAAAAAACAACACAAACGAAAAAAGTAAACTCTACTACATCTAGGATGAGAGTGACAGGTAAATCAAGGAGAAATAAAGAGGGATAAGAGATGATATTATGAAACGAAAGAGAAATGTGCTACATATAGGAGGATAAAGCCGCTACCAGCTTTACCGCAGCACTGAAATCGGGGCTTCGGTAGCCTAGTTTGGAAAACCACTCGACTGGACTAGCGACGTTCGGACAACCCGTGTTCGATTCCCACTGTGAGCAGTGTGAGTTGTACTCGTGGTTGGAAAAAAAAAATATACCCTCACGGTCGACACAGCCGTTGGCAGAAATGGGTACCTGGGTATCACCCTGGGAAGGTGAGGAATGTCGCCTCGCATCGTGAGTTTCGATGCTTGAGGCGACACTATCAGAAATCTCCGAACATTTCTGGATAGGCGGCCGAGCACATATGGGTGTAAACTCGCGTGCTAAGACGCCGGTTCAAGTCTCGTACTTTCATCATTCATCATTGAGTGCCGTCTCCGCATCGAAGGTTGGCTACCATGGAGTGCCATTCTACTCTGTGTCTTGCTTTGATGGTGCAGATTGCCATAGGCTGACTTGTCCATCTTTTGATGTTACTCGTCCATGTTAGTCTTGGTCTCGTACTTTACCTTGACCTTTACTGAAATTATTGGCCTGTTCCCTAAAGTCTTAGAAGTGTACCGAAATGCACTCCGGACCATTCAGGTGGAAAAGGGGCCACCTTTGAGTGTGTAATGATGATCTGATTTTCAGAGGCCGGTTGAAACGTGGAAGCCATTTTGAGGTTTTTTCAAGAAGAATAAATTAAATCTAAACAGTAGGTGATTGCCCTAGAAGTTGTTAAGAACAACCTGAAGTTGCTGTACATAGAACCACGTGATTGTGGAACTTCTTCAGTTTTATCCACACTGGTCGAGGAAATAATCAAGGTCATGTGAGCTCGCGTGGATTGAACCAGTCGGTGTCTACTCTAGCAGAGGCGGATTCGATTCCTGATAGGGTTCAAAAAGGGAGGGGAAGCGGGGTGTTAGATTATAGATTAAACGTGAAATAAAAACCATAACTTGTACACTACATTTTTTTTTCCTGAATGTAGGGTGACCAGGTGAGTTGGTGATACTGGCAGACACTGAGTGCCGTCTCCGCATCGAAGGTTTGGCTACGATGGGGCGCAATTCCCTTGTCTCTTGCTTTGATTGCGCAGGTTCTCATAGGCTGACTGTCCATCTTTTGATACTACTCTTCCATGTTAGTTTTTCTCTGCCTCTACCTCTTTGTATTTTCCCTTCCAATATTACTTTTCAGGCTGTTGTGTCTTTTAACATACCCCAACAATTTTATTACATAATTATGCCTATACTATAAAAAAAAATTAAGGCTAACACCGTATTTATTTAAATCACAAACGTGACTTTTAACTTTATACTGTTTATTGCGTTGCGACTGCACTAGGCAAAAGACCTTTATTTATAGCCCGCAGTTAATTTCCTGGCAGGCACTGGCGGGTGAGATAAAAATGACAATACATTACAACTTTTATTCCGTCTCTGTGTGTTATGTGGCTGGGTA
Source organism: Megaustenia siamemsis (assembly GCA_032433765.1). Classification (NCBI taxonomy): domain Eukaryota; kingdom Metazoa; phylum Mollusca; class Gastropoda; order Stylommatophora; family Ariophantidae; genus Megaustenia; species Megaustenia siamemsis. The sequence goes on from JAVIAB010000106.1 coordinate 30,197,814, forward strand.
ATAAGGCCCGCATGCACAGAGCAGTCGCACCGATGTGTTCAGGTCAGATTCTTTGTTTGTTTGTTTGTTTGTTTGTTTTTCTTTCTTTCTTTCTTTCTTTCTTTCTTTCTTTCTTTCTTTCTTTCTTTCTTTCTTTCTTTCTTTCTTTCTTTCTTCTTTCTTTCTTTCTTTCTTTCTTTCTTTCTTTCTTTCTTTCTTCTTTCTTTCTTTCTTTCTTTCTTTCTTTCTTTCTTTCTTTCTTTCATATACCCGATGGCTACTCCTCTTTATCACCCGCCCTTGAAATGTGCGTTAGGTAAGCATGGTTGCGTTGTGTTGTGGTTTGCAGTCAAGCTGTGGTATAGATACACACATACCGCCCTTCGACCAGCACATCCAACTTCAGCACAGAATTTCTGAGCACCGGTTTGCCTACCCCTCTTTGACCCTTACTCGCTTGGCCAGATCAATTAATCTGTTTGGAAAGACACCCCGTGGAGGTGTAGTAGGGTCTCTCGATCAACTGTAGTTGGCGCTGTTCCAGACGCAAGCAGTCAACTATGAGCCATGAACCACATACAGCCTGGATGTAGTAGAGGCGTCACACCTGGCTAAGCTGATGAAGATAACAAACCCGATAAACAGCGCCGCCCACTCACCCACAAATATTGTGGTCTCATCGTCATCATCATGTGCCATACCGGTTGGCGTAGGCGATCATGTCCTTCCACAATCTTCTGTCTACAGTGCATCGTATCAGTTCTGTTGTTGACTGCTTGCCATGCCATGACACCAAGTTATCTAGTATTTTCTCTCTTTGTCGTCTGTGATCTCTCCTTCCTTGTTTTTTTATCTGTTGTAATCAAGTATTCCAACTTTCATCTTCTCATGATGTGCCAGAAAAATGTTGATTGTTTCTTTCTGGTGTTTTTGGAGCTCCTTTTTTTGTGTTGTGGTCTACGCGTTTACATTAGTAAAGTAAATGATCCCCCGTAACTTACAAAGTGAGCACAAAAGCACTCCTAGATTTCAAGAAGTTATAAGTGAGCACAAAAACACTCCTAGATTTCAAGAAGTTATAAGTGAGCACAAAAACAATCCTAGATTTCAAGAAGTTATAAGTGAGCACAAAAACACTCCTAGATTCCAAGAAGTTATGAGTGAGCACAAAAACACTCCTAGATTTCAAGCAGTTATGCCTACTAATATGCCTACTAACTAGTTGAGTCCAGAACTAGCTGCTTGAGTGTGGTGACTACCTTTTTCCAACAAGATGAGAGACATCATCGCACTGCCATTTCGCTGTTCGCAAATTTTTCAACGAGTACGTACCAGCAAGGGGAGCCGTGAGAGCTCAGTGGTTAGTGAATCGGACTACAAAGGACAAGAGCCCTGATCGACGGCTTCCGGGTTCACCCAGCCTTAAATGGATACCGGATTTTTTAATGGGAAAATAAAGCGGCACGGGCGTAATACCGACCCCATTACCCCAAAAATCATGTGCCGAATGTCTAAAAAAATTATGGTTACTAACACTATATTCCCTATACGCCACTTGGCGTGACGGGGCTCTTTACTCTTTACTTTATTTAAGTTCCAGCCAAAAAGATGGATTCGCCGCTCTGGACAAAATGACGAAATGTTTTATAAATGGACTATGAGATCAGCGGACATAGCTATGACTTTTTCATTTCGGGGTACGTGAAGGCAAGCAGGTGAAAGTGTATGTACCTTCACTACCAGCAACCGTGGACGTTCTACAGGAACTCACCACTGAAGTTGTACACGCGATCTTGCCGGATATACTGCACAGGGACTGGTCTAAGCTAGATTACTGCGTCGATGTTTGGCGAGTAAAAGGTGGGACGCCCATCCTATGTGTGTACCTGCACAGGGACTGGTCCAAGCTAGACTACTGCGTCGATGTTTGGCGGGTAAAAGGTGGGACGCCCATCGTATGTGTGTGTGTGTGTGTGTGTGTGTATGTGTGTGATTGTGTGTGTGTGTGGGTGTGTGTGTGTGTGTGTGGTGAGTGTATGTGTGTGGGTGTGTGGGTGTGTGTGTGGGTGTGTGGGTGTGTGTGCGCGCGCGCAAGACCAACCGATACTACACGAAACTTCATGAGTAGAGGCATTTGTAGCCAACAATGTTTAAGAATAATTGGTTGGTTGCGTTCGCCCGATGACAAAAGTATTCTAGAGTATCGTAGTAGACTAGAATATTCCTCTTCATCATCCGCCCTTACAAGGACGTATTGGACGTGTCTGCGTTGTGTTGTGGTTTGCAGTATAACTGTTATATTTGCGCCTTTCGACTCAACACATCCGACTTCAGCACGACATTTTTGGAGACCGGGTTGTCTCCAATTGGCCTCTTCGATCTCTGCACGCTTGGCCATACTAGACAGGTTAGTCTGTTACTGGAGGCACCACGGAGAGGTGGAGCAGGGTCTGGATGGTTTTGGTTCACCGATCCTGGCGCAAGCCATCAGCTGTGGGACGCTGACAATTTCCAGCTCTGGTGCTGGTAGGCGCGCCTTCGCCTCCAGAATAATTGTAAAATAATCGTTGAACTATATGTACTGTTTATTCCCATTACGATTGACGTCGTGGGACGCACCAAGATGGACGCTTGTTTGCGTTTGAGTTCAGAGATTGTTCGGCATTTTGTGGTATTGTATTTTTCAGCAGTGCTTTTCATTTCAAACTTGCACAATTTTACAAATCGAGCACATCAGGAATCTGGTAATTAATGGCAGTGAGGGTTCGACGCGCCATTTACCAGCTGCATTGAATCGGAATGTCTGTTGTTTGATGTGTGATGGTCTGATGACCAGCTATGTTACAAATGTTCGGATATTATCTACATCAATCTCGGGCATATGGTGCTCGTAAACCTGAGAGGGCCGACCATCTAACGGCAGAATTCCCCTACAGAAAAGACAGTCTGCTGCCTTGAAGATTGAGGACAATCAAAGGCTAAGTAAAGTAAACCTAAATAAAATGCTGGCAGAAATCGGATGCACTAGGCCACTGGCGCAGAACAAAGTGCAACGTTCTAACAGGTACTCAGTCAGATTCATTCTTTACACTTAAACTGACAGCTGACTTCATAAGAGATTCTGGAATCCTACTCTGATTGAGACTTGATCGCAGAGAGAGAGAGAGAGAGAGAGAGAGAGAGAGATATTCCCATTACTGGGGTCTGCGGGGTGGGGGGGGGACTGCAGGACCGGAGAATAAAGACCGCTTGTCCAGTGCGGTCGTCGCGAGGTGTTCAGGTCTACATTTTTATTTCACACCCCCCCCCCCTTTTTCCCCCATAGAAATAAAAAAAAAAAAAAAAAACTTGTGACCCTACCGGAATTCGAACCCGCGTTCTCCTGGTCTGGACGAATTATCGATTCGGCCACCCACTCTCCCATTTGTCATTTCTTTAACCATTTGAAATCAAGGAGTGTTTGTGTGCTCACATTGTATAAGGTAGGATCAAGGTTAAGGTAGGATAAGGTAAGGTCAAAGTAACTAATTCTAATGTCTTACAACGAGCCAAACTCTCATCGATCATGGCAACATTTAAGATTCGTAGACTAAGGCGGCTGGGCCATGTAAGAAAAATGGCAACAGTTGTATTCCGAAACAAATATTGTATGGCGAACTTAAGGACGGAAAGACACCAAAGGGCAGACTAGTGCTAAGATATAAGTTTGTTTGCAGGCTTCCTTGAGGGAATTGTTGTATAAGTGTAAGAAACTGGACAAATATGGCTGTGGATCGTAGCACATGGAGAGCAAACATAAAACATGGCACAGCAACTTTCTAGACAGTGCTGATATCAAATTCAGAAGACAAAAGGTGCAAGAGAAATGAGACAAGGTCGGGTACCGCAAATACACCTTGCTCGTTCTGTGGATGGATCTGTCTGTTCAGGATTGGCAAATTCAGCCACGAGAGATGTTCAGTAAAGCAGCACCAAGTATGAGACACTAATGCTTTACAAAGCTACTGACTTATCATGATTGTTTGCTACCAACCGTCTGTCAAGACGCCAAAGGCCATATATATATATATATATATATATATATATATATATATATATAATATATATTTATTTATAATAGTAATTTTTTAAATCCAACAAATGAGGAAGATACTTTGCAATCCATTTTTGACATTCGAAACAAGAAAAAGAGTTCTTAAAAGTTATGTAGAGTCAGTCTTAACATATTGATGTGAATCATGGGCAATAGGACAACAAACAAGAAAATCACTGGAGTCTGTTTAAATGTGGTTTTACAGAAGAATGTTGAGAATATCATGGGCAGCTAAGAAGAGTAATGAAAACGTTCTGAAAGAGGCCAAAGCAAAAAAAAGAGAGCTAATTTCCAATATTAGGAACAAATAATCATAATTTTTGGGCCATGTAATGAGAAGAGAACAACTGGAATATATTGTAACAACTGGGGAAAATTGAGGGACGAAGAGATAGAGGAAAGCAACGAGAAAAAAAAATACCAGACAGCTTAAGAGAATGGCTTGGCAGAAGGTCAACAACAGAAATGATAAATAACTGTCGAGATCGAAAATTATGGAGAGACATGATCACCTACGCCAGCAGGCCCGGTACTTGACGATGATATAATTATAATTATTTATATATTTATCTATTGCATCGTACTAGTCTCCATCATTTGGAGAGAGAGAGAGAGAAATGATAAACCCCGCTGTTATTATCTTCCCCAACGCAGTGTCAGGTACCTATTTCTCTTTCAGCCGGTCGACTGGAAGGCGTCGTTACGGGAGTAAACCCACGTTCGCTTTATTCACAGTTGGGTGTTTTAATGTTAAGTGGCATTTTAGTTATAGACTAAAAACTTTGCTCCATAAAATGAATGAAGATAACCTGAGGAAATCACATTCCCCTCATTCTTGAGATTGATATTTTATTAGAGTGGTTCAAATTTTTGACACTGAACAAAAATATGAATACTTTAGAACACTTAATTTGTATAAAAAATTAAGTAAAGCAATGAGCCCCCGTCACGGTTGGGATCGAACCTTACCTCTTGTCCTTTGTAGTCCAGTTCACTAACCACTGAGCTATCGCGGCTCCCATACTTAATTTGTATGGTGTTGATATTTTAGTTCAGTAACGTTTATGAGAACAAATATTTCAAATTTGACTAATTTGATCTTGGTGGTATGAAATAACCACAATTTAACTACAAATATTGTAACAATTTTAAGTTAAAGAGTCTCTTATGATCATTTGTAATGTACTGTAGTAAAATTAGAGAGAAAATACTGGATAGCTTGATGTCATGGTATGGAAAACAGCCAACGACAGAACTGATACTATACACTGTAGATTGAAGATTGTGGAAGGATATGTTCGCCTACGCCAACCGGTATGGCACATGATGATGATGAGTAGAATTATACTCAAATCATGTTTCAGAAATGGAAAAAAAAAAACTAACTAAGACCACTAAAATATCGTCAACAAACAGCTGTGTTTATCAACAAACCAGTACGTCCCCACTACGTCTCTGACGCTTTCTAGAAATGTAGATCGGCGCTTTAAATGTGTCAGGTGTTTGAGTCAGGGCTACCCTCCAGAGATACTGACTCTTTTAGATCGTCCAAAGGACAATGTGGTCCACACCCACCTCCCTGGAAGAGAAACTATATGGGGCAATCGAATCACTTAAACTGGCAGCTGACTTCATAAGAGAGTCTGGAATCCTACTCTGATTGAGACTTGATCGCAGAGAGAGAGAGAGAGATCGTCCACAAGAACATTAATGTGCATCTCATTATGTCCTGTCTCTGTTCTTTATTCTATACTTCTTTTAAAACCTTAATGTTGGCTTTGTTAACATCGGCAAAACGCGTCAGGTTATTTCTCTGTTTATTTTCTATGTATTAATCATTTTTCGTCTAACCATTTTTCTTGTCTATATCTCATCACTTTAGTTTGTTTCTGGTCATTTATTTCGTCTGTGTCTGTCAGTTTATCAGTCAATGCCTGACCAATTACTTGTCTATGTCTGACCATTTTCTCTTTATGTCTGATCGTTTTCTGTCTCCTGTTATCTGTTTACTCTTTATTTCTCCAATGTCTAGCCTTTTTTCTGTCTGATAGTTCTATGCCAAAGTCTGACCATGTTATTTTCTGTCTATCTGCCATTTTACTAGCATATTCTAAATGGATTACTCTTCCCTTCTGATTCACTTAGAAGATTTAAGATATACCTTTAGTAAGTGGAAATGTTTACTATATCTTCAAACATTTTCCAAATTTTAAAAATAAACCTTCCTTTTTGTAATTATAATTATTTCTAAGTATTTTAATGCATTTTTTTCACTACAATTGTATTTGTATTTCAATCTTCTTTTATTTCACGTATAAAACATCTAAGCATTTCCCAGAATTAAATTAAATCAAACTAAGGTAATGCTTAAAACTTAAAAGACAATGTTACTTTACATTTTCTGTCAGCCATTTTTAAAATCTTCTGTCCAAACTCAGCGATAAGTAGATTTGTCTTTGGTACATGGTAAGTGAGTAAATACAGTTATGTGGTTCTATATATTTTTTTAAAAAAAAGAACATTAATCTTACCTTGCTTCGCACACAATCCAGAATGTAGAGAATCCATAAGAACAACAACCATCATCGTTACTAATACTACAGTCCTCATTTCTGTGTTTCAGTATCCACTAAACTACTCTGGAAAAATTCACTTGTAAACAACGTCCAGATAACGACCACCTGTAAGTTTTCAAGGTACCAAACACGGCCACTGGTAGCACAGAATATTAACGTGTCTAAATGGGAGGTATAGTCCAACGGAACTTGTAATCAATTCTTCGTCACTGCTGCATGTTTCTGGCCAACACAACCATCTGAGGACACACAAATCAATACATTTATTACGTCGAGAATATGGGCTAAGGTCACAGATAAATCAATCAAAATACTTTAGCGTAAACATGAGTTGTAACACCTTATATCCTTTATCTCTATTCAGTGTACACTTATTTTTTTTTTACGATCTTCATCAATAATTAAATAGACATTGCAGAGGCTCTAACAGTAAATGGCACTTGTAATAGGATCATCGGACACAGTCTAGCATTTCTTTCCTATGTGCCACATTCGGCTCGAAAGGACAAGAGATAATATATATCATAGCCGATCCTTCCCTTAGCCCATGTTCCACTCAATTTTATTATTTTACCCTTCCTTTACTACACAAATATAGTTTTTTTTTGCTGTCACAAAAGATGCTCTTTCTCTTAGAAAACTAGCAGGTCTAACCCCCCCCCCCCCACCTTCCCCAACCCCCTTCTTCCTTCGTACATTTGTAGGTCTACAAGAGCTTACCTCTCTCTCTTTTAGTAAATCAGCATGTGAAAGATAATCTCTTAGTGCCCTTATAGGTACACAATAATATATGTATCTTTCTCTTAGTGCACTAGCAGATATCAATTCTCTCTCTCTCTTATTGCACTAGCAGTTATAAACTCTATCTGCCTCGCTCTTAGTGCACTAGCAGATATCAATTCTCTCTCTCTCTCTCTCTTATTGCACTAGAAGTTATAAACTCTATCTGCCTCGCTCTTAGTGCACTAGCAGATATAAATTTCTCTCTCTCTCTCTCTCTCTCTCTCTCTCTCTTATATTGCACTAGCAGTTATTAACTCTATCTGTCTCGCTCTTAGTGCACTAGCAGATATCAATTATCTCTCTCTCTCTCTTATTGCACTAGCAGTTATAAACTCTATCTGCCTCGCTCTTAGTGCACTAGCAGATATCAATTCTCTCTCTCTCTCTTATATTGCATTAGCAGTTATAAACTCTATCTGTCTCGCTCTTAGTGCACTAGCAGATATCAATTCTCTCTCTCTGTCTCTCTCTCTCTCTCTCTCTCTATCTCTCTTATATTGCACTAGCACAGTTATAAACTCTATCTGTCTCGCTCTTAGTGTACTAGCAGATATAAATTCTCTCTCTCTCTTTTATATTGCACTTGCAGTTATAAACTCTATCTGTCTCGCTCTTAGTGCACTAGCAGATATCAATTCTCTCTCTCTCTCTTTTATATTGCACTCACAGTTATAAACTCTATATGTCTCGCTCTTAGTGCACTAGCAGATATAAATTCTCTCTCTTTTATATTGCACTTGCAGTTATAAACTCTATCTGTCTCGCTCTTAGTGCACTAGCAGATATCAATTCTCTCTCTCTCTCTTTTATATTGCACTCACAGTTATAAACTATCTGTCTCGCTCTTAGTGCACTAGCAGATATAAATTCTCTCTCTCTCTTTTATATTGCACTTGCAGTTATAAACTCTATCTGTCTCGCTCTTAGTGCACTAGCAGATATCAATTCTCTCTCTCTCTCTCTTTTATATTGCACTCACAGTTATAAACTCTATATGTCTCGCTCTTAGTGTACTAGCAGATATACATTATCTCTCTCTCTTTTATATTGCACTTGCAGTTATAAACTCTATATGTCTCGCTCTTAGTGCACTAGCAATTAAAATTCTCTCTCTCTCTCTCTCTCTCTCTCTCTCTCTTATTGCACTGGCAATTATAAACTCTATCTGTCTTGCTCTTAGTGCACTAGCAATTAAAATTCTCTCTGTCTGTCTGTCTCTCTCTCTCTTATTGCACCGGCAATTATAAACTCTATCTGTCTTGTTCTTAGTGCACTAGCAATTAAAATTCTCTCTGTCTCTCTCTCTCTCTTATTGCACTGGCAATTATAAACTCTATCTGTCTTGCTCTTAGTGCACTAGCAATTAAAATTCTCTCTCTCTTATTGCACCGGCAATTATAAATTCTATCTGTCTCGTTCTTAGTGCACTAGGAGATATAAAATAATTTTCCTCTCTTAGTGCACAGAGCGGGGTGAAGATATCTTGTGAGCGCTCTATGCTGCGACCGAAGGTCAGGAGATTTAGAAGAAGACGTGCACTAACAGGTATCAAATAATTTCTCTCACTCTTAGTGACCTAACATACAATAACTATACTATACAATAATTTATCTCTGTCTCTTGCTCTTCATAAGTGCACCATCAGATATTAAATAATCCCCCCCCCCTTTCTCTCCCTTAGTACACCAACATATATAAAATAATTTCCATCTTCTCTCCCTTAATGCACCAACATATATAGAATAATTTCTCACTGTCTCTCCCTTAGTGCACCAGCAGATATAAAATAATTTCTCTCACTTAGTGCACCAGCAGATATAAAATAATTCCTCTCACTCTTAGTGCACCAGCAGATATAAAATAATTCCTCTCACTTAGTGCACCAGCAGATATAAAATAATTCCTCTCACTCTTAGTGCACCAGCAGATATAAAATAATTCCTCTCACTTAGTGCACCAGCAGATATAAAATAATTCCTCTCACTTAGTGCACCAGCATATATAAAATAATTCCTCTCACTTAATACACCAGCAGATATAAAATAATTCCTCTCACTTAGTGCACCAGCAGATATAAAATAAGTTATCCCTGTCTCTCCCTTAGTGCACTATCAGTTATAAAATAATAATAAATTAATAAATCCTCTCATTGTAGAAATATCGTCCACTTTATGCTGAGCATAGGTCCCGTGTGTACTCTGAGCACGCTAAAGAACCCTTGACATTTGGAGATCTAAAAGAGTCGTCCAAAATGGACGCTGCCTTGACAAAATTAAATCAATAAGTGGGGACGGGGTGGGGTTGGGGGGGGGGGGAATCTATCCAAAACGTTAAAACTCTTAATACAAATAATGAGAGTACCTCTGATGTCATGGCGGGGGACACCTGTGTAACCTCTGAAGTCTTGGCGGGGGACACCTGTGTATCCTCTGAAGTCATGGCGGGGGACACCTGTGTAACCTCTGAAGTCATGGCGGGGGACACCTGTGTAACCTCTGAAGTCATGGCGGGGACACCTTATAACCTCTGAAGTCATGGCGGGGGACACCTGTGTAACCTCTGAAGTCATGTTGGGGGACACCTGTGTAACTTCTGAAGTCATGTTGGGGGACACCTGTGTAACCTCTGAAGTCATGGTGGGGGACACCTGTGTAACCTCTGAAGTCATGGTGGGGGACACCTGTGTAACCTCTGAAGTCATGGCGGGGGACACCTGTGCAACCTCTGAAGTCATGTCGGGGGACACCTGTGTAACCTCTGAAGTCATGGTGGGGGACACCTGTGTAACCTCTGAAGTCATGGCGGGGGACACCTGTGTAACCTCTGAAGTCATGGTGGGGGACACCTGTGTAACCTCTGAAGTCATGGTGGGGGACACCTGTGTAACCTCTGAAGTCATGGCGGGGGACACATGTGCAACCTCTGAAGTCATGTCTGGGGCACCTGTGTAACCTCTAAAGTCATGGTGGGGGACACCTGTGTAACCTCTGAAGTCATGGCGGAGGACACCTGTGTAACCTCTGAAGTCATGTTGGGGGACACCTGTGTAACCTCTGAAGTCATGGCGGGGGACACATGTGCAACCTCTGAAGTCATGGTGGGGGACACCTGTGTACACGACTACCGGTATAAAAAGTAGGAAAAAGGGATATTCATGCCCAATTCAGTCTCTCCGGACTTCACTAAAGATAAAAAGCTGACAAACACAAACAAAGAAACAGCAACAATTCCCAAACACATTTTAAAATAGTTCCCACTAAAATATAATTCCAGAAGATACTAAACGAACTACGTGAAAAATCATATCTCTTGAACTCGTTAATGAACTTCTATACATTACACAAAAACGATCAACTTAACTACATTTAACACAGCGACTACAAATGCCCTTAACTAGGTCTTTTTCCCTTTTTGATGTGATAATGTTATTGCACGAATTACTTTTTATATGTAGCACTCTTTGTAGTAGATAAGGAACGTACAGAGATTCCGAAGGGAAACAAAACACTGCTTTTGTTTAAATTGGCTGCCAGGATTACTCTTAAAAAGACAGAGTATTGATTTTTATTTTTTTGTTTTTTAATTTGATTCGTACTGTGATTTTTTTGACAAGGAGTAAACAAGAACGTTGCTGATGACGTGGTTTACGGAAGAGTATTAGAAGTCCCATGAGTACATAACAATTACTAGATTCTCTTTAGAACTTGTGAACGCGTTCCTCTCCCCTCCTCTCCGTTAGAACTTGTGAACGTGTTCCTCTCCCCTCCTCTCCTCTCCCGCACCCAGTTAAAAGAGAATAGTGAATGGAATGTCAAACTGCGCTCATTAATTTTGAAAGAAAGAAGTAAAAAAGAAAGGAAAAATACAATTATTCCAATTCTGTGAATTTCTGTTTAGGACTTTCCGTTGGATTGGTAAAGAAAGATCGAATGCTCAGTGCAGTCGCCACGTAGTGTGCGGGTAAGAGATTTTATTTCAGTTCCGATATGAAAAAAGAAGAAACTACTGATCCTACCTGAAAACGGAGCCCAGTCGAAGTGACTGGCAAACAATTCATTTCAATCCACTTGGTGTCCAATGACCACAAATAAACGCAGTAATAAACAACTAACACTAGTAGTACTAATAGTCGGAAACGCTTTATACACAGCTTCCCAGAAGAGGGTAATCTGATCATCAGGAAAATTGAAAAAAAAAGAAAAAATGGTATGTTAGAAGCTTTACGTGATTAGTAGACGACACAGATTCGAACGACGTTTCGGCTCAATAGGCCTTCAGCAGGAACAAACAAACAACATACACACACAGATATATGAATAAATAAAACTAATCCTACATAGCTAATTAGTAATGAAACATCAAAAACAAAATAATCGAAATATGTTGACTTCCCTGTGTGTCGTGGACTGTGGCTGGGAAAGGAATGTCTCACGGGTGTAGCTATAATTTTATCACAAACTTGCCCCGTCGAGCAAGTGTTTCGGCCTGTTAGCTTCTTGACACTACACGGGAGGGGGTTAGGTCCTCTTGGGTCATGACCCCTCAGACGTCGACCTACTGCTGTATTGAACTGTAATGCTTACAATGTTTTCGGCATATCAGAACTTCACTTATTCTGCTCAACACTTTTGATCGAATCTACTATCTATACCCGGTCTCAAATAATAGTTTAAACTAGAACGACTCACTGGTACAAGCAAAATGCATATGCCAAACCTTGTTGTATATGCAACTGTATTCGGACAGTGCCCGTTAGCACTCCTATTTCTTTATTGCAACAGCTGATGAACAGCCGAGCCGATCATAAATCCGAAAATAACTATTTACATATAAATTCAAAAGAGAAATGTTTTTAATAAGCAGATACATTGTAATATAAACAAGCAACTTACCCAAAAACAAAATAGTACAATAAAAACCGAAAACAACTTGCACGTTGAACAGGCTGACACGAGCGAAAACTTGTTCTACGTGCTGGGTAATAATTGTGGACTGACTTAATGAAACAGACTGCTTGAGCACGCGTTCCCAATATCCAACACGAACGAAATGTCCCTCCAAGCTGTTCGTCACTGATGGTCGATTTGCTCTTTTGTTTTTTGCCAAAATAACAAAAACCCTCATACTTCTTCTATTGCACATTCCAAGTGATTGTACGAAACTAATTAACAAGTGTAACAACTTTTGTGGCAACAATTGAGTATACCGCCCCCGAAACTCTCAGATAAGATCAAAATTATGAAAATTAATGAAGTTGTCAATAACCAAATAACAATAGGGTAAATACCACTACTAGATATACAATAATACATGTATCTGGGGAGTAATATAGACAAAGAGGGAGAAACAGAGAATACCAAAATAAGGATATCAAAAGCAAGAGGGACATTCGTTGCACTGGGAAACATATGGAAATCCAAAGAAATTAGATTAAATATTAAAATAAAAATTTTCAACGTCAATGTTAAGTCGGTCTTATTATATGGCTGTGAAACATGGGGAACAACTAAAATGACAATGGTGAAGACAGACTTTCACTAATGGATGCTTACGCAGAATAAAATGATGGATGGCAGGACAAAATCACTAACATAAAATTATGGAAATGTACCAGTCAAATACCAGTGGATAAAGAGATACAGCGAAGACGAAGGCGCTGGATAGGACACACACTGGTGAAAGCCAACTGAGAGTATTACACAACAGACCCTTTTTTGGAATCCCCAGGGAAAAAGACAAAGAGAAAGACCAAGGAATTCTTGGAGAAGACAGATAGAAGCAGAGATGAAGATGATGGGGAAGACATGGAATGATTTTAAAAGAATGGCAAGAATCAGAATAACTTGGAAAGTGTTTGTTGAAGACCTATGCTCCACAAGGAGCTGAAAGGTAGAAGAAGAAGAAGAAACTCTCAGAGTAGCCATTTCATTCGTTCGTTTTCTTTTCTGTTTTGTTTGTTTGTTACGAGTATTAATGACTAAAATATAATTCACACATAAATATTGACTTTAGCTTGTATGTGTTGTCACAAATTTAAACCACTTCAATAAAATATCACTTTTAAGAACGAGTGGAATGTAACTAGACCCAGGTCATCGTCGTCAAGAATGCTGCAAATTTTCCAAGATTAGAACTAAACCATCACTTTGGGTTGAAAATTAACAGCTGTGCCCTGTGATCAGAACAAACTGAGAAGATAGCAAGATTTATTCTAACATCATACTTGGAGGCTTAACAAAACACACCATCGAAACGAAACAGCGACGAAATAAAAGTTTAAAATGAAGACTAACAACTTTGAAAAAAAAAGGCAACCATTTATAACGGTTACTATAAAGAGATTAGAGGCCACATAGATGGGATTTCTCAGAAGAATGTTGAAAGTTCCATGGACAGCTCTCTCAAAGAGGCAAACACAAAAAGGGAACTCCTAAAAAACATCAGAAAGAAACAATCAACATTTTTCGGGTACATCATGAGAAGAGGAAAGTTGGAATACTTGGTTACAACTGGCAAAATAGAAGGAAAGAGAGATGGCGGACGACAAAGAGAGAAAATACTGGACAGCTTGGTGTCATGGCATGGAAAACATTCAACAACAAAACTGATACGATGCACTGTAGATAGAAGATTGTGGAAGGACATGATCGTCTACGCCAACCGGTATGGCACATGATGATGATGATGGCTATAAAGAGAGAACTAACGAAACGTGTTCTTGTTCTCTACCCGCTGTTGTCTTTCAGCGCTGAGGGAATGTTCTTGATGATGCTTTTTGCTTTGGCCCACACATCTTGCTTTGAGTGGCCCCACAATTTTGTTTGTCCATCATTTGGGATGTCATTGCCTGCCTCTTCTGTTGTTGTGTCTGATTGTTTAAGCTCGTGGTGGGTTACAAAGTACTGAATGTCCAAACCATTATCAAACCTATCTGTACTGGATGTAGTCAGGACTTGCTCCTATTCTTTTCCTAATTTCTTAATTTCTCCTTTTGTTTTGTATTGTTACATTACGTATTCTTCGAAGACATCACATTTCTGTTGTAATTAACCAAATTATCCAAACTTATCATAAATAGTAGAGTTCAACAAAAAAAATATCAGGAAGTCATTACACTAGTGATGACCGCACTTAGTTCAATTGCTATATGTTCGCTCCTCCCCCTCCCCCAAACCCAAGTCTTGATTTTTTTTTTAATGGCAAACGTTCCTTTAAAAATAATTCTTATTATTTATGTTCTGTCTATTTTTTTTCTATTAAAAAATATATATATTATCAAGACTAGCTGGATTTATCCCAAATAAAGTAATTAAAACAAAGCTCTCACACAGTCAAGGACAAGAACAACATACGGAGGAATTCACATAGTGCAAAGGTATAGCCAGATAAGACTCAATAGTGTGCAGATGTATTGTTTCCCAACGCTGGTGACACGTGCACACACATACAGCACGGACCGTTAATAAAATTAGTGACACACAAGCACGACTACATGGAATATATTATACATTATTGGCGTATAGGCATCTGAACATGAACAATTGCTACTAACACTGGCGTAATTACCGAGTCATTAACGCTCCGGGTATCCCTAAACGTTAGGGCTAAGAACTCCGGATGTATGGGCTATTGTAATAATTTTCTAACAACGCCTGTTACAGTTGTAAGGTTGATAGTAATCTCTCAACCTTAAAGCCACACCACTTGCGATGAGTAATTTCTAAGCTTCAAAAGATGAGTTAGAGTACGACGGAAAGGTTGAACCGTGGTTATACATGAGAGGAGTGTTGAAAGTTTAGTGGTTACCAGCTACGGATATATTCAGAGAAGGCAACGAAAGCCACTGCTAGTGACAAGTCTAATATTTTATCAGAATACATAATACACACAGAGCCGCGATAACTCAGTGGTTAGCGAACTGGACTACAAGGGACAAGCGGTAGGGTTCGAACATAACCGACGGCTACCGGTTCACCAGCCTTTAATGGGTACTGGAATTTTTTCTGGGAAAGTAAAGCGGCACGGGCGTAATACCGACCACATTACCCCAAACATCATGTGTCGAAGGTCTGTACAATTTATGGTCACTAACACCATATTCCCTATAGGCCATTTGGCGTGACGGGAGCTCTTTACTTCTTTTTTTTTGTAACACACACAATCCAGCTCAATGAGTTCAATGTCAAGGAACATCCAGCCGCCGTATTCCTTATTATAGCCGTAATAAGAGTTCAAGTAACTCAACCGTTACTAATAAATGGGCTTCAATGTCTATGGAGGTCAAAGCTACTACTATACCAGTACGCACTCCTATACCAGTAAGCGCTCTTAAATCACATAGCACTCTGTAGATTGCTGACATCAACTAGAACTTATGATCGAATTGAACACCCTTGACCTCAACGCTTGTTGTGGCGTTGCAGGCACGGAGATTGACTGTGGCATCTTGCCCCGGACAGCTCGTCTTGATCCCGTATCAGCCCGCTTGATACAGGCCTGTCCCCGTTCCGTACGGGTTGACCTATTCGTGGAATCGATGTAGGTTAATCTTGAAGCTCGCCTTGCCTGGACACTGCGCCGGCGCTGCATCGCCCTCTCAGTACTAACACCCGTTAGCTCGGTTAAAAGGGCTGGATTGCTGCTTGGCCCCCTTGATCGATGTGGTTGTATACTCTGGTACTTCGCGCTGTTCGATGTGACGACTGCTTCTGCTTCACGGGCCTGTGCTTGGTGGCTCACCCAGTTTCGTTCTTCACTAGGCACAGACGTACACATATTGCATGCTATGAAATAGTTAATGAACACCAGGTAACATATACACTCGAGGTTTATTTGCACGAATTTCCACCTCGCATCACAATTACACAAACACACCAACAACACATGTCTCAGAGACCCTTCTCACATTGTATGGCAACCACAAGGCACCCACATGTCCTGCCTCTGACTCCCCACACTAAAGTCCAAATGACCCCTTCACATGGTAGGCCACTGGTCGATGCTGCTGACTCTCCCACTGTTGCCTACTCGTGCCTTTGCCAGCACCCACGTTGGTTCGGAACCTACAACTACCTTTAATGTTCTGCTCATCAATGAGCCTAAACTAGCTCAAGTTGTCTCTCTTCCTGTCACCTACTTTGTTCGCTGCGTCGGGATGTCGCAACTACATTATAACCTCGTACTTATTATCGAGCATGAGTTTGGGAAGCTGTCTAGCTCCCTGACAAGTAATTTGTTCGTTGCTACTGTGTTTCACAACTACATTCTAAGCTCACACTCATCACTGAGCCTGAATTTGTACTAATTCTGTCTCTCTTCCCGAGACCTACTTTGTTCGTTGCGTCTGGATGCCACAACTACATTACCACATTGTATTCATCATTGAGCATGAATTTGTGAAGCTGTCTATCTCCCTGTCAAGTAAATTGTTCGTTGCGACTGTATTTCACAACTACATTCTAAGCTCACACTCATCACTGAGCCTGAATTTGTACTAATTCTGTCTCTCTTCCCGAGACCTACTTTGTTCGTTGCGTCTGGATGCCACAACTACATTACCACATTGTATTCATCATTGAGCATGAATTTGTGAAGCTGTCTATCTCCCTGTCAAGTAAATTGTTCGTTGCTACTGTGTTTCACAACTACATTCTAAGCTCACACTCATCACTGAGGCTGAACTTCTACTAAAGCTGTCTCTCTTCCTGCCACCTACTTTGTTCGTTGCGTCTGGATGCAGCAACTACATTATAACATTGTATTCATCATTGAGCATGAATTTGTTAAAGCTGTCTAGCTTCTTATCATGTAAATCGTTCGTTGTCTTAGAGTTTCATAATTCCTGACACTAACACAATTCTGATTTCACGCAAAATGCGAACTCTATAAATCCTTACACTAACACCAATCTGACTGTCCATGAATCTGTGAACTCTATCTAGCTCACTAGCCCTACCTTGGTCGTTGGTTTCGTGTTTCAGAATTCCTTATTCTAACACAATTCTGACTGTCCATGAATCTGCAGCACGGTCCGTGTTACTCGACCGCCGTACCCCAACTGACTAACCCTAACCCCTAATGGGCACCACAACTCACTATGCTCACGGTACCGGTTTGTCAAACAACAACAAAACCGTTCGCACTGAGCACTCGTTTTAGCTCGACTGACTTCCCAACCTATCATTCTTCCTCACTTCCCTCCTTTCGACCAATCATACCCCGTTTTACATTTCAACCTCACTCCTAATTGCGTCTTATTCTTTCCCGTGCGATTCGATGTTTCTCTATTCTCTTTATTACTAATCACCTTTCCCCGTGGACTCGCTGATTCTCTTTGTAATTAACACCTTCTCACTCTCCCCTCCACTTCTCCCATACACTCCCATTTGTCCCAACACCGTATACTCACTGCTTCCCTACAATCAACGACATCTATCGACCGTACAAATTATATATGAGAACTCATCATCATCATCAGCTCGTATGGCTTTGCAGAATGTTTCATTCACCACAGTCCTGAAAGAATCTCTGTCTCTAGCCAAATGTACCACTTCGTACATTGCCGTGTTCAAGGTCTCTTTGATATCTCGAAACCACCTTTTTCTTGGTCTGCTCCTGTCTCGTCGTCCTGGAACCATGCCTTCCATTATTGTTCTTCCAAGCCGATGTGTTATTTGATGAAGCCAAAGCATTTTAATTTCCTCCTTAGAATTGTGTTTATAAGCCAGTTCTTTTTAATGTTTAAGTCTTCATTGATTTTTTTTCATTATCCAAGGCATCTTAAGGATTATTCTTTAGTATTTTGTTTCCAATTAATTGATTTTCTTCCTTGCAAACTATATACAAACTAGGTTGGCTATTTCAGCAATCAACTCCCTGACTGCCATTACAACAGTGGTTCAATTAGTAAAATGACATTACCTCTTTTCATCGTCACACAAGAAAATTAGACAGGGCGGAGGTAAAAAAAACAACAACCAATACCTTTCTTAAATCACTGCGCCTCACCTTTTATATATATATATATATATATATATATATATATATATATATATATATATATATATATATATATATATATATATATTATATATATATATATAAAACACCATGAACAGAACCGTAAGAGATGTTAATTAACAAGAAAACTATGTTTTTGACATAACTTACAATTCAAATATCTTAGATAGTATGATATTATTATGTAAATTTAAGGCAAAAGTGATGGAACTACTTTCATCATCATCATCAAGTACCGGCCTACTGGCGTAGGTGATCACGTCTCTCCACAACTTTCGATCTCGACAGTTATTTATCTTTTCTGTTGTTTGACCTTCTGCCAAGTCATTCTCTTAAGCTGTCTGGTATCTTTTTTCTTTGCTTCCCTCTATCTCTTCGTCCATCAATATTTCCAGTTGTTACAATATATTCCAGTTGTTCTCTTCTCATTAGATTGCCACAAAATGATGATTGTTTCTTCCTAATATTGGAAATTAGCTCTCGTTTTGCTTTGACCTCTTTTAGAACATTTTCATTACTCTTCTTAGCTGTCCTCGGTATTCTCAACATTCTTCTGTAAAACCACATTTCTACAGACTCCAGTGATTTTCTTGTCTGTTGTCCTTTTGTCCATGATTCATATCCATATGTTAAAACTGGCTCTACATAACAGGAACTACTTTACGTAGCTTAAATTGCAGTAATATTTATATCGCAAGTTATCAAGTGTAAAGGTCAACCTCGATCTCTCGTTCTGGCATCCTTAAGTTTCAAACCCCTCGACCGCCGCTGGTAAGTATACGAGTAGCCAATACTCTTTTTTAATACATGTAATGTGACACTCATCTCGTCCTGACCTCCTCTAGTTTCGAATTTATCGTCCGCCTCTGACAAATATATTTATTGAAAGAAATTAAGAAAAATAAAAATTAAATGTCATTAGCCTCCGTCAGTCATAGTCCTCTTCAGGGCGATATTGAGCAGATATAATAAAGAGACAACTTGTTGTTCATGCTACAAGTTTCTTCTCTCCACGATGGCGAGCGATCCAAATGTCTAGCAGGGAAAGAACAGTTGGTACTGCGTCGCAGGAGTTGTCAGAACAATGTTGAAATCAACACTGAACTGCCTTAACTCCATAATTTTTCTCAGGGTTTACTCCCGAAGTCTATTCCGTGAACGGGTACCCGCTCTATAGCGAGGGTTTGTAATGGAGTTGACCTTCTCCTCAATGCGTTGACATTTTTACGCTAACGGGTCGCATCTACTTGGGGAGGAGGTTATAGGGTCTCCGACTCGCTGATGAAAATGTCATAGAGCATATGGGACATTTTACAGAATTAGCGACCCCACGCAACTAATTCACCCCGCCCTCTGTAATCACCACTTGACTTCGTTTTGCGGTACGCGGTTGGTTACTCTATATTCGCAGCACACCTCTATATCTAGAGGCTGACCATTGTTCCACTAGTGGACACGTTTAGAAGTAGGTGAAGCCAGCTACCCCTATGTGCAGGCCGGCATATGGATAGTGCCTAAGCTCTCTCTACACATGATCCCATTGTTTACATTATCGCAGATGGGTCTCTTACATTGAGTCCGCAATGAATGAAAATCCATCCAATACCTATGAATGAAATTGCACAAACATCGTCGATGAAATAAAAACAATCACAGGCATCATGCAGGAAAACTGTTGTCGGCGTACGGTCACTTTGCTACCGTCATTAATCGAAATACACACGGGCATAGCGGCAAACATGTCTGTCCTGGACGCCATCTTAACCTGCCATCCCCTCTGAGTTAAATGCAACTCACCAGTTATACAAAGGTACAGTTGAAGTATAGGAGCTCAGCTTTTTTTGTAAAAAAAAAAAAACTTTTACTTTACTTCACTTTACTTTATTTCTAGTGCCTTTTAAAGTCGAATGAAAATTAAATACTTGGATTAATATGATTATGCGATGCTGCGCATGTTCTCTTCGTGGGAGCTGCGGTTGCTCAGTGGTTAGTGAGCTGGACTACAAAAGACAAGAGACGGCTTTCAATTTCACCCAGCCTTAAATGGGTACCATATTTTTTTTCTGGTAAAGTAAAACGGTACGGGCGTAATACCGACCACATTACCCCAAAAATCATGTGCCGAAGAAAACAGATAGCAAAATTATCGGCTACAAGATGTCCTCAGTTGCGATCTCACACATACTTACTTCAAGATGATTTGTTAACATATTAACTTCATAGCCAATCCTCAAAAGATGTCAGTACAATACACCGAACAACATTTCAAGACCTACATGATGGCAGCTCAGACTACAAACTCGGAGTGAAGAGCATGTGTAATTTTACCTTAGCTAAGCAGACGAACGTGGGCAATACCTACACACATCATAATATTATCACAGTGTTCACTGAGGAGAATATGATAATACGAGAGTGAGATCCTAGCGAGGTTTCAATTTATATTTTAGGGCCACCTCTTTATTGCACGGGAAGATAATATTACACTAGAAATGGAGAGGAGGGGAAGGCGCACACACGACGGACTAATTTCCGCTCAGAAAGAATTGGTTTCGTACAAGGGATCCAACCACGAGGCGTTGAAACACCATGGATCCAATTAGTATGTTTTAAAGTTTCATAAACCGAACTCTGGTGTTTTAAATTATGTTTAACCAACTGTTAATGTTTAACTAAAGGGTTCAAAGTGTTGGGTGTTTTGTGGAGTTTTTTTAATTGTTGTTTTTTTTAAGGGATGGAGGAGGGTGGTAAGTTTCATGTTTAATTAATGTTTCGTTTATATGCTTCAGTCTGATCTTTTCTATATGTTCTCTCTCTCTCTTTCTTTTTTTTTCTCTCTCTCTCTATTTATCTCTTTCATACACATACACATTCTACGAAATCGACAATTTCTCTTAAGTTATCCAAGGGGTCTTATCTATATTCTCTTCCTCTTCTTCTACTTCTTCCTCACCTATTCTTCTTCTTATCGTCATAATCTACTTCTTCCTCCCCTAATCCTTTCTTCCTCACCTATTCTTCTTCTTATCGTCATAATCTACTTCTTCCTCCCCTATTCCTTTCTTCCTCTCCTATTCTTCTTCTTATCGTCATAATCTATTTCTTCCTCCCCTATTCCTTTCTTCCTCACCTATTCTTCTTCTTATCGTCATAATCTATTTCTTCCTCCCCTATTCCTTTCTTCCCCTCCTATTCATCTCCTTCTTCGTTTTCTTCTACCGTTGCTGAGTTCACCAGCGATTATCCATCTTCATCATTCGCCCTTAAAAGGATGTAAAGTGAGCGTTACAGCGCCCAAAGTTTCTTCCGACGTAGGCGTTGGTTCGAACATTTCTTTCTTTCTTTCTTTCTTTCTTTCTTTCTTTCTTTCTTTCTTTCTTTCTTTCTTTCTTTCTTTCTTTCTTTCTTTCTTTCTTTCTTTCTTTCTTTCTTTCTTTCTTTCTTTCTTTCTTTCTTTTCTTTCTTTCTTTCTTTCTTTCTTTCTTCTTTCTTTCTTTCTTTCTTTCTTTCTTTCTTCTTTCTTTCTTTCTTTCTTTCTTTCTCTTTCTGTCTGTCCTGCTTTATTTTACTATTTCATACATGATCTTTCTTCTTCTTTCTTTCTTTCTTTCTTTCTTTCTTTCTTTCTTTCTTTCTTTTTCTTTCTTTCTTTCTTTCTTTCTTTCTTTCTTTCTTTCTTTCTTTCTTCTTTCTTTCTTTCTTTCTTTCTTTCTTTCTTTCTTTCTTTCTTTCTTTCTTTCTTTCTTTCTCTTTCTTTCTTCTTTCTTCTTTATTTTACTTCTTTCTTTCATTCTTTCTTTCTTTCTTTCTTTCTTTCTTTCTTTTTCTTTCTTTCTTTCTTTCTTTCTTTCTTTCTTTCTTTCTTTCTTTCTTTTTCTTTCTTTCTTTCTTTCTTTCTTTCTTTCTTTCTTTCTTTCTTTCTTTCTTTCTTCTTTCTTTCTTTCTTTCTTTCTTTCTTTCTTTCTTTCTTTCTTTCTTTCTTTCTGTCTTTCTTCTTTCTTTTTTCTTTTTCTTACTTTCTTTCCTCCTCTTCTTTTGTCTCCACATCTTGCTCCTTATTTTCTTCCTTCTCATTTTTTATCAACATGAATGTAGACAGTATAAAACTTCTTATGACGCTAAACACTTCCAGATATACAGCATCGCAATTTTCACAAACCTTTCAATGCAGAAAGCGTATGTGTTAAAGTTAAGGATGAATATTTACCTATAATATATCATCACAAGCCAAATATCAGTTGACAGATTTCAAATAATTAAGAGGCATTATATCATCCTATGGGAAAATCCATGCTGATACTGACAAAAGATATTGCAGAACAAACTAGATGATTGGACAGTTAGCTTCAGTATTAGGAAACAAACGTGCAAACAGCAAATGCAAAGAGAAAAACGATACAGAAGAAATAAACCAGTCATCCCACGGATTGTGTGTTGAGAATATGAAGTTAGTATCCCTATGATGGCACATTTTTTTGTAACATGGTCAGCATTACGTCAGTATCATCTCTCTTTTCCATAAAAATCTAGAAACTTTAAAGGTGATTAGATAAGGAAGGCAATCTCTTGTCCTCAGCAGATCACACTAACGTACTTCTAAAATGTATATATGACCTGCGCCATCTTGATAGACGGTTGGTAGCAAGCAATCATGATAATTCAGTAGTTTGGTCAAATATTAATTAATGGCTTATGTTGGTTGCTGCATTTTTCTTAAAAGCTTCTCTCATGACTGAATCTGTCAATGTTGGATAGGGAGATTCGACCGCAGAGTGAACAAAATGTATGTGTAGTATCTGGCCTGCCTCCTTTCTCCTCTGCATTTTGTCTTCTAGATTTGATATCAGCACAGTCTCGAATGTTGCTGTGTCATTAAAAAAAATATGTTTGTCCTCTATGTGCTACGATCTGCAGCCAGATCCTCCCAGTTTCTTTCACTGATATATAATTCACTCTAGGAAGCCCTGCAAACATCATTTCTTCTCATGACTGGTCTGCCCTTCGGTTTCTTTCCGTCTTTATGTTCGCCATGCAATATTTGTTTATATTTATAATTTATATTAACAATTTATAGCAAGTGTTGATCGCGATAGCAGAATAAGACAAAGAAGAAAAAGGAATAAGAGGACAAAGATTAGGAGGAAGCAGAAAAACATCACTTGACTTGAAACCGTTTCCGAGAAAACTGAATTTGAGTTTGGGTACAAATTTATGAACGGTCTCTGTAAAAACAATATCAAACTCTAAATGGACCATAAGAGATTAAAATATTGTTTTTGTTAATACCTCAGGAGCAGGAACATCTGAAGCTTGTGGTTGTGGCACAGCCGGTTGATGTGCTTAAACTTGGATTGACCAAGTTTTCTTTGAGCTTAAAACTATTGATTGCTGAAAGAGGAATCGTGCCATTTAATTCATTTTCGTTTACTGTTCAAATGTTCGGGAACTTCTACTTCTTCTTCTTCTACTTCTTCTTCTACTTCTTCTTCTACTTCTTCTTCTACTTCTTCTTCTACTTCTTCTTCTACTTCTTCTTCTTCTTATTTTTGTTCTTTTTTGTCATTCTTTTCTTGTTATTATTTTCTTTGTTATTTTTCTTCATAATCTTATTCTTATTTATTTTCTTGATATTCTTCTTACTCTGCGCTCGTCTGACGACTGCTCCCATTCATCACCTGCACTGAAATGGACGTCGAATGTAAGCAGATACATTGCGTCGTACGTTTACAGGAAGACGCGATATCTGCGCCTTTCAACCCGCTACATCCGTCTTTGACACAGCGTTATTGGGTACCAGGGTGCCTTTTTTCTTCGATCCCTACTCGCTTAACCAGACAACTGAGTCTGTTTCCAGAGCCATCTGGAAGGTGGATTAGTAGTGTCTGACTCTGCTCATTCTGACGCATACAGTCAGCTATAAGTCGCTGATCGCTCTCAGCCCAGGCGCTAGTGAGCGTTTGGCACCCAGAAAAAAGAAGTAAAGTGCCCCATCCCGCCAAGTGGCGTATAGGCAATATGGTATTCAATGACCATAATTTTTACAGACATTCGGAACATGATTTTTGTGGTAATGGGGTCGGTATTACAACTGTACCGCTTTACTTTCCCATAAAAAAAATCCAGTACCCACTTAAGGCCGGGTAAACTCGGAAGCCGTCGATCAGGATCGAACCCGAACTCTTGTCCTTTGTAGTCCAGTTCACTAACCACTGAGCTATCGTGGTTCCCCTTGCCACCCGTATCAGGCTTAAAATCCTCAAATGCGACGATTTTTTTTTCGAATAACACGGTCTGGGAATTTACCCGGTTTCTTAAAATTTATGTTAGAGTGAAATTTATGCAACTCTGTGAAATGTAATACAATCTGATGTTTTGACTAGTTCGTAAATTTACGTTGGTCATGAAAAATATGAAAATAAAAATTGTCAACTCCAATGTTAAGTCAGTCCTATTATATGGCTGTGAAACATGGAAAACAACAAAATTACAATCATGAAGATACAGACTTTCATTAATGGATGCTTACGCAGAATATAAGGATGGATATAAGGATGGAAATGGCAGGACAAAATCACTAACATAGAATTATGTAATGTACCAGTCAAATACCAGTGGATAAAGAGATACAACGAAGACGATGGCGCTGGATAGGACACACACTGCGGAAGCCAACTGAGAGTATTACACAAGAGGCCCTTTTTGGAATTAGGGAGTTAGGGAAAAGACAAAGAGGAAGACCAGGAATTCTTGGAGAAGACAGATAGACGCAGAGATGAAGATGATGGGGAAGACATGGGATGATCTTAAGAGAATGGCAAGAAACAGAACGACTTGGAAAGTGTTTGTTGAAGACTTATGCTCCACAGGGAGCTGAAAGGTAGAAGAGGAAGAAGAAGATGAAAATATGGGCATTAGCCAAACTAATTTTAACGTATGATATATATATATATATATATATATGTAAATACTATATCTGCTAGATATTTCTATATGGGGCAGAAATATGGACATTAATTAAATAAGAAAACTTCATAAGGATAAACAGTGAAGTTGTGAAACAGCTGAAGTAAAAAAAAAAAAAAAAACTACTTAAAACAATTTGAAGAAGACAATGAGCATTTCTAGGACAATTAAAGAGAAACAATAGCCGAACAGAAATCATATTTGAGAAAAAAATATAAAACAGACGAGACAGAACAAGGCTTCAATGGACTGATAGCATCAAAAGATGGACATATGAACCTATAAAAACGTACACTGGGAATCAATTCAGAGGAAGAGGTCTGTTTATAGCACTCGGAAAAAAGACAAATAATCAACAACAGAAAAAAAAACAAAGAACAAAGACAACTGAGTCTGGGTTCGGTCCTGCTTTGGTTCATATATTGTTCTTTGTTTTTTTCTGTTGTTGATTATTTGTCATTTTTTTCCGAGTGCTGTAAACATACCTCTTCCTCTGAATTGATTCGCTGATTATCGCCTCTGACGTCTCCCTCTATAAGAATATTTATTTATTATTATTTGTCTCCAGTGAAAACGTACACTACCGACACAAGAGACAGAATGAACATGGTATAACCAACTTTCAAAAATGCAGACAGCATCCAATGAATAAATGTTAACTTATATTATATAATATATAATTTATTTTTTATTAATATATATATAAATAATAATAATTATATTATATTATACTTATATGTTATATTATAATAATATACATTTCTGTTTGAAATTAAGAATAAATAATCACTAATACCGAACATCCGAAATTAAACCGTACACAATATGAATCGACAACACTCTGTTTTAATGGCGATACATCAATTATGTTATAATTCGGAAAGTAGATGTCATTGTTATAATGTTTGATGTACGGACAAAGCCCGATATATGTTTGTTAAGTGAATAAAAATAAACGTATATGGGTTTTTGTGGCCAGCTGAGAGCTTGTTTGTCTTGGGAAATCAATCGGCCATTTTGTTGACAGGAATGGCCCTAGTTTGACGTGTCGGGGTATTAATATTGTATATGTGTGGGCCCCGCTGTGGCAATTGATGGCGACGTAGAGAGGGAGAGAGAGAGAGAGAGAGAGAGAGAGAGAGAGAGAGTGAGAGAAGGAGGAAGGAGAATACATTAGAGAGAAGTTGAGAAGAAGCAGAGAAGGATAACAAATCCAACCTGCAAGAAGGAGCATCAATGAATGATGCAGACATTTACAAAGAGACACTCACATATTCATAGAAACATATGCAAGACATACACAAATACACATGC
Source organism: Megaustenia siamemsis (assembly GCA_032433765.1). NCBI lineage: Eukaryota > Metazoa > Mollusca > Gastropoda > Stylommatophora > Ariophantidae > Megaustenia > Megaustenia siamemsis. The sequence goes on from JAVIAB010000106.1 coordinate 30,224,541, forward strand.
CAATCAGTGGCGGATATTTAGACGCGACAATGGAAGCTAAGACTCCTCTAATATTTGATAATAGCACATAACACAATCACATTCCAGTTCCATGAGTTAAATATCAAAGGTAAAGGTAAAGTCATCATCATCATTTAGTGCCGTCTCCGCATCGAAGGTTGGCTACCATGGAGCGCCATTCAAAAGGTAAAGTACGAGACTTTAATCGCCGTCTTAGTACGCGAGTTTTCACCCATATGTGTTCGGCCGCCTATCCAGAAGTGTTCGGAGACTTCTAGATAGTGTCGCTTCAAGCATCGAAACTCACGATGCGAGGCGGCATTCTTCACCTTCCCAGAGCACTACCCTGGTATCCATTTCTGCCAACGGCTGGGTCGACCGCGGTAGTATTTTGTTTTTCCCAATCACGAGTACAACTCACATTGCTTCCAGCGGGAATCGAACACAGGTTGTCCGAACGTCGGTAGCCCAGTCGGGTTAGAGATTCGTATTACCATCAACCTTTCAAAAACTAAAGTTATATGCCACCATCCTAGCAGAAATCCCACCAGTATTATTTTATTGGCCACACTCCCACAGAGGTCAACAAATTAACGTATTTCGATTCTAACATGAACAATAAGCTTTCTCCTAATATCGAAATCAACACACGCATTTGTAAATCACCAGTCACAATTTCTAGACTTCTGGAAATGGTATAGCAAAAGATAAAAATCATTCAGAAAACAACACAATTTAAGTATATCATGCCTGGTTTCTCAGTACTCTCCTATATGGCAGTAAAGCAAGAACAATGTATATACATTTGATCACCAGAAACATCATCTCAATATATTCCACTTCTTCTGCCTAAAAATGATCGTAAATATCTTTTCGTAAGATCATATATAGAATTTCGTAAAATCATATACAGAATTTCGTAGGATTATATATAGAATTTCGTAAGATTATATATAGAATTTCGTACTATTATATATATAGAATTTCGTAAGATCATATCTAGAATTTCGTAAGATTATATAGAGAATTTCGTAAGACCAAAAAATAGAATTTCGTAAGATCAAAAAATAGAATTTCGTAAGACCAAAAATAGAATTTCGTAAGATCAAAAAATAGAATTTCGTAAGATCAAAAAATAGAATTTCGTAAGATCATATATAGAACATTGCTGTTTTTACGACCGTAAACACAAACAGCATAGTCTTGCTAAGTCAAGGACGCTTGAGATGGTTTAGGACAGGTGACAGGTATGAAGAATAGCAGAATTTAAAACAAATACGTTCTGTAGAACTTACTGGCCACCGTTTAAGCGATTTATCGACTATCTAGCACTTCGTTTTAAAGGTGCCTGTTTGGAGCTGCACAAATTAGTTCAATACTGACAGCAAGAGAAAGAGAGAGAAAGAGAAAACAAAAAGAGAGGGGAGGAAAGAGAGAGAGAGAGAGAGAGAGAGAGAGAGAGAGAGAGGGAGAGAGAGAAAGAAAGAGATAGAAACGAAAGAGAGGGGGAATATATATATATATATATATTATATATATATATACACACACACACACACATATGGAAGAGAGAGAGAAAAGAAAGAGAGGGAGAAACAGGAGGGAGAGATAGAGAGAGAGAGAGAGAGAGAAGAAAAGCGAGGGAAAAGATATATAAAAGTAAAAGTAAAGTACCCCCGTCACGCCAAGTGGCGTATAGGGAATATGGTGTTAGTGACCATACATTTTACAGACCTTCAGCACATGATTTTGGGGTAATGTGGTCGGTATTACGCCCGTGCCGCTTGACTTTCCCAGAAAAAAATCCGATACCCATTAAAGGCTAGGTCAACCAGGAAGCCGTCGGTTGGGATCGAAACCTACCCCTTGTCCTTTGTAGTCCAGTTCACTAAGAATATATATAGGGAGAGAAAAAAATAAAGAGATAGTATAACTACAGTATAAAGAGAAAATTGAAAAAGAAGACAAAAAGATACGAAAAGGAGAGAAAAGAAAAAAAAGAAAAAAAGAAAGAGGAAATGAATGAAAGAGGGAAGCAGTAAGGAAAGAGAGAAGAAAGAGAGAGAGAGAGAGAGTTGAAAAATAGAACAGAGTTGAAAGAAATAAAGAAATAAAAAGACTAGCGAAAGAGAGAAAAGAAACAGAACTATAGAGAGAAAAGAAATAGAGATGGAGAAAAGAAATACAAATAGAGAAAAGAAAGAGTTGAAAAAAGAGAGAAAAGGATAAAAAGAGAGGAAAAATAAAAGACACAGAAAAGAAAGAATGGAGAGAGAGAAGAGAAAAAAAGCTAGAGGAAAGAAGAGAGAGAGAGAGAGAGAAATATGGATAAAAGAGAGAGAATAGATATAGAGAAAAAAGAGAAAGAGAGACTACAATATATCTGCCACGCCTTTCAGAATTTGGTGAATATGGTGTTGGTGTTGATAATTATCTACACCCATTGATATATTAATGGACAATGTGGTCTGTATCAAGGAATAAATCCTTACGCTCCCAAGGAAAATGTGTTTAGAGTATATTAGTCACAATATAATGTCCTACACGTGGATAAACCTATTTCGACTTCCGGTCAATGTGGCGTATATGCGGCAGGAACCAATGAGTCTCAGTCTGAAAAGTGTTCCTTGTTGCAGTTTTATCATGTTCCATGTCCGGCTTGCTGCGGGGGCTACTGAGTTTAGTGCTCTGTGTACATCGTGACATGTGTTTTTCATCCGGATCGTGTTTCGATATTCCGATTATATATTACGATGAATAATGATATCGTATGACGAAGGACAGTTCAGCTGCGGTCACTTTCGGTGCCGCTTGGCTTTATGTTTTTTGGTGTGTACTGTAGCTGCTATGATGGGGACTGCGGTTGTCTTTGTTTGGATCCTACAGTGAGATGAGTTTTAATTCGGATGATTCCACTGGCACGGGCAGTTGAGCAATTATAGATTTTAATTCGTTTGCAGTGATACTGGGGCCTTCGACTATACTTAACCATAATCAGTCACAATATGTTCTACACGTGGATAAATTGACTTAAAAGTGGAAAGGGGGATAAGACATAAAGGGATGTGTAAAGCTGGTACAAATTGGAAAGAAGCGTCGAAGAAATCTCCAATACAGCAACATATATTTAGAGTACTGGATTTCTTGTGTAGAAATTACTGAAAAGAAAGCGAAAGGAAAGATCTTCACAGCTTGACTGGGTACTTCTTTTAGCAACATTGTTACGTGCAATTTAATTATTTGACTTTTTAACACAAGGACGTAATAAGAATGATAAACAAAAATAACAATTATTTTATGTTAATATTAATACTGGGTTTTAAAAAACAAAACACATTCTTTGAGCGCATAAAATATTTTGCAGCATAGCACATATTTTTTGAAGCATAATGGACAAAACAGCGCATAGTTTTTAAGCATAACGACAAAACAGCGCATAGTTTTGAAACATAAAAGACAAAACAGGGCATATTTTTTAAACATAACGACAAAACAGCGCATAGTTTTGAAACATAAAAGACAAAACAGCGCATAGTTTTGAAACATAAAAGACAAAACAGCGCATAGTTTTGAAACATAAAAGACAAAACAGCGCATAGTTTTGAAACATAAAAGACAAAACAGCGCATAGTTTTGAAACATAAACGACAAAACAGCGCATAGTTTTGAAACATAACAGACAAAACAGCACATAGTTTTGAAACATAACAGACAACGAGAAGTATAAATATATCAGTGTCGGTTCTTCTTCTACCTTTTTAGCTCCCAGTGGAGCACAGGTTTTCAACAAACACTTTCCAAGTCGTTCTGTTTTTTTGCCATTCTTTTAAGATCATTCCATGTCTTCCCCATCATCTTCATCTCTGCTTCTATCTGTCTTCTCCAAGAATTCCTTGGTCTTCCTCTTCGTCTTTTCACCTGGGGATTCCAAAAAAGGGCCTCTTGTGTAATACTCTCAGTTGGCTTCCGCAGTGTGTGTCATATCCAGCGCCATCGTCTTCTCTGTATCTCTTTATCCACTGGTATTTGACTGGTACATTTCCATAATTCTATGTTAGTGATTTTGTCCTGCCATATCCATCCTTTTATTCTGCGCAAGCATCCATTAATGAAAGTCTGTATCTTCGTGATTGTCAATTTGCTGTTCTCCATGTTTCACAGCCATAAAATAGGACCGACTTAAGATTTGAGTTGAAAATTTTTATTTTTGTATTTAACCTAATTTCTTTGGATTTCCATATGTTTCCCAGTACAATGAAAGCCCCTCTTGCTTTTGAAATCCTTATATTGGTATCATTTTCTGTTCCTCCCTCTTTATCTATTTTACTGCCCAGATATATGTAAGATTGTACGTCTAGTAGAGGTATTTCTCCTAGTTTTATTTGGTTATTGCCAACTGTGTTAATTCTCATAATGTTGGTCTTATCTCTATTAATCTTCAGTCCTAGCTGTTGTGATCTGTCATCAAGTATGCTCATTTTATCCTGCATCTGTTGATGTCTGTGTGGTAGGAGAGCTATGTCATCAGCAAAGTCTAAATCATCAAGTTGTTTGGTCAGTGACCACTGGATCCCATTTCTCTTGTTTTGAGTTATTTTCATAATCCAATCCATGGCCAGTACAAAGAGAAATGGAGACAGAATGCATCCCTGCCTTACTCCTGTTCTTATTTCAAATGCTTCTGTAAGTTGTCCTTCATGCACCACACTACATTTCGTTCCTTCATACATTGGTTTTATCAGGTTAATGAACTTTATGGAGATTCCGTAATGACTCAGCAACTTCCAAAGCATTCTTCTGTCTAAACTATCAAATGCCTTTTCGTAATATATGAATCCAATATAAAGTGGGGGTTTTAGTTCTAAACTTTGTTCAACTATTATACGTAGAGTAGTTCTTTGATCAGAACATGATCTATTCTTCCTAAATCCTGCTTGTTCGTCTCTCAAATGTTTCTCTATGGCCTCTTTTAGTCTCTCCAGAATGATTCTGCTTAATATTTTCCCTGGCACTGATAGTGGTATAATTCCCCTATAATTTGTGCATTCCTGTAAACTTCCTTTCTTTCGTAGTCTGATCATATAACCTTCTTTCCAGTCTTTAGGTATTTCTTCCCTCTCCCAAATTTTATCTAGTAGATTATGTAGCATCTTGGTAGAGGTGTTAATATCTGCTTTGATGGCTTCCGAAGGAATTTTATCTGGTCCTGTAGCTTTACCATTTTTTAATAGTTTGATGGCTTTCATTATTTCTTCTTTGCTTGGTTTTCCACAGTTAACGTGTAACTCTTCATCTGCAGGTAGGTATCTGGAGGATTATTTGAGCCGGGTCTGTTCAAAAGTTCTTCAAAAGGCTCTTTCCATCTCTCCATTTGTTCCATTACATTACTAAGCATATTTCCTTTCTCGCCTTTAATAAAGGCATTTATCTGTTTGTATTTTCCACTTAATTTTTTGTGTTCTGTTGTACAGTTCTTTCACATTCCCTTTATTTGCTGCTTCTTCTGCCTCTTTAGCTAATTCATCTATATATTTCCTCTTATCACTTTTAATGCATCTTCTTACATCTTTGTTCACCTCTGTGTAAGCTTCCTGTGTCTTGGCTTTATTACTTCTCGTTTTGCTTTTATTTATGTCTGCTTTCTTTGTCTTTCTTTCTTTAATTTTATCCAGGGTCTCTGCTGTCATCCATGCCTTATTCTGGCGTTCTTTTTTTCCCCAGTGTTTCTTCGCATGTCTCATTCCATATATCTTTTACCTGTTTCCAATGATCTTCTATATTTATTGTATTTTCTAGTTGTTGGAGGACTTGGTAATTGTTTGATATTGTGACTGCGAATTTATCTTTAATTCCTTGTTCTTTAAGAAACCCTACATTGAAATACTTTCTACCCTTATACGTTGTAGTATACCTTTTTAGTTTAATTTTAAGTTTCGCTATCAGAAGATGATGATCAGAAGCTACATCTGCCACTCTATATACTTTTACATCCTGTAAGGATGACTTAAACTTATTATTAATACATATGTGATCAATTTGATTTTCCGTTCTATGATCTGGTAACACCCATGTAGCTTTGTGTATTCTTTTATGTTGGAATATTGTTCCTCCTAGGCTCACGTGATTAAGGGCGCATAAATTCACAAATATCTCTGCATTCTCGTTTATATCTCCAAGTCCATGTTTTCCCATAATCTCTTAAGCCTCTGTTGTCTGGTCCTACTTTAGCATTTAGGTATCCCATGAAGATTATAATATCCTTGGCTCGTCTTTCATCCATCTGACATTGTAGCTGTTTATAGAAATCATCTTTAACTAAATCATCCTTATCGTTGGTTGGTGCTTAGCAATGGATAATGTGTAATTTTATTTTGTTTTTGGTTGTTTTAAATGTTGCTCTTACTGCTTCCCATTCTATTAGTGTCTTCTGTGCATTTCTTGATAGCATTATAGCAACCCCTTCACTATGTTAGTAGTATGTAAATGTTCCCTACGTACCTATGGCGATTTTATAGGGATTATATAAGAAAAATAGGGTGGTGGAGACTGGTGGAGAGTGGTGGAAACTGGTGGAGACTGGCGTAATGGTGAACCGCTATATAGGGAATATATAATAACAATAGACTGGTGAAGGGAATCGCCTCTCTCTCTCTCTCTCTCTCTCTTTATTTCATAAACAATCTCTCTATTTCTCTCTTTCTATAGACAACAGAGAAGACGTAACATAAAAAAAACAGAGTATCCCAATATATGTATATGACAAAATTTATTGCACAAATTAGATAATACAACACCGAGTAATGTCAGTATAAGATTATCGCAACAATATATACGTAGAACATTATATATTAGATTATGTATTAGATATACAGTGGGGATGTGGTCACACTGTCCTCATGCACACGGCGTTTTATATAAAAGTATGATAATGAGTTTCTGTACTGTGTATACGTGTATACCCCAGACTGGTATATCTTGAAACCCATGTTTGTCCCCCCTTGTGTCTGTTGTGTTTTGAGAACATCTAAGAATGTGTTTTTATCTAAACTATTGTGTTGTTTGCTTAAGCCTTTTGTGCTTGTCTTATCATATTTTCCAAAGCAATGGTAGGTCTTGCTACATAACGAAACCATGCCGTCCCCTTCGTACTCTAACTTAAATAACCCCGGGGTCCTTTTATGGTACAATTTGCTAGCTCGGCAATTAGGACAATCCTGTCTAACACTCCCCCTACTCTTAATAAAATCCTCCCGATGAGTGCTACACGATTCTGAGGGGAACCATTGATCATATTCTTTATAATAGACGTCAAGCAAATGAGGTTTAACAATGTCAGATATGTTGGGAGAGCTTAATGCTAGATATAAACTGTCTGTATCCATTTCGCAAAGTTGAAAATCGGATCTGTCCAAAAATATATCTATAAAGTCGTAGTAAAACTCTAACATACGTAACTTGGCGTACTGATAAACAAAAAATCCTATCTGTAACGGTAAATCCCACATTGTTGTCTTTTTAATCATTTCGATCTCGAAAATGTCCCCTACCCCTAGACTCGTCATATGTTTAAAAAATGGGCTGTTAACAAGTTTGGATGCATCATCACCCCTAGAATACGTGAAGGATGTGTGTCTCGCCTTATTTGTAAGAGTTTTTCCGTAGGCGGCGTTTCCTAATAATTTCATAGTCTCGCTAGTAACTGACTGGTTCTCATCTACATCGCCCTGTCGTCTGGCATCAGATACCATGTCCCCAAACTGTTTAAAGCAGTTCACCCCTTCATACTCGACTACCTGGTAGATGTTAGTCACCTCTAGACCATTTAGCAAATACCACCGCAATAGTGGTGTGGCCAGCAAGATTTTTTCGCCTATGTAGCTCCCGATTAGCGTGCGCCGGGGAGTTGTCAATAGTTTGTTTTTAACTGCATAGTCACGCATGAAAGACCCAATGTCGTCTCTAGAGACATCGATATTTTTGAAAATTTGGGTCATCTCCGAAAAATGATTTTTCAAGTAGTCGGGGACGTGGATATCGCACTTTACCAAACCGAAAAGGGTTTTGTCTAAGACAGAATCTAAAATATGTTTCTCTGTCAGGGGGTATCCGTGACCGGTATAAGAAGGTGTGGATCTGGGTAGGGTGTGTCTAAGAAATTTGTTAATAGACTCGTTCGTCTTTTTAAGTGTCTGCCACTCGCACTCCCACATTTCTATCAACTTAACTTTGACATCATTAACTAAATGATCGTTAATCTCTCGAGTCCTGACATATAGATCAGTCAAAGGTACTTTGCTCACGGGGTTGATATCGTAACCATGAGTAAGTCTGCACCTATGCCCATGAAAAAAGCAGCCTTGAAAGTTCCACGCTGTACGCGAGGCTCCGTGCCAGCCATCTACTCTAATCCTGCGCGGCCCCAATGGCATCTCACGTCCATTAAATTGTGTCCTCAGTTCAATATTATATGTATGGGCTACCCAAGTTAACCACTCTCTACATTGGACAGTGTAGTAATTTACCTTCCGCTGTTTAAACCCGTCCTCCATATTTCTTATGATGGGAAAACCAGTGGGCATTTTCTGCATTAGCGCCCACAAATATAATGCGTTAGCGTCGTATCCTTTTACACAAGCTACGGGCTTATTCGCTCTAATACACGTCTCTCCCTTTTCATGATGGCGATGAAAAATAACGGAAGGCCCACCTACTATGTTTTCTCTAAGTGTTTTATGGAGATCCGCTTCCCTATTACTACATAGGGAAAAAACTATGTCACGGGGAAGGTTTTTAAATAGATAAAGCAGTGTCACACCGGGGAGGGATATAGCGTCTTTGAACATATCTACACCAAGATTGGCATACAACTGAACTTGCAAGTTCAACGCTTCTAAAAATGGTACCACGTCCTTGTTATTGTACCACACTAAAAAATCTCTGAGTGTGGACATGTTATTGTCTATCCATACCTTTTGACACTGATTGTACTCATCTATTGAAACATTTGTGTTTTTCAAAGACGAAAAGAAGGCCGAGTGCGGAGGTAAAGATGTCTCGTCTAACTTTTTAAGGTTGGAGATGTATTCATAACAAAATATCCCTTTAGTCTCCTTTATTGTAAATGCTTCTAGATACCGACTATAACTAACGCCTGGGGCAAGATAGTTTAAAATGTCCAAAATTTTAAGCTTGTTCGTTGATATGCACATAAAATTGTTATTTCGTTTAACAATAAAATTAAATGGTGATTTTTTAGTTTTGTTGCTTATAACTGCTTCTTCATCATCAAGCGAGTCCTCGTCGATCAGAGAATCCGCATCGCTCGCATCGTCTTCTTCACGGTCCAACTCATCATTGAACGGTTCAGATATGAAATGGTTCATTAAATATGGTTTAATAACATTAATATCGTACTTCCCCGAGTTGAAACCGATAACCGGGAGTTGTCGTAAGTATGTTTTGAATTTTCCAATGAGAGCACTACCGTCACCCAATTTTATCAGTTCGTCAAATATATAATTAAATCTTTCAAATAGTAGTGTATAAGCCACTGTTGCTAGGTTTTCTAGGTAATTTATCATTCTACTAACTAAATCCTGGGGATTACCTTCGCTTACAAAACATACTGGCTTTTCATGACCAGGAATATTACTGGCAATGGAGCAGCTCAGTGGTATATGTTTGGCAATATATTCGGTGTTATTCCCTTTTGTGGCCGGTGAATTCTCCATCATACACTCCCAATCATACGTGCATCTATATGGGTATACATAAGCATCGAGAACATCTATACCATGACTAGCTATCGCCTCCCAAATAGTCTCTTGAGGTTTGTAAATTCCGCCTAAGTATTTATCTTTTCTTTTATCCCCCTTACAATTTTGCTCATGCCTGGTCATAAATTTAAATTTTGGCCATAATTTTCCACATTTAGGACAAGAGAACGCCCTGGCCGCCTTATCTATATTACAATGTACATAAAATGATCTTCGTAGTACAAGACTCGTAAAGTCTCACTATAACTATCACTACCTCTTAATATTGGGGACAAGGCATGTTCATTATCATACTTAAATATGTCTATATTAATACCAAAACACTGCTCTAGTCTAGGAATTTGAACTAAAGTTACTCCCTGAAACTCACTATCTAAATCTAACCCCTGATTACATTTCCACTGTTTTAAGAGAGCTTTAGTGGGTCTGCATAAGTTATTAAGAGTAGCCCCCATGTGTAACGCTACGCACCTAAAGAAACAGAGATTATCGTTATAGGCTGGACCCTTTCTGTTCTTTTGTAACGTGTAAATAAATTTATTGTTTGTAATATAGGATGGGATTTCAGATGTTAGGCAACCAATCGGATACTCGACAAAGTGAAAAAGATAGAAAGTCGTAGATGTGATTGTCTCCAATGAAAATTTGCTACTTGGTCGTGCATAGTTAGCATGATTTAAAGGGTCACTCTCGTGTAACTGTGTTAAGAACCTATCAAAGTCTGATCTGTTGTTGATAAGGATTGCTTTGTCTAAAATGCAAGAATTATTGACGCTACCATGAAAATATTTTAAATCATTATTCTCCTTATTCCTCAGGATAAAGTTATGGGAGTAATTTAATTTAACCTTCGTGTTTGTGCGTTAAAAAGCGGAGTGAGTAGACTAGACCAGTTAGGGGAGAATGTACTGTTTGGTCTGTGAAACACCGTGTGCACTGACAGATGCCGGTTGACACTAGTATGTGTTTTGATAGAGGACCAGTTTTTTAAATAAATGTCTTTTACAGCACAGGGTAAGGCTGATATGCTATCTAACTCTGTTTCTTTGCGTAATTTCTTGATGTGTTGTTTCTCTTTGAAAGATGTGTTCTTCCTTTTATTTTTAAAAACTGCTGCTGGTGGTGATGATGCAGCTGGTGTTGATGACACTGTAGATGTTGCTGATGCTATCGCAGACAGTACTGAAGAAGATGGATGTGTATTATCTATGTGTTTGGATAAGTTACTGTCTCCTTTATTTACATCACTACATCCACAGCCCTTGTGTAAATGAGTGCTTTGAGCACCTTCGTCATGTCTGTGTAAACTCGCTTGCCACGTAAAAGGCTGTCCACACTCTGTGAATGAATATTTAGATGAGAGTTGATTATCAGCTCCAGTTAAGTTTCCTAATATAGGTATTTTAGGAACACGATGGTTCTGACATGATGTGTCTCTTCGATTACGTTTTACGGCAGAGGATTCTGTTTGAGTTGTTGCTGTAGCTGATGTTGTAGCTGGTGGATGTGCCGGATGTTTGTTGGTTACATGTTTATTTAGATTGTAGATTCTTGTAAACAGACACCCACATGTAGGACACTGATATCTCTGTATACCATGAGCAGTATGGGTGTGTCTCTCTAGCGCATCTCTCCTGGTAAAACTTTTACCACACGACTCACATAGATGACGAGACCCACTTGACAAGTAATTACTAGAAGCCATCTGTGGAGTAATTAAAGATAAAAAAGGCTCCTACTGAAACCGACAACCATAGTTATACATTGTTAATTACACATGCAGAATAATGGTCCAGCTTAAAATTTAAAATATCAGATAAAAATAACTGTTAAATTAAATGTTTCAAAAGACTATATGGAGTTATGCAACCCAAATTAATGGGAATGGAAAAAAAATTATAAGATGCTCTATTAAATATAGTAATTTACACAACTAATTAAAAGCCCAAAACAATAACTCAGTTATAATTATACATTTTTTTTAGACATAAACAATTAATATCTTGCTGCAAAAAAAAATGAAACGCACTATTCACGCATAGTTAATTAAAACCGAAAAAAAATAGCTCAGTCGAATTTGTTTATTGCAAACAAAATAAATAAATTATATAAGAGACAATTCAGCAGCTTACAAACAAATATGTGTCGAGTTTAGGCTCAAATTAATTGGAATGAAACACCGAAGACATCTGGCTACAAACAAACAATGTAATAATTACGAATAGTAAATTAGAAGTGGAAAACAATGGCGCATTTAACTTTTGAAATTCTCAGAAATAGATATTATATTAAACAAAAGACAAATCACTGGTTTCCAAAGAAATATATGTCGAATTTACACTTAAATTAATTGGTATGAAAAAACTAAGAGAACTAGCTATAAATCTACAGCATAATATTCACGCATAATTAATTAAACGCGTAAAACAAAAACTAGCCTAAACTATGGAAGAAATTTCCCACCAGAACTGTGAAACGTAGCACAATAGGAGAGTCAAGTGCCAGGCGTTCTCAAGCACAAAAGCAAGGGCTCGCTAGACGCTACCGGCCGAATTCAATAGCATCCGCCAATTAAATAGAAAGCCACGCACTGGCGTTTAAATACTAGTAAGAAATTATTGTTTACGCGTTTAATTTATTAACCATTACTAATGAGATGTAGATTTATATCTACTTGTCTTTGTTTTTTCAAGCCAATTAATTTGAGTCTAAATTCGATATATATTTCTTTGCAAATAAGTGAGTTGTCTTTTTTATTTAATATATTTTTTTCTAAAAATGACTAATTCTAGCTGTGCTATTGTTTTGCACTTCTAATTTACAAATCGTAATTATTGAATTATTTATTTGTAGCCAGATGTCTTCGTTGTTTCACGACAATTAATTTAAGTCCTAATTCGACATATATTTCTTTATAAACTGTTTTGTCTTTAAATTAATTTAATAATTATTGTTTGAGAATTTCTAATTTAACGGCTCTATTATTATGCTTCTAATTTAATATGCGAGAATTACGCGTTGCTTTCTAGAAGCCAGATGTGTTCGCTGTTTCATGCCAATTAATTAGAGTCTAAATTCGATATATTTGTTTATAAATTTGTCTTTATTTTACTGAATCATTTTGTCTGAATTTTTTTTTTCTGAATTTTTGCTTTGTGATTTTAATTAAATCGGTATAAATAGTACATACATTTCATTTAAAATTACCTCACTACAATGGAACATGCATTTCGTAAATCTTACGTTAGGGACTGCAAACAAATGAACGATGTTACACAAGAGTCATTTAAAATTGGAGTGGAATTGCTATGTGATTACAAAAATCTTTACCAGCAAAACATTCTAAAACTGTATCAAGTTTGGTGGAAAAGATTTTACATCAGAATCAGGCACTCTTCACAAGTCTTTGTAATAACATCGAGGAGACACATGCTGATATTTGTGAAGCATTTTCTAGCATAATTCATGAGGTGTTTGCAGATGATCAGTATAATTACGGGCGCTTAATTGTCCTTTATGCATTCGGAAAGGTATTAATCTCTTCCCATATCCAACGTTTGTATAATTCAGATGTGGATGTACAGGCTATAGAAATGTACTTATCCAGCTCCATTTCTCGAATTATTGCTATCAAAATGTCTCCCTGGCTTTATAAAAACGGGGGATGGAAAACATTTAACCAGCTGTACGGACATGAGGGGTTTCTCCTTAATTTAATGCGCAGAATCCTGGCTATTTTAATCTTACAAGTACTTTTATGTCAAGTCAGTTGTTTCTAATAGTGCGAACTATCTAATAAAGAAGATTATGCATTACTGTGTGTTCGTTTTTCATTATATTAGATTACATTATTACTATTAATAATATAACAATTTACCTTTTTTTTATTTTTTATTTTTCGCTGTCTGTCTGTCTGCCGGGACTGTGTGATATATGTTAGCTCTGTCTTACAACAGCAACCTGTTAGACTGAGGTTATAATCTAAACTTTGTTATTGTTAGCCTGTGTTTGTATTGGGAACCCTCTTGTCGCTGACTGTGAATGAAGATGCTAACAGTATCTTTTATGACAGTTTTAGCCAGCCGCGCTGATCAATGGTTGAATGGGAAGAGTGCTGGTTGAATTAGATGACTCACAAAAATAGAGATACAGACTGTATGTACATCTAGAAAATTCCCACTAATTGGTGGTGGAGAAAAATAAAACTACGTATGGCGCTTGATGAAAGCAAAATAACGACTTCAATAATTCCGGGCAGAAAAGATAAGAATGATTATTTGACAAAGTAAGATTCTGAGTGTCAGTTTAACGGAATCTACCTGAGGGGTTTAATTAGATACTTACAGTGATTTCTCTTCCGTTCGAGGACCAATTTTTTTTTTTTTTTTTTGTTTTATTGATCGAGCACAGACAAGGAACATGTTTTGGTTCGTATCTCTTTAAAATGGCAATAATCTATTTGCAAATTTGAAAGTGAAAGAAAATTACTCGATGTGAAAACTAAAATTACTCTGACACGTGAACTTGAGCGGGTGAACATTCGCAATTATTTTAATACGACTAAATCAATGTCAAAGACGTACATTGTTGACATATTGTTAAACTGCCACCCTCTCATTTAGAATTATGTGTAATTTGACGAAAATTTGTATCTTATTTTTTTCGGGGTGGTTGGGAAGGGAGGAGGTATGTGTCCAGTTGGGGCAACAACAAAAACTAGATAATTACATAATTTAATATTTGAGTCCACTAACATATCGCTATAAATTTCATCGCCGAAACGTAGACTAAAACAGACCCGGACTCAGCCTAACTTTGTCTTTTTCTTGATTTCACAGTCTAGACTTGTGTGCAAATTGTCTGAACAGATATTGATCAGTAGGTTCACATTTTTTTTATATCGTTGTAAGTAGAAGTAAGTAATGGCAAAATGTTGTAATAAGTCTATGGCGTATTTACCACTAAACGATGATATAGATAGAAAGACAATAAGGGTCTATCATTATAGTATGATGGGGGCTATTTGGGAATATTTATAGCAGTTTTAATAATCACTATGCAGCGCAGAGAGAAAATACATATTGAGTAGTAGGTCCATCATGTTGGCTACAAATGACTAAAAAAAGAGACGAAAAAGATGTCATCCATGTCAATAACAAAAACAAATGGTAGAAAAAAAAGAGAGTTTAATAAGTGATCCTATTTTAAGAGATATTATTGAAAATTTACATAAGCCAGAAACTTTAATCACGAAAATCGCTACCACTTTATATAGAAAACATCCTTATATAACATCTTATATGCGAGCTCGCTTAATAGAATATATTGCCGATGTTTGTATTGTGTATGAGTTTCAAACACTAACATTCCATCAAAGTGTACTTATTTTTGATACATTTATAAGTAAAGAGAAACTACCAACAACCAAAAATACAATACAACTAGTGGGAATCACAATTCTTTGGTTGGCAACAAAGGTAGAGGAAATTTCACCATTAAGAATGAGAAACTTGATGCATTTAAGTAATTCGGACTATTCTTCTAAAGATTTTCTACAGACAGAACGATATATTTTAAAAACTCTTGATTTTATCGTTACTGTACCAACAATTCTGACTTATTTAAACTTATATGTAGAAGCTTTAGGTCATGCCAATCTTACACACACATCAAAAATAAAAATGTTTTGTCTGGCTGATCTGGTGATCGTACATGTAGAGTCCAGCCGATTTAGCATCCGACTTTTGAGCGCTGGAATATTATACTGTTATGTCTCAAACAAACAGAGTATTTTTGATATAGCTGAGCTGGCATGGGATGATATAAGTGATTGCTATCAATTCATAACACCTTTATATGAGTTCATTAAATCTGGGTTGGGACAGATAGCTCTTCCAAAAGTACCAGATGATTTGATAAATTTGTCTGTTCAGAGACATTCTCCAAACGTTACCGTTCTTAAAGAACTCGGCTTGTTATGGTAGGCGTCGACATATGTGCATGTTTATAAGTATGTGTTAGATATTTAAAGTTTAAAATAACATCATATATATATACTCGATCAGTTGTCGGTATGGACCCTCGCTGGACACATCCTTTTACAGCGTTGATTGCAGGACCTACAGGTTGTGGGAAGACCATGTTTGTGCGCAAGTTCGTGCAACATTTGGCAGATATGGTCATCCAACCACCAGATGAAGTTGTGTACTGTTACGGCGAATGGCAACCAATTTTTGAAACAATGAAGGGTGTTCAATTTATCGAAGGGCTTCCCGACATAGAACAATGGAGAGGGGATAAAACACGTTTGGTGGTTATAGATGATTTAATGAATGAATCTGATGAGCGGGTCACCAGACTGTTTACCAAGGGAAGCCATCACAGGAATCTGAGTGTCATGTTCATTGTACAAAACCTTTTTAGCAAAAATAAGGAACAGAGAACAATCAGTCTCAACTCTCATTATATAGTCATTTTTAAAAACCCAAGAGACGGGTCTCAGATTACAAATCTAGCCAAGCAAATGTATCCTGGGCGTTGCTTATGTCCAAGAAAGTTTTAAAGATGCGACCGCCTCTCCTTATGGTTATTTACTGTTTGACCTCAGACAGGAAACACCAGACAACCTAAGATTACGCACCAATATTTTTCCTGAAGATCACCAAGCAGTCTACATCCCAAAGTAACGAACATGGTTGAATCAGTGAAAAGCCACGGTGAGATGTTGCATTTTCTATCCTCTGCTAAACCAGCAGCGGTAAAGGCCGTGATGAAAACAGCATCTCCTGATCTCATAAGAACTCTATGCGAATGCTGCCATAACGTGTTAAAAGGTAACGTTCGACTCACACCGGCTCAGAAGAGACGGTTACAGCGCCATAAACATAACCTACGGATTCTCGCTCGAAAAAAGACAACTGTGAAAAGGAGAAAACAGATATTACAGAAGGGTGGTTTCATAGGTGCGTTGATTAAACCGGTTCTAGGTATCTTGAGCGGTATCCTGGGCTCGTAACTATGGCCAAGAAAATGATTTTGATCGATCCTCGTCTGCTAGAGTCTGTAAATCACCAACGACAACAAGCGCCGTATACACCACCCGAGTCACTAAAGGACAGCCTAGGAGATCTGGATATACAAATGCAACAAGTTCTGGAAAGAGAGGACATTTTACCACACGACAAAGCCAGACTGTATCAGCAAACGTTGCAACGGTATCTGAAACGTCTCGATCAGTACAGACACAAACCTATAGGTGTAGTGGACATCAAGCAGGCACCCCATCCACCATCTTCTCAACTCTCCGACTCGCTTACAACACCACCAACCAAGGTACTTAAAGATGAAATCGATGAAAAAAGTCCTCAGTCAGCGCCAACGCGTCTAGGCCGAAAAAGAAAGTCGTCACCTATAAAGAATCTGTGGGCACGTACAAACTCAGGAAAAGAAGGAAAAGTAAAATTCCGACACCAAACTGGGAGACATGGCAAAAAGAGTAGATAAGATGCTAAGAAGCCGTTATTACAACCCGCAGCGACCGGGTGCTTACGGTGGTGTGGATGGTTTGCAGCGCAGCACAAAACTAAACTCTGCAAAGATTAAAGAGTGGCTGAGTCACCAGGATACGTATACACTGCACAAACCGATCCGTCGACGTTTTAAGAGACGCCCTATCATCGTCGGTGGTATGAACCATCAATATCAGGCTGATCTGATTGATCTAAGACAACTAAGAAGATACAACGATGGGTACTCGTATCTCGTCACGTGTATCGATGTTTTTTCGAAGTTTGCTTGGTCAGTTCCGATACGGTCAAAAAGTGGAAAAAATCTAGTGGAGGCGGTTAGTAAAATATTTGCCACCAGGAAGCCGATAAACTTTCAAACAGACAAAGGATCCGAATTCGTCAACAAAATCTTCTTAAAATATCTCCGGGACGAAAATGTGCACTTTTTTACTACGGAGAACGAGGATATAAAGGCAGCCGTCGTGGAACGGTTCAACCGCACATTAAAGGAGAAAATGTGGAGATTTTTTACTAAGTCTAACTCTCTGAGATTTATTGAAACTCTGCCGCTGCTGATGCGAAACTACAATTATTCTTATCATAGAAGTATTAAAATGGCACCTGCCCAAGTTAATGTAGAAAATCAACAGCAAGTGTGGAACACGTTGTATAATAAAGTACCTCAGTCTGAGACGAACAAAAGTTATCCGGTGGTTAAAGAGGGTGATAGAGTTAGGATAGCTCAATCCAAAACTAATTTTAAAAAGGGGTATACTCCATCGTGGACAGAAGAACTGTTTACAGTCAGTCGTATAAACAAAACCATACCGGTAACGTATGTGCTTAAAGACGATGCGGGTGAGGAGCTGAAAGGTTCGTTTTACAACGAGGAACTACAAAAAGTCGGCGATAAACAGGTGTATCGAATAGAAAGTATTCTACGAGAACGATTAGGAGTAGGTGGAGCTACAGAGTATTTAGTTAAATGGTTCGGATATAATTCGTCATTCAATAGCTGGGTATCCGCCAAGCACATATCGAGATACAAAGACTGATGTAGAGATGGAAGTAGAAGAAAATATGGAAGATCCGGTACTTCGGCCACTTGAACAAGAGTCAGAAGGAGGGAGAAGCGGAGAGAGAGCATCGCTGTGGCCCTTTTTTGGTAAATTACTTCCACGCCCAGAAATTGTTTTTTTTGTGTCAGATGGTGGTTATATACGTCGTCATCGCTGTGTCCCTGTTCAATCTAACACGCGAACGAACCGATCCACACGACGGAAAGCTCTGGATTGCATTACTGAGCAGCTGTCTTGGGTACATGTTACCTAACCCGAAGGTAGAGACAAAACATTAATACACAGGATGAGTTTTTATGTGACACTGCCGAGCAATGCCTCTATGCATCTATACCAGGACAATAACCCTGGGCACTTTTTCGTGAAATTGCCTCAGACTATCGACGTAGCTTTACAATACGAAGTCGGACTGGCTGAGATTCAAATTCCCAATAGTTACTACAACGTTCTAGAAAATGACGTGTGGATACAGTACTCTCCACAGGCAGAAAGCGGTGACACTATACCACCCGTACTAATAAATTTACCACCCGGTCTATACAATGATCCCGACAAATTTATTGACGAGATTAATCGGGTGATTGTGCAAAAGGAGATCGGTGAAAAGAAACAGTCACCTCAACTACGAATCCATTATAACAAGAATTCGAAGAAGGCCGTCATCAAACTACATGAAAAAGAGGCTAACGTTAAAATTAGTGAGGTCCTGAAAAATATCTTAGGAATGACTTCGAGTCACATGACAGATACTAATCAGGTACAGCAAGGAGAGGATGTGGTAGATCTAGATACTGGTATGAAAAACATATACGTCTACTGCGACTTAGTTGCCTCGAGACCTGTCGGGGATGTAATGGTACCTTTATTGAGAACCGTTCCAGTATTAGATAGGGCATCGGCTTCCGTGTTCCGCATTTATGACAAGCCACACTATGTGCCGCTGAGTCGATTTTCATTCGACACGGTGGAAATCCTTTTAACCAACGATAGGGGACAGTACATTCCATTTACGTCTGGGACCTCTGTGGTGACGTTACACTTTCGGACACGCAAACATTTTGATCTGGAGTAGAGAAAAAAATGGTGAGACACGTTCCACTGCGAAGAAATGCCAAAGCCTATGAAGACTTTTACTGTCAGCAGGCCGGTCACGGGCTTCCCATTTTTATTGGCGGGAGAAGTCAAAGAGGACGTGGTCTTGGAAGTTTCTTTGGTGGATTGGGCAGAGCAGTTCTACCATGGTTAAAAACGGGAGCCAAGGCACTTTTGAGAGAGGGGGTTGGTACGGGTTTACAGGTGGCCCAAGATGCATTAGCCGGTAGGAATATAGGAGAATCCTTTAAAGAACACGCTAAGGAAGCTGGTCAGCGATTGCTACGAGGAGCAGTTGATCATCTGGCAGGCACCCAATCAGGAAGCGGCACGAGAAGAAAGAGACGAAGAGCAGCAGCTCCCCCTGGCGAGCCACTCCGCAAAAGGATAAAACTAACATCAGACCGTAAACATTCTCACTCAGCAAAGAAGAGGTCGACAAAGAGGAAGAGGTACTCAGATATTTTTGGATAATGGCGCTCGTTCATCCCAGCTCCTGCGAATGTCTACACTCTGGACTAGATTTATTTAGCGTGCCTCCAACTCAAACAGCTGTTGAGGACGGACAGTTTGTGGAGGTGCACCCACTGGCAGCCTTGGCCCCCGGAGCACCCATAGAATTTGCCATATCTGGAAACAGTGAGGAGTATATAGATCTGTTTAACACATTTTTGCACGTGAGAAGTAAAATCTCTTTAACAAATGGTGACAAACTAACACCTAACACAGATGTGTCTCCTGTAAATTACTATCTACATAGCTTATTCTCGCAAGTAGACGTGTCCCTGAACGATACGTTGATTACCTCCAGTGAGAACACGTACCCTTATAGAGCATATATTGAGGCCACTCTAAACTACGGCGAGGAGGCCAAAAGGGGCACCTGACAGCCGCTCTGTTTTACAAGGACACGCCAAATTTTTTGGACGATACTCAGGGCGACTCCAACCAAGGGCTTAAAATCGTCGTACTCTAGCCAGCAACAGTCAAGAAATGGACATGATGGGGCGACTGCATGCGGACATATTTGCTCAGGATCGTTACCTGTTAAACGGCGTTGATATCAAGGTCAAGTTGACACCATCAAAGGATGTTTTCAATTTGATGGCACACGACCCAGCAGTCGGGTATAAATCAATTATAACATACGCTGCCTTAGTAGTGAGAAAAGCCAAGTTAAATCCAGCCATCTCTCTGGCCCACGAAAAAGCTCTTTTAAAAGCTACTGCAAAATACCCACTTAAACGTGTGATACTTAGAACGTTCACCGTTCCAAAGGATATGCTCTCATACAATCGAGATAACCTTTTTCTCACTCAAACACCCACTCGGATAGTTATTGGACTAGTTACCTCAACGGCCTTTAACGGAGCTTACAAGTCTAATCCATTCAATTTCCAAAATTTTGGCCTGACGTACCTCAACGTTAGCGTTGAGGGTCGTTCCGTAACAGGAAAACCACTCGCTATGGACTATGCTCACAATCAGTACGTCAGGGCCTTCTTTGGGACAAAGTTGGCTATGAGTTTGGTTGGAAAAGATGCCGGGATGAACCTCGAGTATAATGATTTCAAGAACGGTTTTGTTCTGTATGGATTCGATCTCAGCCCTTCGCTTCTCGATGGTGACCAGTTTGAGATGGCGCGATCAGCCCCTCTTTCAATCGATCTTAAATTCTCCACGACCACTACAGAACCCTTACAAGTTATCGTTTACGCCGAAACAGACTCAGTAATAGAGATATCCAAGACCCGACAGGTTATAACGGATTCTTAATCGGGGATGAATACCAACGACATATCCAATCTCTTGCATTCTGATGTTTATGTGAGGCGAGTACATCTAGTCAGAGTCGTAGCTCGCGATCACTTGCCTAAATTTATAGATTCAACACAGACTGCAGCCTTCGTGATCAATACGGATCGCAGCAACAGACCAGGTACCCATTGGGTCGCCCTTTATTATAATGGTGTGGGTCACTTTGAGTATTTTGACTCATTTGGTCTACCTCCTGTATACGACGATATAATTGAATTTATCAAGAGGAATTCGAGCAACCCCCTCCTCTACAACTCTCGCCAGTTGCAACACCTGCTCAGTAACACGTGCGGCCTGTACTCTGTGTATTTTATATTGATTAAAACTAGAGGTGGATCATTGCAAAGGGTCCTAATGCCTTTCACCTCATCTACGAGACAATACGTCAATGATCGGATTGTATATCGACTAATCACACCATGGCTAATTAAGTCACGTGTGCTCAGTTTATATATTTACAAGTCTGGATATGCTATATAACCCCGGATTAGGTCGGGTCACAGTTCTAATTCCTCTGTATCCATCTATCTATCATCCATATATATATATATATATATATAATATATATATATATATATATATATATATACAATATATATATGAGTTTGTGTGCATTCCCCTACAGACAACCAGTATTCGTCGACGCTGAGAAATACAGGATGATGACAGACACCTCTACCACCTCAGCCTCAACAGGTCTCGGTGTACCCAGTAACTGGGTTTACGTTACCAATGGCTATGACATGATCAAACCACTTGCGACGGGGCAGAAAGCTGTGTATGTCACTACATTCAGAGACGCGACTATGGTTCACATTCGCCAGTTTTTTGGAGAGTCAGATTTCAAATTTCCTACCAGAACCGGTGTTACTTTGACTCGTGCAGAGTTCGAGAATCTCGTAGGTTTGCAGGGCGAAATCTTGGCTGACTTTGATCGTCTTCAGATAGCAACACCAACTACAACAGCACGATCCATGACCACCATGACACCTCCAGCTACCTCCTATGAGACTTATGCGAGTAATTATTACAGTGGTCCTGTGTATGATAGCGACAAAAATGATCGAGGCCAGCTTAAAAGAAAATGAATGGACACTTAGTGTCACAGCTTAGGTGTTGATTTCGTGTTTGGTTATATGAAAAAATGTTAGATATCGTGTAATAATTTTTAAATGTTCCACAAACACACATATAATGACAGTCGGTGCTGAGATATACATGAGGAGCTATTTTGAACATCTTCAGTTAGAAACACCATGGCCATTGTCTCCTAGAAATGTGACTAACGCCCTAGTCTCACAGAGCATAACCAACTAAACACGTGTTTATCACCTGAGAGTTTTATCAGCGTGGCTTATCCATTTAACAGTGACTATTACAGCATCTTCTGGCTATGATAGCAACAATCTTGATCGAGGCCAGATTAGAATATATTTGATTGGACATTTAGGGTGTCGCATATCATTCTGGTGTTTGTGTGTGTGTGCTTATATCATTCTACGTTAGATGTAGTGAACTAATGTTTAGATGTTGTGGTATTAATAAAATATATAAAATCTCCACTGTGGTTGTTATATTTTTGTTCACTTCGTTATATCGTTATTATGTATATATTTGTGCATCTTTTTCAGATGTCAGCCCGAAAGATGGTAACCAAAAGGTTTGGAAAGCTTTAACGTGTGATATCCGGGTATTTTGCAGCGGGTGTCTGGCCAATAATCCCAGCCAGTTAGCCCACAGTTGTTCACCAGATAATTTTGAGGATTTGGTGAATTATAATATTCACGACGTGATAACACAGACAATCTCGTACGATGAGCTTGTCGAGTTAGCAATAGGTCGGATACGTCGCCGGGTTCTACGGTATAATAGACGCCGGTGTAGACGACATACACCTATGTCTGTCTCCTCCATTTCAGTTCCCACAGCTCCTATAGATATGTCTGTTGATATAACTCCTACAGCTCCTATAAACCCTATTGTCCACTCAACACCACTTTCAGAGGTGATGGACCTCTCAGTGAGGACACTTGTTACTTCCCCGAGTTATAGCATATAGATATTACTAGATTTCCTTAAGGATATGTATACTGTAGTTTTTAGATCCATATATTGGTTTATTACTAACTTATAGACGTTTGCCTATTGTATTGTACTACTTATATTATTCTTCGAGTGGACAATATTTGATGTATATTTTCATTTGGCATTAATTATATATACATATTTTATAAATTTAGTACACCCTGTTATGTGTTATTGTTTTTTGTTTTGTTTTTGTTGTGTGTGTGTGTGTGTGTGAGAGAGAGAGAGAGAGAGAGAGAGAGTGATTCCCTTCACCAGTCTATTTTTATTCCCTATATAGCAGTTCACCGTTACACCAGTCTCCACCAGTTTCCACCAGTCTCCACCACTCTCCACCACCCTATTTTCTTATATAATCCATATAAAATCGCCATAGGTACGTAGGGAACATTTACATACTACTTTTTTTCTCTATGGCTTTGTTAATGAATTTTGCACAAATTATACAGTTAAAAATTCATAACTTTCTTTTTTTCTAATTGTCGTACAGTCATAAATAAGGTATCATTGGTTTAGCTTTCATCAAGGGCTATCCAGCTAACTTGTTTTAAATCATAACAGACTATTTTGAATTTTTTTATAAAAGTCCCTACATGATTCACATATCCATATGTTAAGACTGCTCTACTCTACATACTTAACTACTAATTTAAAACATCTCTTCTCTCTCTCTCCGTCTCTTGCTAAATTTACCAGCTTGTAATGTTCAAGTTAGAGTAACATTCACTATACAAGTAAGAAGTAATCTCTCTCTCTTCTACTTCTGAGTGCTTGTTTGTTGAGCTAATTTGCTTGTCGTTTTTTGTCAAGTCAAATCACAACAATGTCACTGTGGTGTAGTGTAGCTGTAGTGATCGGCGTTTATTACTAATACTAGTACTCGCTCACTCTGAATGCAGCAACAATGAGCAGAAATACATTTGCAAAAGGCATAATGAGCACATTTTACAATCAATTGCAAATGTGTTGTACTATATTAAATAGACAGTGCGCAATTAGCCTTTGTATAAACGATAAAACGTTTCGAAAAGTTCTCAAAAATCATTATTTGTAAACAAGACGTTTTACCGGCATTACCAATTATCGATAATAACCACAATTTCTACCAAAAAATAAATTCATAATCATCTTATAAAGTAAGCAAATAAATGATTACGAATAACAAAACATATATTTTTACCTCACAAGCTTCATGATGGTTTGGATTAATATTGATAATTTGTTCTATATAAGGCGGCAAACGTTTGCAATACAAACTTGTACCGGAAGTATACTAGATGCCAACTGCCAAATTAAAGGGAATGAACTATTGCTAACATTACAATATTAAAGTTATCTCCCTCACAAAACGAATTCTCCTTCAGCTTTGCCTTTAGGTAAGTAAGGTAAAGGTTAGTCCCATAGCAATTGTCATAATGTAGTGTTAATTACTTTATTGCACTATGCCTCAGCTTCAAGAGGTGGGGTGATCAATTCCCTTCATAGCTGCCTTTATTTTCAGAGTATATCTCTGTTATCCATTTAAATAGAGTGAGCGAACCTCGAGAGACATTTTCACACTTTTTAGGCGAAAAAAAGACTGTTGGACTCAACTGACATTTGACCCCGAAACTTCAGGCTGGCAGGCGAGTGTACTAACCACATCGCCACCGGTTGATCAACATGCATACGTCTTGAACTTTAAAATCTTCAGGTGTCTGTCGTGTTTGGGTCCGTTGGTGATCTCTCTCTCTCTCTCTCTCTCTCTCTCTCTTCTCTCTCTCTCTCTCCTCTCTCTCTCTCTCTTTCATCATGCGGCGTTTCCCTGTTAACTCCCACTCGCGTCACGTTACTACACTGTCCAATATCGTCTATTTCTGCCTCCCTCTGTCTCTCCCACCCAGACTCTCCTCAGTATCTCCCGTTGTAAAGATGTTTTCCAGCTGTCTTCTTCTATTTCGAGTAGATGAGACTTCATAGTTTTGTATTTCATCTCATCGAGCAGAAGGAAAACTTTGAATTTGGAAGAGCTTTTGCACATGATTATCTCCACATTTGGAATCCCATGGGGAAAAAGACAAAGAGGAAGACCCGGGAATTCTTAGAGAAGACAGATGGAAGCAGAGATGAAGATGATGGGGAAGACATGGAATGATCTTAAAAGAATGGCAAGAAACAGTAGGGCTTGGAAAGTGCTTGTTGAAGACCTTTACTCCACAGGGAGCTGAAAGGTAGAACAAGAAGAAGAAGAAGAATCTATACCTTTCGACCCGACTCAAACGTCTTTAGCATGGTAGATTCTTAAATTTGTAAAAATTGTGATCAGCTAGCGACCATTTGGCTGCTCTTTATTTATGTGTAACTGCCAAGGGTTTTTTTTTTTTTAAATAATGTGCCCAGAGTGCTCACGGGACTTCACGTTTTCCTTGAAATTCGAGATGGCTATGCATTGGATCTCACTATCCAGAGACTGGGGAGTGTAAAGTTAAGGAGGCAGGAAGAAAAAACAGCTAAAAAAAAATCATTCTGAATCCGCAGTCATGAACAGGCTTCACGAATATTATGTCAAAGTGGGAGATGTCAGACGAGAGCGCTTGGCTGGAATCCAAGGCAGACTTATCAACCAACATAACACAGGAGTCGTTAGTCGCTAACTGTTGATGAACATTCTTGATGTGAGGACATATGGACTTTGTCCACAAGGTCCGATGTACCATGGGATTGATCTGTCGACTAAATTAAACAAAACCAAACTCATAGAACTTTAATTGTAGTTCAGTTTGATGATACTCCACTAGAATGGGTTATTGCGTTCGCCAGCTTTCACTCCCGGTGAAGTCCCTAAAGACTAGGAACTGAATGTTGTGTGTCGATCCGTTTTTCCCTTTTAACTGTGTGCACTCATACTTTTTCCGTCGATAAGTATTGACGTTTGAAGCCGGGCCCCGCTGCTGAGATCAGGGGTGGTCGCTGCAGAGAGAGAGATTGCAAATATAAATTCGAAATGGTGCAGCCAGGATTTGAACTCACAACCTCTCTGTTTCGATACCGGCGTCTTGCTCGAGACCAACCAGTCCCCGTAAGTGGGTTATTTGAAAAGGTTCTGGTTTTGAACGAAACATCACACAATCTTGAAATTAGCAATCAGACTCAGAAATCAACAGCTAAATGTGATATACCTCAAGAAGTTATCTCTTTTCAATCAGGTGTCTAAACTATGAAATGGATTGCTCTTCCGCAATAAAGATTTAAAAAAATAAATATTATATATATAATATGCATATTGTAATAAGACTGGTTATTCTGTTTCAAGAGTCACCACAGATAGATGGTGTAGAATCTTTATCATTTCTGGTTCACCGATCCTGACGTCAATAGTCAGCTTGGAGTCGCTGACCGTCTTTAACTCATGTGCTATTAAGTGACTTGACTCCAAATTATCAAAATATTTATTCCGTTAAATCTTATGCACAGTTTTTTTATAAGTGGGTCTTTTTGTCCGACTTCGTTATATTTTTTCACCCAATCTTTAAAATATAATTAAGGAAAGTGAGACAGGATACATCCCAGCTGAACTAATTAAAATATTGGTGAAAAAACGGTCGAAATTATTACTGCAATATGTTATAAAATCTGGCAAACAGAAGAATGTCAAAGTTCTGTACCTAGTTACTAATTATTGTGCACCAGGAATTAAAAAAAAGAGGTCGCCTGCAACTAGCCACAAATTACAGAGCAATCAGTACAACTGATCATGACAGAAAGGTCATTAAACAAAGCTTCAAACAAATTTAAAATAACAACCAATTGCCTGGAAGAGATGAAAACAATGTAGAGTATATTTACAATCTAATTTTCGTGTGTAAAAAATATTTAAAACATGGACAGATTTTAAATCATTTCTTTATTTACTTCAAAAGAAAGCAAAAATAAAGGACTCAGCCTTAATAGCAAATAGACAGAGGTAATGGTAACAACAAAGAAAAGACATCACCTCAGTGCAAAATAAAGACAAGTGGAACAATATTAAAACAGGTAAATGAATTTAAATATTTGGGAACTTTGTTAACCTCAGACGGAAGATGTACAAAAGAGGTGAGATGCAGAATTGCTCAGGCAAAAGCAGCTTTCCAAAAAATGAGGAAGATACTATGCAATCCATTTTTAACAATAGAAACAAGAAAAAGAGTTCTTAAATGTTATGTAGAGCCAGTCTTAACATATGGATGCGAATCATGGACAATAGGACAACAGACAAGAAATCACTGGAGTCTGTAGAAATGTGGTTTTATAGAAGAATGTTGAGAGTACCTTGGACAGCTAAGAAGAGTAATGAAGATGTTCTGAGAGAGGTCAAAGCAAAAAGAGAGCTAATTTCTAATATTAGGAAGAGACAATCATCATTTTTTGGCCATGTAATGAGAAGAGAACTGGAATATATTGTAACAACTGGAAAAATTGAGGGACGAAGAGATAGAGGGAAGCAAAGAGAACAAATAACAGACAGCTTAAGAGAATGGTTTGGCAGAAGGTCAACAACAGAAATGATAAATAGCTGCCGAGATCGAAAGTTGTGGAGAGACATGATCACCTACTCCAGTAGGTCCGGTACTTGATGATGATTATTTACTTCAAAATAACACTGGACAGCGTGTTGGATATAATAAATAGAAAACTTGAAGAAAAAAACAACAAATACAATTAGCTCATCATTTCAATGAAAGAGCAATCACGCATTATTTATCAGTGGGGTAAAAAGGGATAAATGGCGAGATTTGATAAAATATCTTTAAAAGAATTGAAAACTGCTAGAACAAAATTCAGATAAGAGAAGGAGTATCTTGGTCTACGCCCTATGGGCCGGCTACGGCTCGAAAGGTCAATAGATAGAAAAAGAGGATAGTTCCATACATTGACTGGAGTGGGTCATGCAACACTGCTGCAAACAATCCTGTTTGATAATTTTCTAGAACAAATAATGAAAAAAGTTGTATTGATAGTCATCAATTATAAATGATTGTAACATCAACTTCAGACGTTGTTGTTGTCTCTTGTGTGTAAGAAGGTACGCGTACAATTATAGGACACATACTTTTATAGTCGAATAATGTGCTACTAATATATAGAAACCAGTGATTTATGAAAAAGGGACTTTGCCACAAAGGGTTACGACGCGATGTGGTAGAGGACAAACAGTTCTGGAAGCTCCACAGCCAGACAATAATTCTTGCAGCCAAAGTAACTATTATTGGTAGAGTGTCCATTAACGCAGTGATTAATTATCAGATCATACAGTGTGAAATCAGGATGGCCCGTCATGAATTGAGGCAAAGATCCCTGAGACATTTTTAGGAAGTTAACATTTTAAAATAATAACACAGATTTTAATATTATGGAACCTTGCCCAGGTTGCTGTGTACAGACTGATATTTCTTTAGATTTTCAACTACTCATATTCTTTTACGTATTTATTCAACTCTGAATAATATAAGAAACCGGTGTTTTATGAGAAATTACTTTGCCACAAAAGGTTACGGCGCGTTGTGGTAGAGGACAAACAGATCTGGATCTCAATTATTGTCTGCTCCACAGCAGACGATAATTTTTGTAGCCAAAGTTACTATTATCCTTAATAGACAAATATAAAATGATCACAAACAATAGTAGCATCTATATTTTTACACGCCTGCGAACATGAACATTCCCTGTTGATCTCGAAAGAAAAATACAGGCTATACAAATGAGATGCTATAGAAAGATATTGTGTATACCCTATACAGACAATATCACCAATGATCGCGAACAAAACACATCCAGCCACATGACCAACTTACTGCCAACAGCAAATGGGTGAGAATTAAAATAGTAGACACATCACACGATCTACAATCCTTGCTAAGATCATTCTACGTGCACAGTACCAGACTAAAGAAAACAAGCAAGGAAGCGATTGGAAAACAACATTAGAGCATGAACAGGATTAGTATGGACACCTCTCAAAAACCAGTTCATGTGAGGTTGGACGGAAATTGTGAAGTTGTCCACAGGAAGTCTTCAACAACCATCAAGGTTACGGAACTAAGGATCCGCCATTACTGGCATCAGAATTCACAATAACCACGCCATGTTTGAAACCAGGAAAGATTTAAGCGGTGCCGCAATAATGATAATTGACAACCCGGGTCTGCTTGGAATTTGTGAATTTTGATGGGAACATCCAGGATAGACTTAGAACGAGCACAGGATAGACTAGAATGAGCAGAATGATAGACTAGAATGAGCACCAGGATACACTAGAATGAGCACAAGGTTAGACTAGAATGAGCACAAGGATAGACTAGAATGAGCACAAGGTTAGACTAGAATGAGCACAAGGATAGACTAGAATGAGCACCAGGTTAGACTAGAATGAGCACAAGGATAGACTAGAATGAGCACCAGGATACACTAGAATGAGCACAAGGTTAGACTAGAATGAGCACAAGGATAGACTAGAATGAACACAAGGTTAGACTAGAATGAGCACCAGGATACACTAGAATGAGCACAAGGTTAGACTAGAATGAGTACAAGGTTAGACTAGAATGAGCACCAGGATAGACTAGAATGAGCACAAGGATAGACTAGAATGAGCCCCAGGATATACTAGAATGAGCACAAGGTTAGACTAGAATGAGCACAAGGTTAGACTAGAATGAGCACCAGGATAGACTAGAATGAGCACAAGGATAGATTAGAATGAGTACAGGAAAGAATGTGCTATGTTGTCATCATCATCATCAAGTACCGGGCCTACTGGCGTAGGTGATCATGTCTCTCCACAACTTTCCATCTCGACAGTTATTTATCGTTTCTGTTGCTGACCTTCTACCAAGCCATTCTCTTAAGCTGTCTGGTATTTTTTCTCTTTGCTTCCCTCTGTCTCTTCGTCGCTCAATTTTTCCAGTTGGTACAATATATTCCAGTTGTTCCCTTCTCATTACATGGTCAAAAAATGATGATTGTTTCTTCCTAATATTGAAAATTAGCTCTCTTTTTGCCTTGACCTCTTTCAGAACATTTTCATTACTCTTCTTAGCTGTCCATTGTATTCTGAAGCTATGTTGTACTCAAGACATAATAACGAAAGTGCATCACATACACAAGGAGTAGCATTCATGCTGCCAAAACAACATAAAAAGTTCTTATTGCTGTGGGCGTCCACGGCCCATAAATAGTAGCAGCATCCTTCAGAACCAAGAAGACAGGAAGTGACATAAACATGACCCGGTGCAATGCGCGCTCAAATGATAAAACATGCAACAACAAACATGCTGTTTCATTATCATCACCATAAAGTACCATGCCTGCTGACGTGGGTGATCATGTCTCTCCACAACTTTCTATCTCGACAGTTATTTATCGTTTCTGTTGTTGGCCTTATGCCCCATGCCATTGTAAGGTCAGGTAATTTTACGTGCTACTGTATGCAGTAGACAGTACAACCTACAGCTGCCTTGCAGGTATGCTCAGGAGATTAAAAGGCTAAGGGAGGATACCCTAAAGTAAAGCAACCCCACTGCCTTGTGGGTGAGACTTTTTAGTCAAAGGCTAGCGGAGTCAACCGTAAACAGATCGACGGATAATTGATTTTGATTTTATCAACATAAAACCATTGTCGCAACTCCTTTGTATATTCATGGTCACCATATTCCATTACAGGCTGATGGTAATCCTGAATAAATTGGCTACCAATCAAGTCAATACTTTGATGAAGGATTTCAATACCAAGAACGGTAACACTTTATTTGTTATGTTGACATTATGTGGATTTCAGCAAATCATTTTTGGTTAGTGGATTTGCCTTTCCTCTCCCATCCCTACTCTCTTTGCCAGACTAGTCAGCCTGTTTCCGGGGCCGCTGATGGGAAGTGAAATATAATCTTGATCACTTCCGGTTTACTGATCGTGACTCCTTCGTTCAACTATAATTCTCTGATCACTTTCAGTCCCTGCACTCTCTTGTGACTTAACTATTGATATGTTGCTATTATTTCAATCTTACAATAAGCCCTACCTCTAAATATACAATTTATTTCCGGTCTGTGATCGTTACCCTATGCTATAGTCATTGAGAACGCCTTCGTGTAAGACACTGCTACAATAGCTAATTTTTTAGTTAGCTGCGTGGCAGTGTGCCAAGCGTTCGGCTTCTCGTGGCAAGGCGCGGTGCCAGGGAGTACGGGTTCGATCCCGCTTCGGACCATATATTGTTCTTCGTTTTTTTCTATTGTTGTTTGTCTGTCAATTCTTCCGAGTGCTAACACATACTTCTTTGTTCTATTATTCCCTACCTCTAAATCATGATTATCAATTTCAGGCTGATCACGAATCAGCATGCCACAGCTTTTCTAACTTTTTTTTCATCATCATCAAGTGCTTCGCATCGAAGGTTGGCTATCATAGAGCGCCATTCCGCTCTCATGCTTTGATGATGTAGATTGTCATAGGGTGACTTGTCCATCTTTTGATGTTACTCGTCCATGTTAGTCATGGCCTGCCTCTGCTTCTTTTACCTTGTATTTTCCCTTCCAAGAGTACTTTTAGTATGCTGCTGTGTCTTTTAACATGCCCCAAACTTCTCATTTGTCTTGTTTTAATTGTATTTAGTAGTTCTCTTTTTATTTTTAGTTGTTTTGAGACTTCATCGTTTTTTTTCCTTCCATTCCATCCATTTCTACATATTCTTCTATAAATCCACATTTCAAGGGCTTCATTTTTATGTTCTGTTTTCTTGTCTAATGCCCATGTTTCTGCGCCATTCAGGAATATTGAGAAGATGTAATATTTTGCTATTCTTAGTGTAGCCCTAGCTTTAGTCTTCGTTGGCCCCTTTTAAAAAAAAAAAAAAAGTCAACAATATTAGCATGACCGAAAACTGAAAAGAATGGATAAATCAGAGGGTGAATAATTAAAAAGGGGTAATTTAAAAAGATAAATCACAAATATTAGCGGAAGCACTTAATTTTGTAAACGTTTTCTTCCTAAATTGCATACAATCTTACATGCTCAAATCACAAGAACACAAGGGGCAGGGTCACATGATCCAGTGCATGCGCAGAGGTAAAGCTTGCATATTGATAAGAGGAAAGTCTGCAGACAGGAAACGGTTTGTGTCCGGATGTCCGGTACATAATATTTGCACTGAAAATGGATAGTTCTTCCAGCACTTGAAAATGAATTAGACACAAAAAAAAAAAAAAAAAAAAAAAAAAACACTAAGTTATCTTTCTTCTGGGGAAAAAAAATTTGTGAAATTGACGTCAATAAGGGAAAAGTTAATGACTTTTATCTTAAAAAAATTGTACAGATATTTTGCTCTGTCAACATAAACACGGGTGGAAAAAGGTGGAGGGAGATATCAACAATAAATAGAGGGACTTGAGTATAACAAAGATGGTAGTTTGAAAGTGAAAGAAATACGGACGACGTGGAGACGTAAATAGAGTCATGAGGTTACTGTTGAAGGTGCTCACGTTTGTCTGCTTTGTTTGTTTGTTTGTTTGTTCCTTTCTTTCTTCTTTCTTTCTTTCTTTCTTTCTTTCTTTCTTTCTTTTCTTTCTTTCTTTCTTTCTTTCTTTCTTTCTTTCTTTTTTCTTTCTTTCTTTCTTTCTTTCTTTCTTTCTTTCTTTCTTTCTTTCTTTCTTTCTTTCTTTTCTTTCTTTTCTTTCTTTCTTTTTTCTTTCTTTCTTTCTTTCTTTTTTTTTTTTCTTTCTTTCCTTTCTTTCTTTCTTTTCTTTCTTTCTTTCTTTCTTATTTCTTCACTTCTACGTTCGCCAGATGAACACTTCTTTTCACTGTCCGCCCTTATAATAACGCTACTTTGGTGTAGAGACGAGTGTTATGTCTTGCCATAAAATTGCTAAATTTGCGACTTCCGACCCAACACATCCGACGCCGTAAGAGGATATTTGGTTTCGTGTTGTCCCTATTTGTTTTACTAACTGTTTAGTTTCTTCCAACCCAACGCAGCGAGGTGGATAGGACCTTGATCAGTTATAATTCAGAATCATGCCAACAATCAGCTAGCTATGAGTCTGTGACCGCTTTCAGGTCTAGAGTTGCTGGTCTTGGGACTGAGTTAACAGAAGCAGCTTTCATTTCAACCAGAACAGCCAATGTTGTTTATTTTCTGGATGAAGATTATGAATGTTGATAGTTCAAGCCTGCGTTGATTACTTGCAGCTCGTTCTACAGATTTCTTCAAGATCTTGTCCTGAACGTAGTCTATGATGCCCAGCAGTACTCTGGCTGGTAGCTTTCAATGAACTAGTTGCTCATCCGTGGTTTTACCCTCCACTGGTCTCTGTATTGTGAGATTCATTGTCTTCTGAATTTGATATCAACGCTGCCTCGAATGTTGTTGTTTTAAATTACATGTGTGTTCTCTCCGTATGCTACCATCTGCAGCCAGATTTTACCAGTTTCTTTCACTGATAGAGAATTCCCCCAAGAAAGCCCTGCAAGCATCCTTATATCTCAGCGCTGGTCTGCCCTTTGGTCTCATTCCGTCCTTAAGTTCGCCATAGAATAGATGTTTGGAAATACGATAGTTTGCCATTCTTTTTACATGACCCAACAACCTTAGTCCCCGAGTATTAAATGTTGCCATGATGGATAGAAGTTTGGCTCATTGTAAGACATTAGAGTTGGTTACTTTGTTCTGTCATGATGAATGGGAGTTTGGCTCATTGTAAGACATTAGAGTTGGTTACTTTGTTCTGTCATGATGGATGGAAGTTTGGCTCATTGTAAGACATTAGAGTTGGTTACTTTGTTCTATCATGATGGATGGGAGTTTGGCTCATTGTAAGACATTAGAGTTGGTTACTTTGTCCTGCCATTTGACGTTTATAATCTTTTGAAGGCAACGCACATGTAAGCTATTTAACCTTTTCTCTTGCCCTCATAGGTAGTCCAAGCTTGTGATCCGTATAGAAGTGTACTAAGCACACATCATCATCATATAGTACCGGGCCTGATGGCTTAGGTGATCATGTCTCTCCACAACTTTCGATCACGACATTTATTTATCATTTCTGTTGTTGACCTTCTGCCAAGCCATTCTCTTAAGCTGTCTGGTATTTTTTCTCTTTGCCTCCCTCTATCTCTTCGTCCCTCAATTTTTCCAGTTGCTACAATATGTTCCAGTTGTTCTCTTCTCATTACATGGCCAAAAAATGATGATTGTTTCTTCCTAATATTGGAAATTAGCTCTCCTTTTGCTTTAGCCTTTTCCAGAACATTTTCATTACTCTTCTTAGCTGTCCATTGTATTACTAAACACACAACTTGAATCTTTGTACTGAGTGTTAGTTTGATGTTGACCTTTGCTCTATCTTTAAGTTTGCCAACCGTCGAAGCTGCTTTTTCAATTCAGAAATTTATTTCTTCTTTAAGAGAGACAGTGGTTGTGACCATAGAACCGAGATAGGTGAACTTTCTCACAGATTCAAGAGGTTTGTTATTTAATGATATAGCTGCGGGATTGGCTACACCTTGTTGAAGCACACAATCTTCTGGATACTTATTTACAAGGAGAATAAATAACACGATCTAGCTAGATTGTCAATCATTGATTGCAGGACGGATTCATCATGAACAACCAGTCCTGCATCATCAAAGAATAGACGCTCCTTGTTTAGGGTCTCAGTTGTTTTAAATGTTGACCTCAGACGTGCTAGATTGAATAAGGAGCCGTCTGGTCTTGTACGGTTGTAGATGTCTCCAGAGACGGTTTTCAAATGCATTGTGTAGAAAGGCAGCGAAACAATTATTTCGAAAAGAGAAGGGGCAACGACGCATCCCTGTTTCACTCAACAATTCGAGCGAAAAGGCTCGAAAGAACTGGATAGTGGCAGACATATTGTGCAACGACTTGATCATCTTGAGTAATGTAGATGGGCAATCAACATTTTCCTGAACCTGTATAGACCTGCACTGCTCATGGTGTCAAAAGCCTTTGTGAGATCAACGAAGGCTATACATAAAGGTCTTCTGTGATCTTTATGAGATCAACGACGGCTATACATAAAGGTCTTCTGTGATCTTTATGAGATCAACGACGGCTATACATAAAGGTCTTCTTTGTGAGATCAGCGAAGGCTATACATAAAGGTCTTCTGTGATCTTTATGAGACCAACGACGGCTATACATAAAGGTCTTCTTTGTGAGATCAGCGAAGGCTATACATAAAGGTCTTTTGTAATCTTTATGAGATCAACGACGGCTATACATAAAGGTCTTCTGTGATCTTTATGAGATCAACGACGGCTATACATAAAGGTCTTCTTTGTGAGATCAGCGAAGGCTATACATAAAGGTCTTCTGTGATCTTTATGAGATCAACGACGGCTATACATAAAGGTCTTCTTTGTGAGATCAGCGAAGGCTATACATAAAGGTCTTCTGTGATCTTTATGAGATCAACGACGGCTATACATAAAGGTCTTCTTTGTGAGATCAGCGAAGGCTAAACATAAAGGTCTTCTGTGATCTTTATGAGATCAACGACGGCTATACATAAAGGTCTTCTGTGATCTTTATGAGATCAACGACGGCTATACATAAAGGTCTTCTGTGATCTTTATGAGATCAACGACGGCTATACATAAAGGTCTTCTTTGTGAGATCAGCGAAGGCTATACATAAAGGTCTTCTGTGATCTTTATGAGATCAACGACGGCTATACATAAAGGTCTTCTTTGTGAGATCAGCGAAGGCTAAACATAAAGGTCTTCTGTGATCTTTATGAGATCAACGACGGCTATACATAAAGGTCTTCTTTGTGAGATCAACGAAGGCTATACATAAAGGTCTTCTGTGATCTTTATGACATCAACGACGGCTATACATAAAGGTCTTCTGTGATCTTTATGAGATCAACGACGGCTATACATAAAGGTCTTCTTTGTGAGATCAGCGAAGGCTATACATAAAGGTCTTCTGTGATCTTTATGAGATCAACGACGGCTATACATAAAGGTCTTCTTTGTGAGATCAGCGAAGGCTAAACATAAAGGTCTTCTGTGATCTTTATGAGATCAACGACGGCTATACATAAAGGTCTTCTGTGATCTTTATGAGATCAACGACGGCTATACATAAAGGTCTTCTGTGATCTTTATGAGATCAACGACGGCTATACATAAAGGTCTTCTTTGTGAGATCAGCGAAGGCTATACATAAAGGTCTTCTGTGATCTTTATGAGATCAACGACGGCTATACATAAAGGTCTTCTTTGTGAGATCAGCGAAGGCTAAACATAAAGGTCTTCTGTGATCTTTATGAGATCAACGACGGCTATACATAAAGGTCTTCTTTGTGAGATCAACGAAGGCTATACATAAAGGTCTTCTGTGATCTTTATGACATCAACGACGGCTATACATAAAGGTCTTCTGTGATCTTTATGAGATCAACGACGGCTATACATAAAGGTCTTCTTTGTGAGATCAGCGAAGGCTAAACATAAAGGTCTTCTGTGATCTTTATGAGATCAACGACGGCTATACATAAAGGTCTTCTGTGATCTTTATGAGATCAACGACGGCTATACATAAAGGTCTTCTGTGATCTTTATGAGATCAACGACGGCTATACATAAAGGTCTTCTTTGTGAGATCAGCGAAGGCTATACATAAAGGTCTTCTGTGATCTTTATGAGATCAACGACGGCTATACATAAAGGTCTTCTTTGTGAGATCAGCGAAGGCTAAACATAAAGGTCTTCTGTGATCTTTATGAGATCAACGACGGCTATACATAAAGGTCTTCTTTGTGAGATCAACGAAGGCTATACATAAAGGTCTTCTGTGATCTTTATGACATCAACGACGGCTATACATAAAGGTCTTCTGTGATCTTTATGAGATCAACGACGGCTATACATAAAGGTCTTCTTTGTGAGATCAGCGAAGGCTATAAACAGAGATCTTCTCTTTTCTTTGCACTTCTTCTGCAGTTGGTGGAGAGTAAAAATCATATCGGTGGATGACCGCCCAGTTCTAAACCCGTACTGGATCTCAGGAAGTTTACGTTCTGCCAGTTGATACGTCGTATAGGCGCTTTAAAACAATTCTTGTGAATACTATAAAGCAGAAACTGAAGCCCTCAAAGATGCTGTAAAAACTGGCTATCCAACACAAAAATAACATGCACAAGAAATTGGTGATCCTGACTGATGCACTGTCAGTCCTAACAGCTCTAAAAACCCCCAGGAACAGTGAGCTAGATGACTTGAGAACAACCCTAGACCAACTGTGCAATAACTTCCAGAGAGTGGTCATTCAGTGGATACCATCACACTGTAATATACACGGGAACGAACGCGCAGACAAATTAGCTAAAGAGGGATGGGGATTACCACAAGAGAACCATCTGGTCAGCTACGACGAAGCCAAATCCATCATCAAAGGCCAGTATCATGAAAAATGGAAATGAGAATACTCAAAGTATAACGAGAGGGGCGGATACATCCAACTATCCAGGAGGGATCAAGTCATCATACTTCGCCTACGCACTGGCCACAACAGAATGAGAAACCACATGTTCAACAAACTCAAATAGGTCAAAAAAAAAAAAGTAAAGTACCCCCGTCACGCCATGTGGCGTATAGGGAAATATGGTGTTAGTGACCCTATATTTTACAGACCTTCAGCACATGATTTTTGGGGTAATGAGGTCGGTATAACGCCCGTGCTGCTTTACTTTCCCAGAAAAAAATCCGGTACCCATCTAAGGCTGGTGAACCCGGAAGCCGTCGGTTTGGATCGAACCCTACCTCTTGTCCTTTGTAGTCCAGTTCACTAACCACTGAGCTATCGCGGCTACATGTACACTGGACAACATGACAACAAAACATGTTCTACAGGATTGCCCCCAGTACACAGACCTGAGAAGGACAATGTGATCCACACCAACCTCCCAGGAAGAGAAATTATACAAGGCAACCGAATCATTTAAACAGACAGCTGACGTCATAAGAACGTCAGGAATCCTACTCTGAATGAGCCATGATCGCAGAAGAAGAAGAAGAATCTTCACTATTTTTGACAACACGTTCTTGTTGACGTGTAAAGAGCCATCATAATCAAAGTCCATGGACAGTTTCATCGGTTTTCAAATCTCGTTATATCCTACATGGGGAGTAGTGTACGTTACACCCCACTACTGGCTCCCTACATGGGGAAGTAGTGTACGTTACACACCACTAATGGCTCCCTACATGGGGGAGTAGTGTACGTTACACCCCACTAATGGCTCCCTACATGGGAAAGTAGTGTACGTTACACACCACTAATGGCTCCCTACATGGGAAAGTAGTGTACGTTACACCCCACTAATGGCTCCCTACATGGGAAAGTAGTGTACGTTACACCCCACTAATGGCTCCCTACATGGGAAAGTAGTGTACGTTACACACCACTAATGGCTCCCTACATGGGGGAGTAGTGTACGTTACACCCCACTAATGGCTCCCTACATGGGGGAGTAGTGTACGTTACACACCACTAATGGCTCCCTACATGGGGGAGTAGTGTACGTTACACCCCACTACTGGCTCCCTACACGGGGAAGTAGTGTACGTTACACCCCACTACTGGCTCCCTACACGGGGAAGTAGTGTACGTTACACCCCACTACTGGCTCCCTACACGGGGAAGTAGTGTACGTTACACCCCACTACTGGCTCCCTACACGGGGGAGTAGTGTACGTTACACCCCACTAATGGCTCCCTACACGGACAACCTTTGACCCCTGCGCGAGTTTCCTAGCACCGGTTAGAATTCCTGGGAGTGTTTTCATAAAGTTGATTAATATACATTTTATGATGTAATTAATGTTACTTTTCGAAGAATATTCGTGCAGCCTGCTAATTTCGACTTTCAGGTGCTAAGGGTTATTTTCATCATCATCAAGTACCATGCATGCTGGCGTAGGTGATCATGTCTCTCCACAACTTTCGATCTCGACAGTTATTTATCATTTATGTTGTTGACATTCTGCCAAGCCATTCTCTTAAGCTGTCTGGTATCTTTTCTCTTTGCTTCTCTCTATCTCTTCGTCCCTCAATTTTCCCAGTTGTTACAATATATACTAGCTGTTCTCTTCTCATTACATGGCTAAAAAATGATGGTTTGTTCTTCCTAATATTGGAAATTAGCTCTCTTTTTGATTTGGTCTCTTTCAGAATGTCTTCATTACTCTTCTTAGCTGTCCATGGTATTCTCAAAATTCTTCTGTAAAACCACATTTCTAAAGCTTCCAGAGACTTTCTTGTCTGTTGTCCTATTGTCCATGATTCACATCCAATGTTAATACTAGTTCTACATAACATTTAAGAACTCTTTTTCTCGTTTCTATTGTAAAAAAAATGGATTGCACAGTAAGGGTTATTTTACGCGCATAGTTAGATCACATAACCAACTTTGCATCCTTCGATAGCAATAGACCCTGGACATCACGAACGTTGTCATCAAGGTCTGGAGAAGAAGATCTCAGAGATGGATTCCAGCTCATTTGGTGGGAATTTTTCTCTTCCAATCTCTGCTTTCTGTGGCTCCCCTGTCTCTGGTTATTGAGATTTGATGCCTATCTCTCTAGGCTAACGGCAAAAAAATAAAAAAACACTGAAAAGAATCGCTCATAGAATAGTCATTTAGAATGGGCTGGTTACACATTGCTTACCTAGTAGATGGAGATTCATAAAGCTATGAAGTAATCGCTGAGCTGGAACACCCTCATCTTTTCCTCCTCCCAATTTACTCAGGAAAAACAATCAGAAACTAGAATGTTGTGGCCCTGTTTAGAACGGGATGAGATGGCGACTCATAGATAAAGGTAATATAATATTTTGCCAATAGAATCAAATTGTTTGAAGAAAATGGTATGCGATATAAAGGAATTGGAGAAGTTGGAAGACTGACAAAAGTGGCAATAAAATAATTGAGGGTCTCTGCGGAGGGCGATTCGATCAAATGTGGACAATTTAGACCGGAAATTGACATTATGGTCAATCTGGAACGTTGGACAGGAATACATTGAAACTGTGGAAGGAGACTGGCTGGTGTCGAGACAGGACGTCGGTCTTCGTAAGTTGAAGTCTTAGCTGCACTAGTTGGGATTGTTTGTGATTTCTTTCTGCGGCAACCACCTCTGGTCTCAGTTGTGAGGCACGACTTGAAATGTCCATTTCTCATCGACGGGTGAAAAAAAAATTAGTAACTCCGAAGACGAAGTTACCTGCCTGTGCAGCAAAGGACCCTGTGTACGGCTGCCAGGGAAAAACGGATTAACATGCAAAATTCAGTTCTTTGTCTCTAGGGACTTCGCCAAAGATGAAAACTGTCGAACACAAAAAGAAAAAAAAACTGTGTAAAATGGTACCATGGTGAAAGTAATAGTAATCTTCTAGACTCTGTCATCATCATCATCATCATGTGTCATACCTGTTGGCCTAGCGATCATGTTCTTCCACAATCTTCTATCCACAGTACGTCGTATCAATTATGCTGTTGACTTTTTCCATGCCACGATGCCAAGCTGTCTAGCATCTTCTCTTTTTGTCGTCCGCGATCTCTCTTCCCCTGTATTTTGCCAGTTGTAACCAAGTATTCCAACTTTCCTCTTAGCATGACGTGCTCGAAAAATGTTGATTGTTTCTTTCTGATGTTTTTAGAAGCTACCTTTTTGTTTTGACCTTTTTGAAAATGTCCTCATTGGACTTTTTAGCTGTCTAGGGAACTTTCAACATTCTTCTGAGAAATCCCATCTCTGTGGTCCCTAAAGGTCTTTTCATTTCTTTGTATAATGTCCATGGTTCGCTTCTATTGGTCATAATTGGCTCTGTATAGCACCGATGAACTCTCTTTCTCACTTAAGATTTGTTGAATAAGACGTTTATAATTTTCTGAAATGCTATTTTGGCCTGAGCTATTCTGCTTTTCATTTCTGTGGTGCATCTTCCGTCTGATGTTATTATTGTGTCCCAAGTATTTGACGTGCTGCACTTGTTTCAGATTTGTCCTGTGTTACAGACTCTATCATAGAAATAATAAAACCTGAGTTTTAAGACCTTTCAATGGATACGTTTCTACGAAAACTTTGCCTGGTGGAAAGCAACATGTTAATGAAGTATTTGATCATTTGATCTAGAAACGATGTCATGAAACTACTTTTGCTGCTAGAGATAGACTAGAAATAGTCGTGACTCATGCTATTAATGTTTATAATGAAGAGGAATATGGGTAGGAAGACTTGAAATACTAAAGAATTTAGGACTAAGCTGTCTTTACTGTCTTTAACTTCGAAAGTTTGAACAGGCATGTATTAGAGCAGATGAAGAAATAATTAATATTGATAACAAGTTACACAGAAAAAAGGATTACACTTGATAATACAATAAAAATAAGAAAGAATTAAAATTAATAATGTAATAAAAATAAGACAGGATTATTATTGTTAACAAGTTAAAAAGATGAAAGGATTAAATTTTGTAATAAGATAAAAAGAAGAAATAATTAAAATTGATAATAAATTAAAAAAAAAAAAGAGCTATAAAAAGTGATCAGAGAGCAGAGCAATATCCTGTAAATGACTCATATGCAGTAGGAGCTCATTAAATCAAGTTTATGTTTTAAAACCATCATGATAAGTTACATTTTTGCAATTATCTATTTTTGCAATTCATTTTTTGGGTACATAATTAGTAACATCTGGCGCAATATTTCTTAATGTTATAAAACACTTTGTCTCGAAATTTGCCAAAGTAGAGATATAGCTTGTACAAAACTGTACTAAGGGAAATGCTGTAGCTCAATAACGTAAAGATTAATAGCTTGATGTCAAATCTATGTCAATAGAAATGAGAAAGAGAGTTCATCGATGCTATATAGAACCAATTCTGACCTATGGAAGCGAATCATGGACAATAGACAAACAAATCAAAAGAGGATTAGAGGCCACAAAGATGGAATTTCTCAGAAGAATGTTGAAAGTTCCCTGGACAGCTAAAAAGACCAATGAGAAAGTTCTCAAAGAGGCCAACACAAAAAGGGAGCTCTTAAAAAACATCAGAAAGAAGCAATCAACATTTTTTGGGCACATCATAAGAAGAGGAAAGTTGGAATACTTGGTTACAACTGGCAAAATAAAAGGAAAGAGAGATCACGGACGACAGAGAGAGAAAATATTGGATAGTTTGGTGTCATGGCATGGAAAACAGTCAACAACAGAACTCATACGATGCACTGTAGATAGAAGATTGTGGAAGGACATGATCGCCAACGCCAACCGGTACGGCACATGATGATGATTGATATAACTTCTGTTTTTTTTCTTTCAGTACTTATTTTAAAGTTATTCATTTTACATTCTGTATTCAAGGACAGCAGATATTATTACTGAAGCTCTGTTTCTTCGATAGTTATTAGGGGCTGGCCATCAGGAAAAAGTAGTTCATTTATATTGTCACATCGTGATTTGGCTTTCTGACATATTTTGTCAATGTAAGTGATAAACAAGGGTGGTGACAACACTCACCCTTGTCTTACTCCAAATGTTTGGAGTGACAACACTCACCCTTGTCTTACTCCAAATATTTGGAGTGACAACACTCACCCTTGTCTTACTCCAAATGTTTGGAGTGACAACACTCACCCTTGTCTTACTCCAATGTTTGGAGTGACAACACTCACCCTTGTCTTACTTCAAATGTTTGGAGTGACAACACTCACCCTTGTCTTACTCCAAATGTTACTGTGATAAACAAACAGTGATAAACAAGAGTGGTGACAACACTCACCCTTGTCTTACTCCAAATGTTACTGTCAATGGTTTTGATGTTTCTTTATTCGCTCTAATCACACTTCTATCTATCTATCTATCTATCCATCCATCCATCCATCCATCCATCCATCCATCCATCCATCCATCCATCCATCCATCCATCCATCCATCCATCCATCCATCCATCCATCCATCCATCCATCCATCCATCCATCCATCCATCCATCCATCCATCCATCCATCCATCCATCCATCCATCCATCCATCCATCCATCCATCCATCCATCCATCCATCCATCCATCCATCATCCATCCATCCATCCATCCATCCATCCATCCATCCATCCATCCATCCATCCATCCATCCATCCATCCATCCATCCATCCATCCATCCATCCATCCATCCATCCATCCATCCATCCATCCATCCATCCATCCATCCA
This sequence comes from Megaustenia siamemsis, assembly GCA_032433765.1. NCBI lineage: Eukaryota > Metazoa > Mollusca > Gastropoda > Stylommatophora > Ariophantidae > Megaustenia > Megaustenia siamemsis. Next base: position 30,268,152 of record JAVIAB010000106.1, read on the forward strand.
TCCATCCATCCATCATCCATCCATCCATCCATCCATCCATCCATCCATCATCCATCCATCCATCCATCCATCCATCCATCCATCCATCATCCATCCATCCATCCATCCATCCATCCATCCATCCATCCATCCATCCATCCATCCATCCATCTATCTATCTATCTATCTATCTATCTATCTATCTATCTATCTATCTATCTATCTATCTATCTATCTATCTATCTATCTATCTATCTATCTATCTATCTATCTATCTATCTATCTATCTATCTATCTATCTATCTATCTATCTATCTATCTATCTATCTATCTATCTATCTATCTATCTATCTATCTATCTATCTATCTATCTATCTATCTATCTATCTATTGTCCTTACGAGCCGAAGACGGCACATAGGGCAGAACCACAATCTCAAAAACAGAAACCATGCGTGCCAAAATGGCACATATCATACATATATGGCAGAAATCACTGCTTCTAAAATCTATGGCTCTGTTTCCATAACAATACTTTTTACAATGATACCTTGTCAAGCCATCGATCAACCTCCTTAATCGCCTCTTACGACATGCTTGAAAGGTCACAGTGTCACTATTCTTTACTTTCCTCATAATGAGGCCACGGTAACACACATGAGAATCACACTTCTACAGTTACTATATTAGCTCTTGCACATCTAATAAGATGGCCCTTTACTCCTCAATAAGTCAATGTTTGCCTTCATATATTTATATCCACCCTATAAAAAGCTCTGTCTTTGTCCACTAATGCTATGCAGGGATTATTTTTTATATTCTATGTTCTCTATACATGAGGTGAGATGCTGAATGGCTCAGGCAAAAGCAGCTTTCCAAAAAAATGATGAAGATACTATGCAATCCATTTTTGACAATAGAAACAAGAAAAAGAGTTCTTAAATGTTACGTAGAGCCAGTCTTAACAAATGGATGCGAATCATGGACAATAAGACAATAGACAAGAAAATCACTGGAGTCTGTAGAAATGTGGTTTTCAGAAGAAAGTTGAGAGTACCATGGACAGCTAAGAAGAGCAAAGAAAATGTTCTGAGAGAGTTCAAAGCAAAAAGAGAGCTAATTTCCAATATTAGGAAGAAACAATCATCATTTTTTGGCCATATAATTAGAAGAGAACAACTAGAATATATTGTAACAACTGGAAAAATTGAGGGACGAAGGGATAGAGGGAAGCAAAGAGAAAAAAATAACAGACAGCTTAAGAGAATGGCTTGGCAGAAGGTCAACAACAGAAATGATAAATAGCTGCCGAGATCGAAAGTTGTGGAGAGACATGATCACCTACGCCAGTAGGCCCGGTACTTGATGATGATGATGCATGGAAAAGGCCAGAGGAAGACCCAGAAGAAGATGGATAGATGCAGTGACAGAGACATTTAACAACAAAGGAAAATCACTAATTCAGACAGTTCGAGCAGCTCAAGAACGACAAATGATATAAACCACGACACCTTTTCGGTATCAGTGACAAGAGAAAAGAAGAAGGAGTAGAAGTTCTCAATCAGCTACCTGAGTGAACATACTGCATCTGTGCTGCTTTTATTTTTTTATAATAATTGTCCCCATCTCTTCTTCATTGTTCCCAATAAATAAGCATATTTTTTTCACCTTTAGTTTTAATCCAAACGTTTTGAGTCCAGAAATGATATTGCTTTAAGTTCTATCATCATCATCATCATCATCATCATGTACCATACCGGTTGGCATAAGCGATCATGTCCTTCCACAATCTTCTATCTACAGTGCATCGTTTCAGTTCTGTTGCTGACTGTTTTTCATGCCATGACACCAAGGTATCCAGTATTTTCTCCCTTTGTCGTCCGCGATCTCTCTTTCCTTTTATTTTGCCAGTTGTAACCAAGTATTCAACTTTCCTCTTCTCATGATGTGCCCGAAAAATGTTGATCGTTTCTTTTTGATGCTATGTTCTATAGGCATATCAAATTACACTGAAGCTATCTTTATTAGTTTTTGAGAAATCCTAACAAATAAAATATATGTCTAAATTTCATGATTTTCCGCACAAAATACTACATTTTCTGCAAACTGTGCCGAGAATTTGTTGTTCTAAGACGCAAGAATAATATTCCTGATATTTTAAACAATTATGTTTCAAATGAAATCATTGCAAACAGTGATATAGCCAAAATAATTTTGCTAACTCTAACTTGGCAGTTAGAAATCGGAAAAAAGTAAGCCTAAAATTGAACGTTGTTCGGTCAACATTGACAGACAAATAGGATTGTCTCCGAAGTCGAGGAATATCTGCCTGTATGACGAGGGACACCTGAGGAAAAATTATATTCACGCAAAATCAAGCCCCTCAGGACTTCGCTAGAGACATAAAGCTGGCCTACGGAACCAAGCACACAAACAAACAAACAAAACCAACGTTGAGATCAAGAGTCGCTAAAAAGTAAAATGGTGTGGGGAGGTGGGAGAGGGGGGGGGTGTAAATAATTGAAACGAATCTCCTTCACGTGGGTTTCGAACCATGCATCTTTAGAACCTGCGGTGAGCATCTTAGCCTGAATGATATAGGGAAGTTCTGATTATATATATAATCAGTGGGGCTTTTTAAAAATATTTTTTCTTCAAATGCTAATGCAAGCCAGAAATTATTACAATAGGCTGCATATATTGACATATTTACATTACACTCTCTATAATTATTCATGTTCTTTGTCCTCCCGCCTCCCTGTGGAGCATAGGTCTTCAACAAACACTTACCAGGGCGACCTGTCTATTGTCACTCTCTTAAGATTGCTCTTTGTCTTCCCCATCCTTTTCATCACTGCCTTCGCCTGTCTTCACCAAGTATATGTTGACCTACCTCTTTCTTGATTTCACTAAGTGTATGTTGACCTACCTCTTTCTTGACTTCACCAAGTATATGTTGACTTTCCTCTTTCTTGACTTCTCCAAGTATATGTTGACTTTCCTCTTTCTTGACTTCTCCAAGTATATGTTGACCTACCTCTTTCTTGACTTCACCAAGTATATGTTGACTTTCTTCTTTCTTGACTTCATCAAGTATATGATGACTTTCCTCTTTCTTGAATTCTCCAAGTATATGTTGACCTACCTCTTTCTTGACTTCACCAAGTATATGTTGACTTTCCTCTTTCTTGACTTCTCCAAGTATATGTTGACCTAAATCTTTCTTGACATCACCAAGTGTATGTTGACCTACCTCTTTCTTGACTTCACCAAGTATATGTTGACCTAAATCTTTCTTGACATCACCAAGTATATGTTGACCTACCTCTTTCTTGACTTCACCAAGTATATGTTGACTTTCCTCTTTCTTGACTTCATCAAGTATATGATGACTTTCCTCTTTCTTGAATTCTCCAAGTATATGTTGACCTACCTCTTTCTTGACTTCACCAAGTATATGTTGACTTTCCTCTTTCTTGATTTCTCCAAGTATATGTTGACCTAAATCTTTCTTGACATCACCAAGTATATATTTACCTACCTCTTTCTTAACTTCACCTAGTATATGTTGACCTACCTCTTTCTTGACTTCACCTAGTATATGCTGACCTACCTCTTTCTTGATTTCAATAAGTGTATGTTGACCTACCTCTTTCTTGACTTCACCAAGTATATGTTGACCTACCCCTTTCTTGATTTCACCAAGTATATGTTGACCTACCTCTTTCTTGACTTCACCAAGTATATGTTGACCTTCCTCTTTCTTGACTTCACGAAGTATATGTTGACCTTCCTCTTTCTTGACTTCTCCAAGCATATGTTGACCTTCCTCTTTCTTGACTTCTCCAAGCATATGTTGACCTTCCTCTTTATTGACTTCTCCTTTTTTGTGAGTTTTTTTTCGATTTATTGTTTTACAGTACAGAATAGCCAGTCCCATGTCCAACCCGCCTTACAGTACATAATAGCCAGTCCCATGCCTAACCCTCCTTACAGTACAGAATAGCCAGTCCCATGTCCAACCCTCCTTACAGTACATAATAGCCAGTCCCATGTCCAACCCACCTTACAGTACAGAATAGCCAGTCCCATGTCCAACCCTCCTTACAGTACATAATAGCAGTCCCATGTCCAACCCTCCTAACAGTACAGGAAAGCCAGCCCCATATCCAACCCTCCTAACAGTACAGGATAGCCAGTACCATGTCCAACACTCCTAACAGTACAGGATAGCCAATACCATGTCCAACCCTCCTAACAGTACAGAATAGCCAGTCCCATGTCGAACCCTCCTTAGTCGCTTCTTACTGATATGCCTGGTAGAGGGACCAGCGCTACGATTCTTTATGCCATATTCGGGCCGCGCTCTCGCGCGGGTATTTCTATCATTAAATCACAAAAAATTTGCGAAAAAAACCCCATTAATATTAAGTTGTCGATATCCACCGTAAAATTATTACTATAGTTTTATCTACCGGGACATTTACAGCGCATTTACTAGCATTACATAGAAATGGAGAAGGGGAGACGTGGAGAGAAGAGCTGAGTGTAATACTGGAGAGCTCTCGCTGGATAATTGTGCCTCCAAGTCGAGAGAGTTGGTAACGATTGGCATAGATAAATAGAACATAAACATGTTGAACTCTGTATTTATTTTGTTTGGCCACAAACCGACAAAAATTCCGTTTTCTTTAAAAAAAAACATTTGAAGATAACTCGTATCGCATTTATAAAACCATTTTTCAGTTTGTTTCCCTTTTACTGTTTAATTCTTTCTCTATTTTGTGATTTGGTTTAGCTTGAAAGGAAAGTAGGTTATTAGTTATATAGTAACATATCGTTGATCAAATTACCCCCAAGATGTACAACTTTTAGGTGACAGTGCTCTAGTGAGGTAAATTCGGTGACATTCAGTTCGGGTATGATGTATCCTTTTAATGTGAGAAGATATTTGAGGAAATATGTAATTTAAACAAAATAATGTTCAAATCATGTTGTTGTGGTTGTTGTTATTTTTGTTCATCTTCTTCTTCCTCTTTTTTTCTTCTTCTTTTTAAACCGTCATGGGTTCCAACAAGACACATTCCAAGTGGAGTCGTCAGTCGTTGGACATTTGAGTCGTTGGACATTTGAGTCGTTGGACATTTGAGTCGTTGGACATTTGAGTCGTTGGACTTGCTGAGGAGAAGATCTGAGCACCTATGGACCTGTTCAGAGTGCAGTGATGGACTACCCAGCCCCCAAATCAAATGGTATTTTGTATAGTTTCTATCATCATTTGTATGATTCATGGGAATGTTATTTTGTATAGTTTCTGTCATCATTTGTTTGATTTATGGGAATATTACCTTGTATAGTTTCTGTCATCATTTGTATGATTCATGGCATTGTTATTTTGTATAGTTTCTGTCATCATTTGTTTGATTCATGGGAATGTTATTTTGTATAGTTTCTGTCATCATTTGTATGATTCATGGGAATGTTATTTTGTATAGTTTCTGTCATCATTTGTTTGATTCATGGGAATGTTATTCTGTATAGTTTCTGTCATCATTTGTTTGATTTATGGGAATATTACCTTGTATAGTTTCTGTCATCATTTGTATGATTCATGGCAATGTTATTTTCACACGTCTATACAATATAATGTACTTGTTTAAGGGGGTCGTAATATGACCAAGGAACAATGAATGTGTCTGTCGCCGAAGCTTATGATCGCCGTATACCTACGTCTAAGAACTTAATGTACATGTCGTCCACGTATCTCTGTTTGTCTTATCGTCTTACATTACTAATTGTTCCGTGACTCACTTCCCTTATCTCTGCAATGTGTTTTTACATTTACATCTCTTTTGTTTTTTTTTTTCCCTATTGTTTTATAGCTGCTCCTTACAGCTTAGGTTATAATGTTGACATACCTTCCATGTTTTTTTTTTTTTTTAATAAAGGCAAACGTGTATACCAGACCTAAAAAAAGTTTTACAAATGAAAAAAAAACAACAACTTTGCATGTCAATTTTTGTTTCTTTCCTCTAAGCGAAACACAATCCGCTCAACCTCATGTCTTCTGGGATATATTGGACGGCGATTACCATAAACAAATGTGTGATTAGAACTACATTTTTTATTCATTATATGTATCAATGTAGGTTTGTTGATTTACCTCAGTATTTGTAGTCCGTTTTAAATGTCCGTTTGGTATAAATTGATCAGCCAGTGCACATATCGGCATTTCATTTCCAAAATTCTGCATACATTCATTCATACATTCATTCATACAAAATTCTGCATACGTTCATTCATACAAAATTCTGCATACATTTACATTCATAAAACACTAGGTGTAGATTTATATGAATTTTAGAAAAAGCTGCAGAGAATTGCATAAATGACCATTTTTTTTCACTTACAACTTGCCTCGCTTACATCTTTAAGAAAAACCGTAACAAATTAAGGTTAAAGCTTACACGATTGAAGGTATGTGTTGAGTCTTTCTTTCTTTCTTTCCTTCTTTCTTTCTTTCTTTCTTTCTTTCTTTCTTTCTTTCTTTCTTTCTTTCTTTCTTTCTTTCTTTCTTTCCTTCTTTCTTTCTTTCTTTCTTTCTTTCTTTCCTTCTTTCTTTTTTTCGTTCTTTCTTTCCTTCTTTCTTTCTTTCTTTCTTTCTTTCTTTCTTTCTTGTAACAGTTCGGGTGTCGAGGGAGATACAAAACTCTGGTTCTCGCCTTTTTGGAGGCTTCGATTATTGCCAAATAATGTTGTTGTTGCGTCTTTCATGTTGTCTCTCCATCTTACTCTGGGAAACAGGCAAATAACTACAGTGCTGCGGTAAAGCTGGTAGAAAGGAAACAGTAGTGGGGTGTAACGTACACTTCTACAAGGTAAGGTGACAGCTTTACAAAAAATGAACACAACAGAATACTGACGTTTCGGCCGACATTCGGCCTTCTTCAGAAAACGATCTTACTGTAAGTCAGCCTCTTGCTCTTCGCTCGTCTCCTCTTATAATATAAGATTCCTTATCATTCAAGGCGCCCCGATATCCCCCTCGATCAAATCAGAGTATAATCATAGACCACATGCACGAACTCCGTAGCACGGCCTGGGATCCTGGCCCACATGCACGAACTCCGTAGCACGGCCTGGGGTCATAAAGAAACCTTAGATTAATTTTTCCTTTTTTTTTAAAAATGAACACAACTTCTGGCTGGCTTTGAACCCGAGTCAGTCCTGTCTTGAGGTCGACATCGTATCCCTAGCCTTCCCAAATCCTTGATACTGAACTGGTTAAACGTGGGGTAATCCAGTTGTGTACTTTCCGATATTGGATGACTTACTCCACATAAGGAGATCTGTATATCTGACAGCCGAAGTTTATGCACGTATTTTTTTTCAGTTTTTGTTATAGCCTGCTCTAAACCTGAAGATAATAGTTTGTCCTAGTCTGTCTAGTGTATGGTAATCATCATCATAGGCGACGATGCTGCTTTCGTCTGTTGGGCTAAATGACTCTCACTGTATCTGAGTATGTTGTTTCATTATCTATTTGTGCACATTCTCTAAACTTTCTGATATTCTTTCTGTTCTTTCATTTCTCTTAACTTTCATTACTGGAAGAGCGGGTGGCCAAATGGAGAAGCTGTCTTCCCACAAATCAAGAGAATGTGAGTTCAAATCTCAATATGTCTTTTTTTTTAAATTGGGAGAGTGACATTAAAAAAAAATCTAACCCGAACACCTCGTAGCGACTGCACTTAACATGTGACCTTTATTCTCCAGCCCTAGAGCTCCATTGGCAGTCCCAGGAATTTTAAGAAATTTTGTAAAGATAAGAGAGAAAAGGAAAGTTGGAATACTTGGTTACAACTGGCAAAATAAAAGGAAAGAGAGATCGCGGGCGACAAAGAGAGAAAATACTGGATAGCTTGGTGTCATAGCATGGAAAACAGTCAACAACAGAACTGATACGATGCACTGTGGATAGTAGGTTGTGGAGGGACATGATCACCTATGCCAACCGGTATGGTACATGATGATGATGATGTAAATATATTTCTTTCTTTTTCACTCTCCGATGTCTTACATAGTGATTGTACCCATTATATTGGGGGCTGGGTGGCCCAGACGTTAGGACATCGGCCTTAAGACATCGGACCAAAGGAGGTCCCGTCTGCACTTGCGCACGTTAAAGAAGCCTTTGGCAGTTATACTTTAAAGAGTAGGCCAAAAATAGCTACAGACCAGACCGGGCAATAAAAATATTAGGTACATTTACTCACGATGTAGGCGGATGCGTCGGGTCGAAAGGCGTAGATATCGTGGCTCCACGGCATTCACGCGTTGAATTCCCACTAATGAATCGAATCAATGGTAAGTAGACGAGAAGTATCCACCATAGTCTTTTCTTTATACTTTTCTTTTCTTGACCTCATTAACATAAAGCTTGATTGTTACCTTGGTAGCCGAGTTGGGAAAACCACCCGACAGGACTACCGACGTTCAGACAACCCGTGTTCGATTCCCGCTGGGAGCATTGTGAACTGTACTCGTGGTTGTAAACACACAAAAAATACCCCCTACGGTCGACCCAGCCGTTGGCAGAAATGGGTACCAGGGTATAACCCTCGGAAGGTGAGGAAAGTCACCTCGCAACTGAGTATCGATGCTTGAGGCGATACTATAAAGAAATCTCCGAACATTTCTGAATAGGCGGCCAAGCACATATGGATGTAAACTCGCGTGCTAAGACGCCGGTTCAAGTCTCGTACTTTACCTTTACCTTTACCTTTGATTGTTAAAGATCGTCCTGGCGGTTGTTGTTGCTCTGCATCGTTCGTCGTAAGAAATGCAAGAAATGAGTGTATGTTCTACCGCAATTTACACAAATCTTGGATATTACATTGTTTCAGTCTTCTCTATGCCCCCAGGTTTGTTGTCACTTCCTCACTGGTTTTCATGGCTTTTCTCCAGTTTAATTCATTGGGCAACTTTACAATGGAACAGTTCAGATAAGTACTCCTGTATTTTAAAAGCTGTTTCTGTATTTTATGTGTGTCTATATTGTGTCTGTCTATATTTGTCTGTGTCTATATTGTGTCTGTCTATATTTGTCTGTGTCTATAATTTATCTGTCTATATTTGTCTGTATCTATATTGTGTCTGTGTCTGCATTTCGTCGGTGTCTTTATTTTGTCTGTTTCGTGTATGTAATTTGTCTGTGCCAATATTTTGTCTGTTTCTATATTTTTATGTCTCTATTTTTCCTCTGTAATTTGTCTGTGCCTATATTTTGTCTGTTTCTATATTTTTCTGTCTCTATTTTTCCTCTGTAATTTGTCTGTTCTTATATTTTGTCACTTTCTATATTTTGTCAATGTCTGTATTTTGTCTGTATCTGTAGTTTGTCTGCGTCCCAAAAGGAAAAGACCCTTTTCTGGCTATTAAATCGGACCACTTTGTGTCGATTTTCTTCAATGTAAAACTGCAACCATCCTTTTTATTTTTGCTCAATTTGACCTTTTCTATTTACATTTTCTAGTCCAACACATTTGAAATTAGCAATCAATTTGTTAGTTTGTGGCTTAATTTTATTCTTCAATCATTAATTCCACAAAATGATTTCACCACGTGATAAGACAGACATCAAAACACAACACAGCGAGTCTTCAATAAGCGTTGCGAAAAAACCAGACTCAAGAGTCGAACACGAGAAAGAGGGATTAATGGAATATTAGAAATACCATAGAACATAACATCAGAAGAAGCCAGCAAAATAGCAAAAAACCGCAAACTGTATCTCCCCTCGACGCTGACAGGCAAATGAGGAACAAAGAATAAGAAAAAGAGATCTGTATTCAGGCAAATGAGGAACAAAGAATAAGAAAAAGAGATCTGTATTCACTTAGCCAGGCTCGTTAGTTTGTACTTGGACCACGTTCACTGACCTATAAGATAACAATCAATTATAGGTCGCTGATGCCATGGAAAGATCTATATATGCGCTTTATAGACTACACAAAAGCATTTGACAAAGTAAAGCATGTGGAAATAATCAATATGCTAGAGAAATTAAACATTGATGGCTAGGATCTGTGAATCATTAAAAAACATGTACAAACAGCAGCAATACGAATTAACAACCAAACAGGACAATTCCAATATATAAGAAAAGGAGTCAGACAAGGCAGTGTTCTGTCGTCAGATTTGTTTTCACTTTACAGCGAACATATTATGAGGTCAATAGTAGACAAAAAGGGAATTGAAGTCAACGGTCACAACATAAATAATTTGCGATATGTGAATGACACAGTCTTAATAGCAGAGACAGAGAATGAACTACAAGAAATGATAGACATTATAGTAAAAGAAAGCAACAAAAAAGGTCTCAGAAAACAGAAATAATGGTCATATCGAAGAAACAATCATCACCATCATGCAGCATAAAAAAAAAAAAAACAGGACAAATCTGAAAAAAGTGCAACGCGTCAATTACTTGGCCATACAGTATTAACATCAGATGGAAGATGCACCATAGCAATAAAAAGCGGAATAGCTCAGGCCAAAATCGCATTACAGAACATGAAAAAATATTTTATGCAACAAATCTATATCAAAAGAAATGAGAAGGAGAGTTCATCTGTGCTATATAGAACCAAGCCTGACTACTTTCTTCAAATCATAAATGTCTCTCCTTATATGCGCGCATGCACACACACACACACACACACACACACACACAAGTACACAAACAAACACACATACAAACACACACACAAACAAGCACACACATACACACAAACACATAAACACACAAATAAACAGTGCTAGGTTAAATATTTCTGACCGTTTCAGCTGCATTCCAACCAACATTCTCCGCCTCAGGAATTCATAACATGTAGAAAACATATGGTAATTTGCTGGGTTTTTTTTTTTCGTTTTGTTTTGCCAAAAAAAGGTCCCATCATTACCATCTGCCAAATAGAACCAACCTATCTTTCATTTACTCGCATGCCAAGTTATTCCCACCTGTTAATCGCCCCCAGTACTGTCTTTTCCCTCGCTTCCTAACTAAACAAACAAAACATAATCCCCCCCCCCCCCCACACACACACACACACATTCAGTGGCGGAACAAAATTTGTTTTCTTTTCCCCTAACCTACTACACGAGACTGTAAAACTGTCAAATGTAAAAACTGTCGGAAAGAATAAATGTTCATTTATCACATATATTCACATATTCACACACACACACACACACACGCACACACACACACACACACACGCACACACACACGCACGCACGCACACACACACGCACACACACACACAGACGTGTACAGTGTAAACATGTACACATATCGCAAAAGAGAAAGAGAACATCAACATATCTATAGACGGAAGACAACTAAAAAAAAGTAGATGGAATTCACATACCTAGGAAGTCTAGTAACAAACGACAATTAACAAACAGTAGAAATAGACTCAAGATACAACAAAGCTTGTCAAATCATTGGTCAGCTATCACCACTATTGTCCAACACGGAAATAACTCAAAACGAGGCAAAAGCAATAAGGCGATAACGCAAAACGATAATAAGGCAAAACGAGCACTCTTGAATAATGCAATCTTCATCCCAACGTTGTGGTACGAATGTCAGTCCTGGACCCTAGATTCAAGAACAATAAGAAAAATAGCCATTACCGAGATTAAATGTGTTAGACGAATAATAAGAAACGGTTATGTCTGCAATATCTGCACCTTTTAGCCCAGAGTATCCGACTTTAGCACATTTTGTATATGGAGTTGTCTTCCCTTTCGGTAACTAGACGCTTAACCAAACTGGTCGGTTTATTTCCAGGCCCGCTGGATGTAGAAGACCTTTTTTCAGTTATAATTTACTGACTGCCGCAGGAAGTCAATTCTAAGCCGTAGACTGCTTTTATTCTGGGTGTTATTGGGCTTCATGTACCATAGCATTACATTACCATTGTATTTAATGTAATATGGCCGGTAAATATAAGGTACAGGTAAAGTACGAGACTTGAATCGGCGACTTAGCAGGCGAGTTTCCACCCATATGTGCTCGCTCACCTATCCATAAGTGTTCGGAGACTTCTGGTTGTGTTGAAGCATCGAAACTCACGATGCAAGGCGGCATTCTTAACCTTCCCAGAGTATTGTCCTGGTACCCATTTCTGCCAACGGCTGGGTCGATCGCAACTGTATTTTGACCGTGCCGCTTTATAATAGAAAAATAATCTGGTACCGATTTAAGGCTGGTTGAACATGGAAAACGTCAGACAGGATCGAACCCTACCTCATGTTCACAGTAGTCCAGCTCACTAATCACTGAGCAATCGCGGTCCCCTAGCATCTATGCCAATTAACTCTGACGTTATGAACAAAATGGTTTTCAATAAGCAAGAGTTCTGCTGACTCCGGTTATTTAACCACGTGATTGAAAAATTCACACACAAACGCTCGCGCGCTCACACACATACGCATACACTACACACACACACCACACACGTATACGCACAAATACAAAAAAATACCCGGACTTCTTCCGGGAATCTGGCTAACGTAAACAGAAGGCAATGATTTTACCAACCAAAGGGAAATTACTCTGTTGCATTTTTTTTCACATTTAAAGGAAAAAGAAATAAATATTTTCTGGGTGTGGATAGGAAACACGATTAAAAAACAAACAGAAGCTGCACTCATCTCCTGTAACCATCACTCATTCAGGCTGGGTTTCCGGATTCCCCGGTGGAGTCTGTAATCTGCTTCAATGTTTCAGTTCTGTCGCACAATCTCTTTTCAAAGATCGTGGGTGTCAGTCGTATTCCTCTCCTCAAATCTGTCTTGTAGGTCAGGTTTTATTTTCGTATCATCTAGGGCGTAGTGACACCGGCTGATGATAACTGCTTGAAGTTATCGTTGTGTAGGGAGGCAAGGGCGTTCGACAGCACAGAGTTGAAGTCGCCAGCGATGCATGGCTGATTAGCATGAACCAGGGTCGGTGAACCAGAACTATCCAGACCCTACTCCACCCCTTCGCGGTGCCCTTAGTAACAGACTAACCAGTCTAATCTGACTAATTGAGTAGCGCAAATATCACAGCACGTTATGTACGCCCACTTAACGTCCCTCTCAGGGCGGATGAAGAAGGATAGCTCGCGACGAGATCGTTGAAACAGAACCGTTCGGGTGAGCGCAAGAGATAGATAGATAGATAGATAGATAGATAGATAGATAGATAGATAGATAGATAGATAGATAGATAGATAGATAGATAGATAGATAGATAGATAGATAGATAGATAGATAGATAGAAAAATGTGATATCTGAGGTTGTTGTGGTCGGAACCGAATCTATATTTTGACAATCTGGTCTCTTCTGGGTGGTTAGTAACAATTGTCTTAACATATGGATGTGAATCATGGACAATATAACAGACAAGAAGATCACTGGAGTCTATAGAAATGTGGTTTTACAGAAGAATGTTGAGAATACCATGGACAGCTAAGAAGAGTAATGAAAACGTTCTGAAAGAGGCCAAAACTAAAAGAGAGCTAATTTACAATATTAGGAAGAAATAGTCATCATTTTTTGGTCATGTAATGAGAAGAGAACAACTGGTATATATTGTAACAACTGGGAAAATTGAGGGACGAAGAGAAAGAGGGAGGCAAAGAGAAAAAATACCAGACAGCTTAAGAGAATGGCTTGGCAGAAGGTCAACAACAGAAATGATAAATAACTATCGAGATCTAAAGGTGTGGAGAGACATGATCACCTACACCAACAGGCCCGGTACTTGATGATGATGATGAGTAACAATATCCACTATCTCAGTTATTGAGTTATTTGTGGGTCATCATCATTGCACTCCGAACATGTCCATAGGTGCTCAGATCCCCTCCTCAGCAATTCACGCAGTGTCCAGTGACTGACGACTCCAGTTCTATGTTGGTTGATAAGTCTTCTTACACGGCCACCAAATTTCTCATTTCTGGCTGTGCCCATCTTAACTCCCATTTCTATCATCCGAAGAAGTGACGTGGATCTGTGTTTGTCGAAGTCCTGTGCTCTTCCCACATCTCGGAGGGCATTGGTGATGTCCGCCCGATCCATTGGTTGCCCATCCTCAACGACAGCGCAGCTAGCCAACCTGTCCACTCTTTCATTTCCCCGTACTCCCGCATGTCCAGGGACATAGACAAAGGTGACCTTACGTATTTTGGATTTCTGCAACGGCTCTACCCATTGCATGCGTACAGAGCCCGCCTCCACTTTTTTTATCATGCTCATCGAATCACTCAGTAATCATGCGTGGGTGTAGTCTTGTGTCTCTAACCATTTGAATACCTTGGTCACTGCCATCACCACCATTGTCATGCCACTCGTGGTCATGACGTATGCACCGCTGTCTTCGTAGACTATTCTCAGTGTCCTTAGAGAATGTAGCCTTTTCTTTATCTTTTACCCAGACGACGAGTGTGTGCAGACTTGTAAGAAGCACCGATTGTAACTGCAGCAGAAGAGTTAAAGTTGAAATACCAGCCCAACGGTCACACAGATTTTCAAAGATGGCGCTCACAACACAACAGAAAGTATTTTGTGCTGTAGAACACGGGTTGAGTATGGGGTGAAATGGACTATCCGCTAGATATATGCCGTGTCACAAAGGACGTCCATGTTGAATCTGTGTAAGGTTGAATACAAAACGTTGAGGGTGGGGACTGGTTGGTCTTGAGGCAAGACGCCGGCCTCGAGACAGAGAGGTTGTGGGTTCAAATCCTGGCTGCACCAACTGGGATTTTTATTTATGATTTCTCTCTGCGGAAACCACCCATGGTCTCAGCAGCGAACGGCCCCGCTTGAAACGCCAATTACTCATAGATGGAAAAAAAAAAATTTGAGTAGCTCCAAAGACGGAGTTATCTGCCTGTGCGGCGAGGGACCCCTGTGCACACGGCTGCCAGGGAAAAATGGATTAACCCGCACAATTCATTTCCTAGTCTCTAGGAACTTCGTCAGAGGTCAAAGTTGGTGAACGAAAAAAAAACCAAAAACGTTGAGGTATTACATTAACTTTGGTATAAAAGAATCCTCATTTTACATCAGGGGATGGGAGGGGAGGGGAGAGGAGTGGGGGAGAGGCGGACACTAATTTATTGAAAAAGGTACATTCTTTTTCAGACACTGTATAATAACAAGTCATGTCAGGTAACAAATGGAACAGGCAAATAATTGCAGTACTGCGGTAAAGCTGGTAGCAATGAGCACGTAGTGGGCTATAACGTACACTCCTACGAGGCATGGCGACAGCTTTACAAAAAAGGAACACAACACAATTCTGACGTTTCGGCCTACATGCGGCCTTCTTCAGAAGACGAGAACAACACCAACAAACAATGAAATTACCTGCTACTGTACGCAGCTGATAGTACTGCACGTAAATGTCCTGATGCCTTTCCGACATTCTCGGAAGAACAAAAGGCTAAGGAGATACAACCTAAAATAAAACAACTCTACAGTCCTGGGGATAAAACATTTTAGTCTAAGTCAACCGTAAACAAAAAAGATCGGAAGGCAACGGTAAACCATCGTTGTATTTTTTAAAATATCCACGGATAATCACAATCTCTACATTAAAAGTCAGTGGTTAGTGAACTGGACTACAAAGGACAAGAGGTAGGGTTCGAGCCCAACCGACGGCTTCCGCTTCACCCAGCTTTTAATGTTTACCGGATTTTTTTCTGGGAAAGTGAAGCGGCACGGGCGTAATACCGACCACATTACCCAAAAAATCATGTGCTGAAGGTCTGTAAAATTTATGGTCACTAACACCGTATTCCCTATACGTCACTTGTCGGCGGGGCACTTTATTTTACTTACATCAAAAGGAAACAGTTGCAGTTTGTTTTACCGAGTAAGTGAAAGGGCACAACAGTTTGTTTTACCGAGTAAGTAAAAGGGCACAACAGTTTGTTTTACCGAGTAAGTAAAAGGGCACAACAGTTTGTTTTAACGAGTAAGTAAACGGGCACAACTGGAATATATTGTTACAACAGGAAATCTTTAATCTTTCAACCAGACTCTACGTAACTCCTGCCCACCGTCTTAACCGCCATCCTTTCCGCCATTTCTTTGGAACTATCTTGTTGTGTTTTCTTAAAGGAATTTATTTGTTTAAATTGTATAGTTTGTTTGATGCACCCGATGAAGGCTTTTGTCGAAACGTTGTTGTAGTTTGCCTTGTCATTCTGGTAATTTAGCTGCTGAATACAATTCTATGTTTATTGTATATGTTTTCTGCAGCTATACTCGCGGCCCCCATAGTATTTAATATTTTGTATTTTGATAATTGTGCACACAACAGCCTACTAAAGCTAATATTGGAAGGGAAAATACAAGGTAAAAGAGGCAGAGGCAGACAAAGACTAACATGGACGAGTAACATCAAAAGATGGACAAGTCAATCTATGACAACCTGCACCATCAAAGCAAGAAACAAAGTAGAATGGCGATCCATGGTAGCCAACCTTCGTTGCGGAGAAGGCGGTCAATGATGATATTTGTGCGCATCTCAGTTTCAATGAAACTGAAAGAGTCATGAATATTTAAACATCAAATGCACAGAGTTACATGCCAAGGATATTGCCACGCAGCATTTTCTTTCCACTATTGTTATTCTATAAGTATTTTAAGAACAGTCGCTGAGGCAGCCAAACAATCGCACGGTATTGAGATTTTAAAGTGGCGCAGCTGTAAACGAGTTCAACATTCCTGCAAAGAAAAAACATGCAGCTGCCAATTTACATTCGTGGTTGGGGTGGGGGGGGGGATATGCAAATGCATCATTGATATGTCAAGGGTTGAGGTTGCCAGATGGGCGGGGACTTGAACCTTGTAATTTCGTCGGCGCTGGAAGGGGTATAAGAGAATGTTAATGAGAAGTTGAAGAGAAACAAAAGGGAGGAAGAGAGGAAGATAACAAAAAGATGATGATGGTAATGATGATGCAGTGGAAGAGAAAGAAGAAGAGGGGAGGAGGACGAGGAAGGAGAGATGAGGAGGAGGAAGAGGGAGTGGAAGAAATGGGAATAAAATATGAGGTGGAAGAAGATGAGGAGGAGGAAGAGGGAGAGGAAGAAATAGGAATAAATCATGAGGTGGAAGAAGATGAGGTAGAGGAAGAAATGGGAATAAATTATGAGGTGGAAGAAGATGAGGAGGGGGAAGTGGGAGAGGAAGAAATGGGAATAAAATATGAGGTGGAAGAAGATAAGGAAGATGTCCTCACTGTAGCTGAAGTTACAAGACAAAATAAGCACAGTTTTAAATAAAAATATTTTTATTTCTCCCTCCTCCACCTCCACTTCCCCCTACTTCTTTTTTTCTTTTTATCATCATCTTTTTTCCTCTTCATCTTTTTTCTTTTTTATCTTCATCTTCTTTTCTCTTCTTCTCTTTCTTTTTTATCATCATCTTCTTTTCTCTTCTTCTCTTTCTTTTTTATCATCATCTTCTTTCCTCTTCTTCTCCTTCCTTTTGATTATCATCTTATTTTCTTTTCTTCTCTTTCTTTTTGCTCATCATCTTCTTTTCTCTTCTTCTCTTCATCGTCTTCTTCTCTTTCTTTCTTTCTTTCTTTCTTTCTTTCTTTCTTTCTTTCTTCTTCTTCTTCCTCTTCATCATCATCATCACCCTCTACTTCGTCTCCACGTTGCCAGATGGTTGCTTCTCCAATTATCCGCTTTTAAATGGCGCTAAATGAACGTAGATCCGATATGTTGTGGTTTATATCAGGCTGTTATGCCTTTCGGTCAAAAATAAAAACCGACTTCATCATTACATTTTTAGGAGCTGCATTTACATCCCCTACTTGATCCACTATTCGTTTAATCAGAATAGAAAATGTGTCTGCTTCCAGGTCCACTGCATGTAGTAGGGTAGGATCTTGATCAGTTTTGTTTCATTGATTTTGACGCAGGCGGCCCGCTGTAAGTTTCTTTGCTGACCCTTTCCAGTGCAGGTGTTGTTGGGTATCATTTACCTTTGGGGGCCTCGGTACCCTAGTTGGGAAAACCACTCGACTGGGCGCTATCGACGTTCGGACAACCCGTGTTCGATTCCCGCTGGAAGAAGTGTGAATTGTACTCGTTGGAAAAAAAATTACCCCGCGATTTTTTTTTTTTGGTAACGTTCGCCAGATTTTACCTCTGACGATGTCCTTAGAGACTAGAAATTGAATTTTGCGTGTTAATCCATTTTTCCCTGGCAGCCATGTGCACGGGAGTCCTTCGCCGCACAGGCAGATAACTCCGACTTCGGAGGTACTTATATTTTTTCCGTCGATGAGTAATTGACGTTTCAAGCAGGGCCTCGCTGCTGAGACCAGTGATGGTTGCCGCAGAGAGAAATCATAAATAAAAATCCCAACCGGTGCAGCCGGGATTTGAACCAACAACCTCTCTGCCTCGAGACCGGCGTCTTGTCGTGAGACCAACCAGTCCCCCCACGCTCGCGGTTGACCAAACCTCTGGCAGAAATGGGTACCAGGATATAGTACTCCGGGAAGGTGAAGAATGCCGCCTCGCATCGTAAGTTTCGATGCTTGAAGCGACACTATCCAGAAGTCTCCGAACACTTCTAGATAGGCGGCCGAGCACATATGGGTGAAAACTCGCGCGCTAAGACGCCGATTCTAGTCTCGTACATTACCTTGACCTTAACCTATGTAGAGTCTAGACTTCGAATGGATATTTCTTGAGATCTTATCTATAGGAAGTACGTGACGTTCATTGCTTGATTAGGGGCAAGACAAATTCGTTTTTTCTGCCGTCAGTTCTTTATAACTGTTATTTTAGGGGAAGTTTGGGTGGAGGAATGATTTACCTCTGACGTAGATATAACAACAATGTTGCATTTATTACTTACCAGCAGGACTCAGAGAAGTGACAAACCGTGTAGTGACGAGAGAAAGGTACACAATATTGCCAAAATAAGAATCATGGACTATCTAGCAAACAGCAATGAAGGAAACCGATTCATTCAAAACAAAATGCTAAAGAAAAATTATTAAGAAACCTTTGATAATAAAAAATAGCAATGAAGACATATTAAAAGACTTCAACATTAGAAAGAACTGGCTTATAAACACCATTCTACAGTGGAAATTTAAATACTTTGGCCACTGAAGCTGTGGGGGTAGGTGACCAACCTGAAGAAAGTGCGAAAATGATAAAGGATGAGTAAAGAGTAAAATTGTCCAGTCGAAAAACATAGTTGAGCTCGAGTAGATACAGAGGTTGGAAGCGATCAGTGACTCTTTGCTGACTGCGTCAGGATTGGTGAACCCGATCTGATCAAGGTATTTCGCCTCCCAGTGTAGCTTCCGAAAACGAGTCTGACCAAGAGAGTAAAGATAGAAGAGGGAACGCAAACCAAAAATTGAGAAAAAAAAAAAGGTTTTCAATAATGACGTGCTGAATTCGAATGTGTTGGAACCATGGACGTACATTGTGTAGCTGCTGTGAACTACGACCCAAGGCAAATCAAAACAATTTAAAGCCAATCTCTGTCTACAGTCTAAGGCCGGACGTAGACGCGTCCATCCATCACAAAAGAAGGAAGATGGTGTGTAAAATGCAACTGATGATAGATGAAAAAGAGGGAAAAGAAAACAAAGGTAAAGAATGCGGTGTTTGCCTTTCGGTATGTGGCAGGTTTTAATGAAAAAAACCATGGTAATCAGGCCCTTGTTTGATTATGTCAGAATTGAAACAAGAGAGAGAAAAAGAAAATTAAAGTAGAACGAAAGTAGTATAGCAGGAAGGTTATGTTTAGTATTTAGGTGCTAAATTAACAAAGATATATAGTAGGTGCGCGGCGCACCTAATGTACACGAGAGACAAGGGGAGTTAACCATGACCGCTCGTGTCGGGATGTTGACCTCTAGTCCCGGTGACCCGGAAGTGACCTGTTTATGTCTGGTATAGGCTGACATTGGAGTTCTTTATGTACTTGATCGATAGTGATAGGTTAGTAGATTATACAACATCAATAAAAACAATCAATATAAAACAGAAGACAAAGATATATTTTATTCTTTTATTATCTCAATAGGTGTACAACATACAGTGGGTATTATATAAAATTACAAAAAATATTTAGTACACTGAGTAAATATATAGTACAAGGATAACATTTATTTATAGCTATGTAGTTGGGTGTCTGCTTAGCTCTATGTCATAAATGAAGCATAAGGGTGAAACAGTTAGAGATCGTTGGTCAGTCTAAGCTGGTAGTGTACATATGTTCCTCGGTGTTAGTGGCTCGCTATCTCTCTCTCTCTCTCTCTCTCTCTCTCTCTCTCTCGCTATCTCTCTCTCTCGCTCTCGATCATTCTCTCTCCCTCTCCATCTCTCTCTCGATATCTCTCTCTTTCACAAGACTTCTCTCTCACTCCTAGACGTCTCTCCTACCATGCCAACTTTCATCCTCTCTCTCTCTCTCTCTCTCTCTCTCTCTCTCCTAACATTCCACTCTCCATCGTACATTTAGCTTCCGTCATAGACTTCCCTCCATTGTAACATTTATTCATTCTCTCCATTTAAACCCATTAGCTCTACTTAGCTCCTCTAAATTTCTCTCTCTCTCTCTCTCTCTCTCTCTCTCTACTATTCCAGCCTATATTTCCCTCCATTGAAACACTTACTCATTCTCTCCATTTATCCCTATCATCTCACCTTCCTTCTCTCTCTCTCTCTTTCTCCTCTATCCTCTCTTAGACTTCTAACCTATCAGTCCACCCTCCACCTCTCCTTTACCTCCCCCACCCTCCCTCATATTTTTTTTTTTAGCGTCCATCCTATTGTAACACTTGATTATTCTCGCCATTTATACCTAGCATCTCGCCTTCTTTCTCATGTGCTTCTCTCTCTCGCTCTCTCTCTCTTCTAACCCCTACTAGACTTCTCTCCTACCATTCTACCTTTCTTCCCCCCGCTCTCTCTCTCTCTCTCTCTCTCTCTATCTCTTTACCTCTCCTAGCGTTCAGCCTTCATTCGTATTTTTACCTTACCGCCAACGTAACACATTAATAACATTGAATGTCAATTACAAAAAGACTTGAAATATCTACTTTTTAAAGTACCAATAAGATAAACATATGAAAAACGAAGGAATAATACACTCGACAAGGATTAACATACGTACTTTATACACATCACCATTAATACAACTGAAATTCCTTTAATGATAACCTATCACATCGTTATGAGCTAAGAGAAAAACAGAAAAAAAATTCAACTTACACCGTAAAATATTCCACTACAACACAGACCGCTAGACTGAACAGTACTATGAAAATAAACGTCCGTGAATCAAGCGCGCTTATAACACGAAGTCTCACATCCGACTAGTTTAATCTGGTAAATAAAAGTTAGGAGACAAGGGCAGAAACCTAGGAGACAAGGACAGAAACCTAGGAGGCAAGGACAGAAACCTAGGAGGCAAGGACAGAAACCTAGGAGGCAAGGACAGAAACCTAAGAGGCAAGGGCAGAAACCAAGGAGGGAAGGTCAGAAACCTAGGAGGCAAGGTCAGAAACCTAGGAGGCAAGGTCAGAAACCTAGGAGGCAAGGTCAGAAACCTAGGAGGCAAGGGCAGAAACCAAGGAGGGAAGGTCAGAAACCTAGGAGGCAAGGTCAGAAACCTAGGAGGCAAGGTCAGAAACCTAAGAGGCAAGGGCAGAAACCTAAGAGGCAAGGTCAGAAACCTAGGAGGCAAGGGCAGAAACCTAGGAGGCAAGGGCAGAAACCTAAGAGGCAAGGGCAGAAACCTAAGAGGCAAAGACAGAAACCTAGGAGGCAAGGTCAGAAACCTAGGAGGCAAGGGCAGAAACCTAGGAGGCAAGGGCAGAAACCTAGGAAGCAAGGGCTGAAAACAAGGAGGGAAGGTCATAAATCTAGGAAGCTGTGTTAGAAAACAAGGAGGGAAGGTCAGAAAGGACACACCACTAATACAACTGAAATTCCTTTAATGATAACCTATCACATCGTTATGAGCTAAGAGAAAAACAGAAAAAAAAAAATTCAACTTACACCGTAAAATATTCCACTACAACACAGACCGCTAGACTGAACAGTACTATGAAAATAAACGTCCGTGAATCAAGCGCGCTTATAACACGAAGTCTCACATCCGACTAGTTTAATCTGGTAAATAAAAGTTAGGAGACAAGGGCAGAAACCTAGGAGACAAGGGCAGAAACCTAGGAGGCAAGGACAGAAACCTAGGAGGCAAGGACAGAAACCTAGGAGGCAAGGACAGAAACCTAAGAGGCAAGGGCAGAAACCAAGGAGGGAAGGTCAGAAACCTAGGAGGCAAGGTCAGAAACCTAGGAGGCAAGGTCAGAAACCTAGTAGGCAAGGTCAGAAACCTAGGAGGCAAGGGCAGAAACCTAGGAGGCAAGGACAGAAACCTAGGAGGCATGGTCAGAAACCTAGGAGGCAAGGTCAGAAACCAAGGAGGCAAGGGTAGAAACCTAAGAGGCAAGGGCAGAAACCAAGGAGGGAAGGTCAGAAACCTAGGAGGCAAGGTCAGAAACCTAGGAGGCAAGGTCAGAAACCTAAGAGGCAAGGGCAGAATCCTAAGAGGCAAGGTCAGAAACCTAGGAGGCAAGGGCAGAAACCTAGGAGGCAAGGGCAGAAACCTAAGAGGCAAGGGCAGAAACCTAAGAGGCAAAGACAGAAACCTAGGAGGCAAGGTCAGAAACCTAGGAGGCAAGGGCAGAAACCTAGGAGGCAAGGGCAGAAACCTAGGAAGCAAGGGCTGAAAACAAGGAGGGAAGGTCATAAATCTAGGAAGCTGTGTTAGAAAACAAGGAGGGAAGGTCAGAAAGGACACACCACTAATACAACTGAAATTCCTTTAATGATAACCTATCACATCGTTATGAGATAAGAGAAAAACAGAAGAAAAAAAATTCAACTTACACCGTAACATATTCCACTACAACACAGACCGCTAGACTGAACAGTACTATGAAAATAAACTTCCGTGAATCAAGCGCGCTTATAACACGAAGTCTCACATCCGACTAGTTTAATCTGGTAAATAAAGTTGGACGACACTATTCCACCCTCGACTAACATCTAGGTTAACCAATCAGAGAGAGGATTTCTATCGGACACCCACCAACGAAATGACTGACCTCTGGATTAACTAATCAGAGAAAAATATTACTGTTATCGTGATAACTGACCTCATTTTCAACGTGGAGTGCTGTCGAGTCTGACGCGTGGGTTACTTTAAATCGAGTCGGCCCTGATACAATCCACCTAGCGGGTCAATGATGGGAGGAAATAATACAAGTGACGGGTTACGTGAACGCGTTTTGACCCCTGATGCAATACCAGGAGTTCCATGACAGTCATAAATAGTTGGATACAACGAGCAGGAAGTTATATTCAAGGTCCAAAAAGAGTGGCCAAATCACTAACATTTTACCTCCAGAACACAACATTTTAGGCTCATACTAAAAAAGTCGACCTAAAAATCCCAAAAAAGCTACTCACATAGTCATAATAGTTAGACACAACGAGTAGAAAGTTATATTCAAGGTCCAAAAAACGTTATTTTAGACATCGCCATAGCAAAAAGGCACTTATAACTCACTTTCGAAATTGTTACCCCCTTACTATTTTTAGGGATACGCCTATAAAATCGGTAATAATCGTAAATTTTCACTCTAGGCATACCCCCAAACTTATTTTAGACATCCCCATTGCAAAAATTTACATAAAAAACCACTTTTAGGATTTTACCCCCTTAGCATTTTTGAGGGTTACGCCTATGAAATCGGTAAAAATCGTAAATTTTCACGCTAGGCATACCCCAAACTTTATTTTAGACATCCCCATTGCAAAAATTTACATTAAAAACCACTTTTAGGGATTTACTCCCTTATCATTTTTGAGTGTTACGCCCATTAAATCGGTAAAAAAATCGTAATTTTAGCACGTAGGCTTACCTAAAACTTTATTTTAGACATCCCCACACCAAAAATTTACTTAAAAATCACTTTTGAAATTGTTACCACCCTTACCATTTTTGAGGGTTACGCCCATGGAATCGATAAAAATCGTAAATTTAGCACATAGGCTTACCTAAAACTTTATTTTAGACATCCCCACTCCAAAAATTAACTTAAAAATCACTTTTGAAATTGTTACCCCCCTTAAAATTTTTTAGGGTTACGCCCCTGAAATCGATAAAAAATTGAAATATAACCTCAAGGCATACCTCCCACATAATTTTTGACACCCCTACATATCAAACTTCAACAAAAAAAAACAACAAAAAGCTAGTAGTACAGGTGGCTGTGAACCCACCCCAAAAGTGCACGGACATGCACCAAAACTGCACCAAAACCGCACGAGAAGTAGTATGTTAGGGTAATTTCACAGCCACTAGCACTACTAGATTTTTGTTGTTTTTTTGTTGGAGTTTGATATGTAGGGGTGTCAAAAATTATGTGGGAGGTATGCCTTGCGGTTATATTTCAATTTTTTATCGATTTCAGGGGCGTAACCCTCAAAAATTTTAAGGGGGGTAACAATTTCAAAAGTGATTTTTAAGTTAATTTTTGGTGTGGGGATGTCTAAAATAAAGTTTTAGGTAAGCCTATGTGCTAAATTTACGATTTTTATCGATTCCATGGGCGTAACCCTCAAAAATGATAAGTGGGTAAAATCCTAAAAGTGGTTTTTTATGTAAATTTTTGCAATGGGGATGTCTAAAATAAAGTTTGGGGGTATGCCTAGCGTGAAAATTTACGATTTTTACCGATTTCATGGGCGTAACCCTCAAAAATGCTATGGGGGTAAAATCCTAAAAGTGGTTTTTTATGTAAATTTTTGCAATGGGGATGTCTAAAATAAAGTTTGGGGGTATGCCTAGAGTGAAAATTTACGATTATTACCGATTTTATAGGCGTATCCCTAAAAATAGTAAGGGGGTAACAATTTCGAAAGTGAGTTATAAGTGCCTTTTTGCTATGGCGATGTCTAAAATAACGTTTTTTGGACCTTGAATATAACTTTCTACTCGTTGTGTCTAACTATTATGACTATGTGAGTAGCTTTTTTTGGGATTTTTAGGTCGACTTTTTTAGTATGAGCCTAAATTGTTGTGTTCTGGAGATAAAATGTTAGTGATTTGGCCACTCTTTTTGGACCTTGAATATAACTTCCTGCTCGTTGTATCCAACTATTTATGACTGTCATGGAACTCCTGGTATTGCATCAGGGGTCAAAACGCGTTCAAGTAACCCGTCACTTGTATTATTTCCTCCCATCATTGACCCGCTAGGTGGATTGTATCAGGGCCGACTCGATTTAAAGTAA
Organism: Megaustenia siamemsis; assembly: GCA_032433765.1. NCBI lineage: Eukaryota > Metazoa > Mollusca > Gastropoda > Stylommatophora > Ariophantidae > Megaustenia > Megaustenia siamemsis. Next base: position 30,293,552 of record JAVIAB010000106.1, read on the forward strand.
CCCACGCGTCAGACTCGACAGCACTCCACGTTGAAAATGAGGTCAGTTATCACGATAACAGTAATATTTTTCTCTGATTAGTTAATCCAGAGGTCAGTCATTTCGTTGGTGGGTGTCCGATAGAAATCCTCTCTCTGATTGGTTAACCTAGATGTTAGTCGAGGGTGGAATAGTGTCGTCCAACTTTATTTACCAGATTAAACTAGTCGGATGTGAGACTTCGTGTTATAAGCGCGCTTGATTCACGGAAGTTTATTTTCATAGTACTGTTCAGTCTAGCGGTCTGTGTTGTAGTGGAATATTTTACGGTGTAAGTTGAATTTTTTTCTTCTGTTTTTCTCTTATCTCATAACGATGTGATAGGTTATCATTAAAGGAATTTCAGTTGTATTAGTGGTGTGTCCTTTCTGACCTTCCCTACTTGTTTTCTAACACAGCTTCCTAGATTTATGACCTTCCCTCCTTGTTTTCAGCCCTTGCTTCCTAGGTTTCTGCCCTTGCCTCCTAGGTTTCTGCCCTTGCCTCCTAGGTTTCTGACCTTCCCTCCTTGGTTTCTGCCCTTGCCTCTTAGGTTTCTACCCTTGCCTCCTTGGTTTCTGACCTTGCCTCCTAGGTTTCTGACCATGCCTCCTAGGTTTCTGTCCTTGCCTCCTAGGTTTCTGCCCTTGCCTCCTAGGTTTCTGACCTTGCCTCCTAGGTTTCTGACCTTGCCTCCTAGGTTTCTGACCTTGCCTCCTAGGTTTCTGACCTTCCCTCCTTGGTTTCTGCCCTTGCCTCTTAGGTTTCTGACCATGCCTCCTAGGTTTCTGTCCTTGCCTCCTAGGTTTCTGCCCTTGTCTCCTAGGTTTCTGCCCTTGTCTCCTAACTTTTATTTACCAGATTAAACTAGTCGGATGTGAGACTTCGTGTTATAAGCGCGCTTGATTCACGGACGTTTCTTTTCATAGTACTGTTCAGTCTAGCGGTCTGTGTTGTAGTGGAATATTTTACGGTGTAAGTTGAATTTTTTTTCTGTTTTCTCTTAGCTCATAACGATGTGATAGGTTATCATTAAAGGAATTTCAGTTGTATTAATGGTGATGTGTATAAAGTACGTATGTTAAGCCTTGTCGAGTGTATTATTCCTTCGTTTTTCATATGTTTATCTTATTGGTTCTTTAAAAAGTAGATATTTCAAGTCTTTTTGTAATTGATATTCAATGTTATTAATGTGTTACGCTGGCGGTAAGGTAAAAATACGAATGAAGGCTGAACGCTAGGAGAGGTAAAGAGATAGAGAGAGAGAGAGAGAGAGAGAGAGCGGGGGAAGAAAGGTAGAATGGTAGGAGAGAAGTCTAGTAGGGGTTAGAAGAGAGAGAGAGAGCGGGAGAGAGAAGCATATGAGAAAGAAGGCGAGATGCTAGGTATAAATGGCGAGAATAATCAAGTGTTACAATAGGATGGACGCTAAAAAAAAAAATATGAGGGAGGGTGGGGGAGGTAAAGGGAGAGGTGGAGGGTGGACTGATAGGTTAGAAGTCTAAGAGAGGATAGGGGAGAAAGAGAGAGAGAGAGAAAGAATGAAGGTGAGATGATAGGGATAAATGGAGAGAATGAGTAAGTGTTTCAATGGAGGGAAATATAGGCTGGAATAGTAGAGAGAGAGAGAGAGAGAGAGAGAGAGATTTAGAGGAGCTAAGTAGAGCTAATGGGTTTAAATGGAGAGAATGAATAAATGTTACAATGGAGGGAAGTCTATGACGGAAGCTAAATGTACGATGGAGAGTGGAATGTTAGGAGAGAGAGAGAGAGAGAGAGAGAGAGAGAGAGGATGAAAGTTGGCATGGTAGGAGAGACGTCTAGGAGTGAGAGAGAAGTCTTGTGAAAGAGAGAGATATCGAGAGAGAGATGGAGAGGGAGAGAGAATGATCGAAAGCGAGAGAGAGAGATAGCGAGAGAGAGAGAGAGAGAGAGAGAGAGAGATAGCGAACCACTAACACCGAGGAACATATGTACACTACCAGCTTAGACTGACCAACGATCTCTAACTGTTTCACCCTTATGCTTCATTTATGACATAGAGCTAAGCAGACACCCAACTACATAGCTATAAATAAATGTTATCCTTGTACTATATATTTACTCAGTGTACTAAATATTTTTTGTAATTTTATATAATACCCACTGTATGTTATACACCTATTGAGATAATAAAAGAATAAAATATATCTTTGTCTTCTGTTTTATATTGATTGTTTTTATTGATGTTGTATAATCTACTAACCTATCACTATCGATCAAGTACATAAAGAACTCCAATGTCAGCCTATACCAGACATAAACAGGTCACTTCCGGGTCACCGGGACTAGAGGTCAACATCCCGACACGAGCGGTCATGGTTAACTCCCCTTGTCTCTCGTGTACATTAGGTGCGCCGCGCACCTACTATATATCTTTGTTAATTTAGCACCTAAATACTAAACATATCCTTCCTGCTATACTACTAACGAAAAGTTTTTGAATATCATCAGAAGCCAAAAAAAAAAGAGAAAAAAACAAGAGAGAGAGAGAAGAGAATAAGAAATTAAAAAAATTAAAAGTTTCCATTTTTTTAAAAAGATTAATAGGAAGATGAAAATGATACAAGATAGTGAACTAACACAGAAAAATGACGTAAAGGTTGAACAAGAAAGAGACAGAAAGGAAAATATAGAAAACAAATAACAAGAAGATAGTAAAGCGAATCAGGTTGAAAATAGGTGAAAAACATAGATGATAGAAAAGAAAAGTAAGAATGAGATAGAGAGAAGAAAAAACAAGTAGAACATAGAAAAGAAAAAAAAGCAGAAGATAGAAAATAAAAGCAAGCAGAAGAAAGAGATGTGGAAAAAATGTAGAAAGATAGAAGAGAAAAACTATTAGAAGATTGACTATTAGAAGATTGAAAAATAAAATTAGTAAAAAATATAAAGGAAAACAAATAGAAGATAGAAAAAAGCAAATAATCATCATCATGTTCAAATAACATGCCTAGTGGTATAGGTGATGATGTCTCTCCACAACTTTCGATCTCGGCAGTTATTTATCATTTATGTTGTTGACATTCTGCCAAGCTATGCTCTTAAACTATGTGGTATCTTTTCTCTTTGCTTCCTTCTATCTCTTCTCCCCTCAATTTTCCCTGTTGTCATAATATATTCCAGCTGTTCTCTTCTCATTACATGACCAACAAAATGATGATTGTTTTTCCCTAATATTGGAAATTAGCTCCTCTTTGCTTTGGAACAATTCAGAATGTTTTCATTACTCTTTTTAGCTGTCCATGGTATTATCAACATTCTTCTATAAAACCACATTTCTAAGGTATCCAGTGATTTTCTTGTCTGTTGTCCTATTGTCCATGATTCACATACATATGTTAAGACTTTTTGCTCTACATAACATTTAAGAACTCTTTTTCTTGTTTCTATTGTCAAAAGTGGATTGCACAGTATCTTCCTCATTTTTAGTTTTTGCCCAAGCTATTCTGTATCTCACCTCTGTTGTGTATCAACCATCTGATGTTATCATCATTCCCAGATATTTAAATTCATTTGCCTGTTTTAATATTGTTCCACCTGTTTTTATTGTGCATTGCGGTGATGTCGTATTCTTTGTTGCTTCTATTACTTGTGCCTTTTTGCTAGTGAGGCTGAGTCCTTTATTTTTTATCTCCTTCACTATAATGTCTAACATTTGTTGTAACTCAATTTCACTCTTAGCGATTAAGACCAGCATATCATCAGCATACATGAGGTTATTTATATTATAAACTCCAATCGTTATTCCATGCATTTCACTTATGGGTCTTAAAATAATCTCACTATACATATTAAATAAATCTGCCGAAAGCACACAATCTTGCCTAACACCCTGTTTTATTTGTTGAAATATTCCCAGTCGATTTCCAGTTCTTATGGCTGCTGTTTGTTGCCAGTACATGTTCTTTATTATTCTTAGATCTTTGCTATCTACACTCATACCTTATAAAATTTTGATTATTTCTTGGTACTTTACTTTGTCAAATGCTTTGGTATAATCTATGAAACATAGGTATAGATCTGTTGTCACCTCTATGGCTCTTTATACTAAAGATCGTATGATGTATATGGCATTGTTCGTTTCTTTACCTCCAACAAAACCTCACTGTTCATCGCTAATTTCTGGACTGATTTTGTTTCACACTCTTCGCATGATGATTCTTAGTAATAACTTAGTCGTGTTACTCGTCAGGTATAAATATCGTGCGATGATCATCGCCTTCAATTGCACCAGATTTCTTTGGTAGAGATATGAATATTGACTTGATCATATCTGCTGTTGTAGATATCATTCAATATTTGTGTTATTATTTTTATTCCAAAATCACCAATGACTTCAATCTCCTATTTATTTATACTATCTGGTCAACGGCTTTTCCTGTTTTCTTATTGTCCAAGGCGTCTTCCACTTTTTTTAAAATTAGAGTATTTCTGGTCCTTCCCCATTAACCTTAATATTTATTTCTGTTTGTTCATCATTAACCTTAATATTTATTTCTGTTCGTTCATCATTATAAAGATCTTTAATGTATTCTATCCATCGTTCCCTTAAGCTTTCTTGTTCAATCAACAGTTCTTCTTCCTTTGATCTAAAAATCCAGTTGTTGATTGCTTTTTTCTTCCTGTTAATTTTTCAATGTGTTTGCATATAGTTTTGGCATCCCATTTATTATTGCATTTCAATCTCTTTGCATCTCTGTTTTAGCCATGTTTCTTTTGCTTCATTGCACTTTATAACAATTTCCTTATTTAATCTCTTATACTCATCTTTGTTATCCTTATTTCTTCTTCTTGTATCCATTAGCTGTAAAATGTCATCTGTCATCCATTTCTTTCTTGAATTTGTCCTCATTGATGCTATGAACATTTTTTGATGTTTGCTGCATTGATTCTTTTAGCATTTTCCCACTGTTCATCAACGCTTTGTTACTTCTCTCATGCAATGAACCTGTTCTGAATTGGGATATTATTTTTGTCTTGTAACCTCTTGTCTGATTTGAGTGGATATAAATTTAACTTGATATTAATTTAGGCTCTTTTTTCTGTTTTTAATTTTACTCAAAGCTTTCCCATAACTGATACATGATCATTATATCAATATGTCCCTGGTCCAAGTTTTCATACATATCAGATTGTCTCTAAATCTATTGTTTATCATTATGTAGCCGATTTGATTACGTGAATTTTCTGCTTGGCTTTTATAATAAAAATAGACGATAGAAAAGAAGGGGGGGGGGGAACAAGTAAAATAGTGTGATGAAAACTAGTAGCAGAATGAAAAGTAAAACATGTAGAGGACAGAGAAGATAAACAATTAGAACATAATAACGAGAAACAAGTAGAAAATAAAATAAGAAAATAAAAAGCAAGCAGTGGATAGAGAAGATAAACACGTAGAGGATAGAAAAGAGAAAAAGTAGAAAACAGAAGAGATAAGCCGCTAATATAAAAAAAGGAATATAGAGAGAAAAAAAGGAAGAGATAGAGAACAACAAGTAGAAAATAGAAAAGCTAAAGACGAAGACATAAGAAGGAATAATTTAGGATCTTTAGATTGATGTAAAAAAAAAAACACATGTCAAACGTTCTAGGGATGTGAAGTCAATAGTAACTACAGAATAGTACAAGGACCATTGGGGAACTGGCGAAAACCGCTTACAGAACCAAACGTGCTGAGACGTTTATTGACGTTCCATTAAGTACCACTTGTCCTTGGCAGTCACTCAGGAGAAATGTTGCTGATTTACAACAGGTAGAACAGGTGTTAGAAGAAGTTAGACAGGTGTCAGAGCGGTTCCTGAGAAGTGAGATTAGAGGTTGTGCTGTGGTTGTGGAACAGCGGTTTTCAAAATTGGGACGAGAGTTAATTTTTTTTTAATATTTAAAAAAAAAAACACTTTTATTATTCTCTTCGCGGAGCTTCTTTTAATAGTTATTTCTTGTATTCTTGAACTTGGCGCGATAGGCAAACGGACAGTCATTGGTCAGTAAGAACAGATATGAAATTAAAAAAAATAAAAACGTAGTGCAAACGTTTTAGTACACGTTACACTCACTCACTCACTCACTCACTCACTCACTCACTCACTCACTCACTCACTCACTCACTCACTCACTCACTCACTCACTCACTCACTCACTCACTCACTCACTCACTCACTCACTCACTCACTCACTCACTTACTCACCCACCCACTCACTCACCCACCCACTCACCCACCCACCCACCCACTCACTCACTCACTCACTGAAGTAATCATCCACTCACTCAATCACTCATTCAATCAATAAATCAATCATTCATTAATTGAATCAATTAATCTTTCACTCATGGTCCATGCCCACAAGCATGGATATTATCTCCTTCAATAACTATCGATCTCCATCGTCGTATAACAGTCCCACATTTAATCTATTCCCATGCCACGCCATCAAACTATCAAGCATCATTTTCCTTTATCTACCGCTATCTCTCTAGCCTTCTATTTTTCCTGTTGTTGCTAGTTATTACAACCCACATCTTTTTCCAAACGTGCCCCACAAATCTAGACTACTCTTTCTAATTTGCTTTATAATTTTATACTCTCTCTCTCTGCCTTTTTCTAATTTGCTTTATAATTTTCTTCTCTCTCTCTCTCTCTCTCTCTCTCTCTGCCTTTTTCTAATTTGCTTTATAATATTCTTCTCTCTCTCTCACTGTGCCTTTTTCTAATTTGCTTTATAATTTTCTTCTCTTCCTCTGCCTTTTTCTAATTTGCTTTATAATTTTCTTCTCTTCCTATGCCTTTTTCTAATTTGCTTTATAATCTTCTTCTCTCTCTCTCTTTCTCTCTGCTTTTTCTAATTTGCTTTATAATCTTCTTCTCTTCCTGTGCATTTTTCTAATTTGCTTTATAATCTTTCTCTCTCTCTCTCTCTCTCTCTCTGTCTTTTTCTAATTAGCTTTATAATCTTCTCTTCCTCTTTTTCTAATTTGCTTTATAATCTTCTTCTCTTCATCTGCCTTTTTCTAATTTGCTTCATAATCTTTCTCTCTCTCTCTCTCTCTCTCTGCCCTTTTCTAATTTGCTTTATAATCTTCTTCTCTTCATCTGCCTTTTTTAATTTGCTTTATAATCTTTCTCTCTCTCTCTCTCTCTCTGCCCTTTTCTAATTTGCTTTATAATTTTCTCTCTCTTTTTACTTTATTTTTTTCTTCACTTCCTTTGTCGTCTTAAGTACCTCCACATTGTATTTGTTGACTATCCACGGTACTGTAAGCACCACTCTACAAAAACTGTATCTCAACTAGTACATGGTAAACGTGATAAAAAACGACACAAACGTTTCGCTGCTGTCGCCTGTTTGGATATAGACAATACGTACAAACATCATCGTCATCAAGTACCATGCCTGCTGGCGTAGGTGATCATGCCTCTCCACAACTTTCAATTTCGACAGTTATTTATCATTTCTGTTATAGACGTTCTGCCAAGCTATTCTCTTAAGCTGTCAGGTGTCTTTTCTCTTTGCTTCCCTCTATCTCTTCGTCCCTATTTTTCTCAATTGTCACAACATATTCCAGCTGTTCCCTTATCATTACATGGGCCACAAAATGATGATTGTTTCTTCCTAATATTGAAAAGTTGCGCACAAACAGGAAGTTGAAAAACGTTTTATAAAAAAATGAATAGATTGAAATTGAAAATAAAAACAGAGGAGAGGGCCCTAAGTAGTCTAGAGGTACTACGTCGGCCCCAGCACAGCAAGAATCCGGCTTCAAAGCACACCATAGAGGAATCAAAGAAACGTGCAGGATTTTACCCTCCCAATGTCCACACAAAATTGCAGCTGTATTGAAGAAGGCAAAAAAGAAGACAAATTAAATAAATAAACAAATTAACAATTCTAAAAAAAAAATAAATAGAAAACATGACGATTGAAACTATGGGAAACAAAGACAGCACACGTTTATTCTTCTTATTATTCTTTACTTCCACATTTGCCTTTCAACGTCGAGAGGAAATATAATTTGCTGTCTTTTGCTCTTCTGTTGGCTTTTCCTACTGTTATGTTTGCTAGAGTTTCTAATACTCCATCGATCCAATCCATCTTTTTCGTGGTCGGCCATTGAGTCTGGTGTTCTCGCAACGTTTTTTGAAGGCTCGTTGTATTGTGTTTTGATCTTTCTGCCTTATTATGTGACGAAACTATTTTTTATGTTTTTTCTTTATGTATTCTATGGCGGGAATTATTCCTATTTTTTTTTCATAGTCCTACAATTCCATCCCTTCAGACCCCAGTAATAGGAAAATGTAAAGATAAAGATACTTGGAACATGTTGGCTGATTTTTTTTCTGGGATCCACATTGTTCCGATTTTCACCCAACCTCTAAAGATAAAGATACTTGGATCATGTTGGCTGATTTTTTTTCTGGGATCCACATTGTTCCGATTTTCACCCAACCTCTAAAGATAAAGATACTTGGATCATGTTGGCTGATTTTTTTTCTGGGATCCACATTGTTCCGATTTTCACCCAACCTCTAAAAATGGGTACCAGAGATTTTTCTAAGAGGAAAAGTGCGGCCTGGCGTGATACCACCCACATATGTGCCGTGGTAATGGACAAATGTTTTCACTAACACCATATTCCCCATACTCCTAGCAATGCAGGGGAGGGGATCTGTACTTGTATGTACAAACGTTGTTGTAAAACTGTGACATAATGTGTGCGATGAGATCACCGCACTTAGCAAACAAACAAACACGGGGGTATGGGAATCTGAATTACCCACGAGAAAGGAAGGCTTAGTCGGAAAAGGATGCTAGAAATAAATTATCACCAAAAAGTAACGAGTCTGCTGGCGTATGTGATCATGTCTTACACTACTTTCTGTTTCTAGTTATTTATTATTTATGTTATTGATTTTCTACCAACTCGCTGTATTTATTAAATTGCCTGGTATTTTTCTTTCAATTTTTCAAATTATTCCAGTATATATTATAAATTCAAGCTATTCCCTTCTCATAGCATGATATCTCAATCAATTGCCAGTTTCTATCATAATTAGAGTCTGTTAGATCCAGTCTGATTGATTACTTGTTAAAACGTTGCACTGTGTTCTGTGCCAGTGGCCCAGTGCATCCGATTTCAGCCAGCATTTTATTCAGGTTTGCTTTCCTTAGCCTTTGATTGTCCCCAATCTTCCTGCAAGGCAGCAGATTGTCTTTTCTGTAGGGGGATTCTGCCCTCAGATGGTCGGCCCTCCTAGGTTTACGAGCACCATCTGCCCAAGCTTGATGTAGTAATTAGTTGGTGATTAGACCATCACACATCAAACAACAGACTATAAGACCCTCCTAACTATCACGAACTTCCGGGAGTCTCACCGATGCTGACAAGTCATGTTATGACAAGTATTTTAAACTAAAAGTTCTACCAGATATATATACGAATATATGATGAAACATGTAATTTACTATTTGGATAGTTTGTCAAAGAAGGTGTTGATCTCCTCCTGCGTTAGTGGACGCATGGTTGTTTATTAATTTGGTTCATTTAAGACAGTGTCCACAAGAGTCAGAGTGAAATGAATTACCATTGTATTACTAATGCTGCTTTCTTTGTTCTGTTTTCTCCCAGAACTCGTTACTCTTGTTACTTATCCTCAATGTTCTTTGTTTCTGTAAAACCACATTTCTTTTATCTACAATGATACCTGTCTGTGGTTAATGATCAGGCAACTCACTTCCTTGTTAGGAACCTATTTATTTCCTTCTTATGTACCACGCAGAGACGTAGTTATGACTTAGACTTTAGACTACATAACAAATTGACGTCACTGCAAGAGGGGCATTCCGATATCTGCTACACACCTATTCCAGCAACCAACAAAGTGCTCTTTCTTACTGATCGTTTATACTAAAGTAAAGGTAAAGTAAAGGTAAAGTAAAGGTAAAGTAAAGGTAAAGTGAAGATAAAGTACGAGACTTGAATCGGCGTCATAGCACGCAAGTTTTCACCTATGTGCTCGGCCGCCTATGCAGAAGTGTTCTGAGACTTCTGGATAGTGTCGTTTCAAGCATCGAAACTCACGATGCGAGGCGACATTCCTCACCTTCCCAGAGTACTATACCCTGGTACTCATTTCTGTCAACGGCTGGGTGGACCGCGGGGGTGCTTGCTTGCGTTCGTCCGATGACTTAAGGAGTGTACCTCGTCATCATCCGCCATTAAAAGGACGTTAAGTAGGCGTGTCTGCATTCTGTTGTGGTTTACAGTATAACTGTGATATTTGCGCCTTTCGGCCCAACACATCCGACTTCAACATGACATTTTTGAGTACACGGGTTGTCTTCCCTCTTCGATCCCTACTCGCTTGGCCAGATTAGACAAAGTTGGACTGTTACTAGAGGCACCACGGAGAGGTGGAAAAGGGTCTGGATGGTTCTGGTTCACCGATTCTGGCTCAAACCATCAGCTGTGGATCGCTGACAACTTCCAGCTCTGGTGCTGGGAGGCGATCCTTCGCCTCCAGTTGGTTCCATAATATATTTGTAATTCTTTGGAGCACAGCTTTCGCCTGAGATCTTCAGCATCTCACATGTGTTGTACATTTACCAAGCAAAGTTCACTTCATTTCTAGGTATTTCAATTTATCGATCACTTTATAATTCTTAATATTATTTTTAAAACTTTCAGTCCTATAGTAATACTAGTGTTAATATTCTCGAGTCATTTAGTAATACTATTTTGAATACTCTGAAGTCCTGTAGTAATACTATTTTGAATACTCTGAAGTCCTGTAGTTATACTATTTTGAATACTCTGAAGTCCTCTAGTTATACTATTTTGAATACTCTGAAGTCCTGTAGTTATACTATTTTGAATACTCTTGAGTTTTGTAGTAATACTAATTTTAATTGAAAGCTTCGCTAGGTCAGTGGTTAGTGAACTGAACTACAAAGGACAAGAGATCGAATTCGATCCTGATCGTCGGCGGCCGGGTTCACCCAGCCTTAAATGGGTACCGGATTTTTCCTTGGAAAGTAAAGCGACACGGGCGTAAAACCGATCACATTACCCCAAAAATCATGTCCTGAAGGTCTATAAAAATTATGGTCACTAATACCATATTCCCTATATGCCACTTGGCGTGACGGAGCTCTTTATTTTTACTTATTATTTTTAATACTCTGAAGTCCTATGCAAGATGTGTATATGCACATAAATATCTTATGCAACAAATCTATGTCAATAGAAATGAGAAAGAGAGTTCATCGATGCTATATAGAACCAATTCTGACCTATGGATGCGAATCATGGACAGTAGACAAACAAATGAAAAGACGATTAGAGGCCACAAAGATGGGATTTCTCAGAAGAATGTTGAAAGTTCCCTGGACAGCTAAAAAGACCAATGAGGAAGTTCTCTAAGAGGCCAACACAAAAAGGGAGCTCTTAAAAAACATCAGAAAGAAGCAATCAACATTTTTCGGGCACATCATGAGAAAAAGAAAGTTGGAATACTTGGTTGCAACTGGCAAAATAAAAGGAAAAGAGAGATGGCGGGCGACAAAGAGAGAAAATACTGGATAACTTGGGGTCATGGCATGGAAAACAGTCAACAACAGAACTCATACGATGCACTGTAGATAGAAGATTGTGGAGGGTCATGATCACCTACGCCAACCGGTATGGCACATGATGATGATGATGATGAAGTCCTATAGTAATACTATTTTTAAAACTCTGAAGTTCTATATTGTAATACTATTATTAATATTTTCGGGTTTATTGATCCCCCGCCAGAGTCAAGAAACTGAATAAATACCGTAGGAATAGTATAAAGTGTCCAATTTATTTTAACTGCTCATTTCGGGAAAGTGAGAAATACGTTGAGCAACAGAGATTGCACAATATATATATATATATATATATATATATATATATATATATATTTAACAATATTATACATGTTCTGAGATAAAACAAATTCAGTAAAATTCTAATACGAGTATATTAAAGTGCGTTGAACACTTTTGTGTAGACCAGAAACATGGACAACCAGGATTGTACACACAAATAGTTATTTACTGAAACGGATATGCACTAATGGGGTTACCCGAAGTACTATGGTATCAACTCTACAGCAAAGAGGTTACTCGAAGTACTATGGTATCAACTCTACAGCAAAGAGGTTACCCGAAGTACTAAGGTATCGGCTCTACAACAAAGAGGTTACCCGAAGTACTAAGGTATCGACTCTACAACAAAGAGGTTACTCGAGGTACTAAGGTATCGACTCTACAACAAAGAGGTTACTCGAAGTACTAAGGTATCGACTCTACAATAAAAAGGTTAGTCGAAGTACTAAGGTATCGACTCTACAACAAAGAGGTTACTCGAAGTACTAAGGTATCGACTCTACAACAAAGAGGTTACTCGAAGTACTAAGGTATCGACTCTACAACAAAGAGGTTACCCGAAGTACTAAGGTATCGACTCTACAACAAAGAGATTACCCGAAGTACTATAGTATCGACCATACAACAAAAAAGTTATTCGAATTACTAAGGTATGAATGAACTTTACAGCAATTGGATTACCCGAAGTACTAAGGTATTAATTCAAAAAAAAATGCGGTTACTCGAAGTAATATTATACCAACTCTACAACAATGGGGTTACTCGAAGTACTATGGTATCAACTCTGCAACAATGAGAATTCGTGTACATCAAACAAAACATGAAAAGGAAAATGAAAATGTGGATCTATAAAATATCGGGAAGAGTTCACATGAGCAGTGACGAAACCAAGCAATGAAGTTATGAAGAAGCTGCAAATGAAAGAATTATTAAACGCAGTTCTAGCAAAACAAATGAAATTCTTTATGCACATACACATATTAACTAACACGCGGAAAAAGACAAATTGGCAGACCTAAACTACGATACATAGATATCTTTAAATCATCTCTGAATGACTTCTCCATATGTGAATATGACTGGGAACATCTGGCAAATGATCGCACATCATGGAGAGCATGTATAAGGAATGGTATAATATCATTTGAGACTGTGCTAAGGCAAAACTTAGATGAGAAAAGACTCATGAAAAAGGATGGAAAACTGTGTTGACCAGTGGGCCTGACTTGTTCATTCTGTGACTGCGTGTGTTTGTCAAACATTGGTAGAATTAGCCACGAGAGAAGCTGTTCGACAAAAACAAAACCTCAAAAAAATATACAATAGCCTCCACTAGACCGTCTGACAAGACGAAAAGGGCCATAAAATATACATATAATGATATATAAGAATATAATGAAAGTCATTTTAGTGACAAATTACAAGGTAAAAGAGAAACATGATGACTAAAGCTACAGAAAGAGATTGTCTGATTCATCATCATCATCATCATCATCAAGTACCAAGCCTCCTGGCGTAGGTGATCATGTCTCTCCACAGCTTTCCATCTCGACAGTTATTTATCATTTCTGTTGTTGAACTACTGCCAAGCCATTCTTTTAAGCTGTCTGGTGTCTTTTCTCTTTGCTTCCTTCTATCCATTCGTAATACTCAGAGTTGCTGCAATACATTCCAGCTTTTCCCTTCCATTACATGGCCACAAAATGATGATTGTTTCTTCCTAATATTGGATATTAACTCTCTATTTGCTTTGGCCTCTTTCAGAACCTTTTCATTACTCTTGTTAGCTGCACATGGTATTTTCAACATTCTTCTATAAAACCACATTTCTACAGCCTCCACTGATTTTCTTGTCCTAGTCCTATTGTCCCTGATTCACATCCATATGTTAAGACTTGCTCTACATAACATTTAAGAACTCTTTTTCTTGTTTCTATTGTCAAAAATGGTCTGATTAGGGAATTTAATAAACAAGTAAGAAAGAAGTGAAAAAAAATAATGTTTCGCAGTAGCCAATCTTCGATGCATGACGACACAATATGGAGATGATCTACGTGCTTGATAAAGAACTGGGAGGGGCAGTCTCTTACAATTAGGGCTTGTGTTTTTTTAATGTGGCCTTGCTTATCATATTATCACATTCATAGTTGGCTGTGGTCTCATGTCAATCTAGGTCTTGATGACTCATCCGGTATAAGGGGCCTCTTTGTGTAACTTGTTCCCGGAGCTTTGCTGTGATATATATGTACAAGGTTGACAAACCTGTGACCGCTAAGCCTTTACGACATTTGTTGGCAGCTCTATTGAACATAATACCACAGGGAGCAACGCCACAGGGATAAACACAAGGGGCAACACCACAGGGATCAACACCGCAGACTTCAACACCACAGAAATCAACACCACTGGGATCAACACCACAGGGATCAACACCGCAGGTATCAACACCCAAGACATCAACACCACTGGAATCAACACCACATAAATCAACACCACAGGGATCAACACCGCAGGTATCAACACCAAAGACATCAACACCACTGGGATCAACACAACAGGGATCAACACCGCAGGTATCAACACCAAAGACATCAACACCACTGGGATCAACACCACAGACATCAAAACCACAGGGATCAACACCACAGGGATCAACACCGTAGGTATCAACGCCAAAGACATCAACACCGCAGGTATCAACACCGCAGGTATCAAGACCAAAGTCATCAACACCGCAGGTATCAACGCCACAGACATCAAAACCACAGGTATCAACACCGCAGGTATCAACACCAAAGACATCAACACCGCAGGTATCAACGCCACAGGGATCACAGCACCACAGAAATCCACGCCACAAGGATCAACAATGCAGGCATCAACACCACAGGGATCAACACCACAGACATCAACACCACAGGGGTCAACGCCACAGGGATCAACACCCCAGGGATCAACACCACAGAAATCAACGCCACAGGGATCAACACTGCAGGCATCAACACCACAGGCGTCAACACCACAGACATCAACACCACAGACATCAACACCACAGGCGTCAACACCACAGACATCAACACCACAGACATCAACACCACATGCATCAACACCACAGGCATCAACACCACAGACATCAACACTACAGGCATCAACGCCACTGGCATGAACACCACAGACATCAATACCACAAACATCAACACCACAGACATCCACACCACAGGCATCAACACCGCAGGCATCAACACCACAGACATCAACACCACAGACATCAATACCACAAACATCAACACCACAGGCGTCAACACCACAGACATCAACACCACAGGCATCAACACCACAGACATCAACACCACAGGCGTCAACACCACAGGCGTCAACACCACAGACATCAACACCACAGACATCAATACCACAGACATCAATACCATTGGGATCAACACCACAGACATCAACACCACAGGCGTCAACACCACAGACATCAACACCACAGACATCAATACCACAAACATCAACACCACTGGGATCAACACCACAGACATCAACACCACAGACATCAACACCACATGCATCAACACCACAGACATCAACACCACAGGCGTCAACACCACAGACATCAACACTACAGACATCAACACCACAGACATCAACACCACAGGCATCAACACCACAGACATCAACACCACAGACACCAACACCACAGTCATTAACACCACAGACATCAACACCACTGGGATCTATACCACAGACATCAACACCACAGACATCAACACCACAGACATCAACACCACAGGCGTCAACACCACAGACATCAACACTACAGACATCAACACCACAGACATCAACACCACAGGCATCAACACCACAGGCGTCAACACCACAGGCGTCAACACCACAGACATCAACACCACAGACATCAATACCACAGACATCAATACCATTGGGATCAACACCACAGACATCAACACCACAGGCGTCAACACCACAGACATCAACACCACAGACACCAACACCACAGTCATTAACACCACAGACATCAACACCACTGGGATCTATACCACAGACATCAACACCACAGACATCAACACCACAGACATCAACACCACAGGCGTCAACACCACAGACATCAACACTACAGACATCAACACCACAGACATCAACACCACAGGCATCAACACCACAGGCATCAACACCACAGGCGTCAACACGTTTAATACTCTCATCAGGCTTTCGCAATGTTTTGTTACATTATTTTCGTTGTATCTTTTTGTCCACTGGTATTTGATTGGTAAAAAAAAAAAAAGTAAAGTACCCGCCGTCACGCCAAGTGGCGTATAGGGAATATGGTGTCAATGGCCATAAATTTTACAGACCTTCAGCACATGATTTTTGGGGTAATGTGGTCGGTATTACACCGGTGCCGCTTTACTTCCCAGAAAAAAATCCGGTTCCCATTTAAGGCTGGGTGAAACCGGAAGCCGTCGGTTGGGATCGAACCCTACCCCTTGTCCTTTGTAGTCCAGTTTACTAACAATTGAACTATCGCGGCTCCCTCATTCATGGTGTACAGCCGCATATTGAAAACGGTGTTAGCGCACATATTTTTGTTATTTCTTGGCACATTTGTGGGTTATTGTAACGAATTCAAAACAAACGAGGAAATTAGAGAAATCGCCAATCAACCACTAATATCTTCAGTAATAAAGAAAAGACGATGGTCATACGTTGGACATGTGATGAGAAGAGATAATAACCGAATAGCAAAGCAAGCCCTCATATGGGAAACAACAGGTAAAAGAAAAAGAGGAAAACCCAGGGAGACACTGAGAAGAACATTGATGAGAGAGGCAAGAGCAGCAGGAACCGGCTCCCTCAATGAGATAGAACTGCTTGCACAGAACAGAGACAGATGGCGAGATTTGATAAAATATCTTTAAAAGAAAACTGCTAGAACAAAAAATTCATATAGGAGAAGGTGTATCTTGGTCTACGCCCTATGGGCCGGTTACGGCTCGAAAGGTCAATAGATAGATAGAAAGATAGACTACGAAAGTAAAGTCTTTCTCCCCCCCCCACCCCCCTAAACGTATCTAAGGCTGTGTGTCTATAGAGAGCGTTGTTCGGGATTAAATTCGACTCCATGTCTTCAGCAAAGTTAATAAGACACCGTTCTACCGCGGCTCCTGCTGATGCTGTTACAAAACTACACCTGCGAATACTGTCAGCACTCCCACCATCGCCACGACCACAACTACTACTACGACTATCACCCCCACTACTATTACTACCACCAATACTACTACCACCACCACTGCTACAACTACTGTTGCAATAACAACAACTACTACAACAACTATTACTACAACTACTACTTTTACAATCACTACTACACCTACTACTACTACACCTACTACTTCTACAATTACTACTACTACAAATACTATTGCAACTACTACAACTATTGCAATTATTACAAAAACTACTGCTACAACTAGTACTGCAACTACTACTGCAACAAACATTACAACAACTACTACTACCTACTACTACATCTACTACTGCAGCAACAAATATTACTACAGCGACTACTACTGCAACAACTACTACTACTATTAATACTACAATTACATTAACTGAAATGGTGGTTCCTGGTCATTGACCACGTTGAGTCTATGATCGTAAACGCTCTATGTCGCCTTGCACAAAGGAACGTTTCTCTACCATATACTATCCCTAGTAAACCTTCATAGTTTGGCTCAAGTAAGAATGACACTATTAATTTTGCCCAATATGTGTCCGGTCTTGCTGGCCTTAAACTGTTTAAACAATAGTTATACAATATTTATCATTACGAGTTTGGTCTGTTGAAATATGACTTATCCAGCTAAAAAACCTGCCCATTATCGATGTACCCGAGTTCTTTGACACGAGAGCAGCTCTTCATTTAACCACTAGCGTATTCTCTATGCTACCGCAGCTACCGCCGGTAGCCTGGACATATTAACGAACTACAAAAGGAAATGATAATTTATTAGATTTTTTTCATAATTATTTTACAAATTTTCGAATATTATA
The DNA here is from genome assembly GCA_032433765.1 of Megaustenia siamemsis. Lineage (NCBI taxonomy): Eukaryota > Metazoa > Mollusca > Gastropoda > Stylommatophora > Ariophantidae > Megaustenia > Megaustenia siamemsis. The sequence continues at coordinate 30,311,594 of JAVIAB010000106.1, forward strand.
TTACACATTTCGTAGGCCAATATGATTTATTTGCTTTGATTTGCATTTATTAAAGCAAGGTTTTCCTATGGCCACTATAACGTTTGTGAATGAGACCTAAACTACTATAAAAAATAGTACATGAAACCGCTAATCAGCAGCGGTACATTTATCTTCTCTCCGACTTTAAATTAATGATTTGACATTCAAAAATACTCGTCAAAATAATACAGCTACGCTACCTCTACACTAATGCGGTTTCATGGGTTATTTTTAGCTCTAGCCAATCAGAATCGCCACAAAGTGAAAGTGAAACTATGTCTGATTACCGGAACTTCCTAACCTATTTATAACTACGTTATGCGCATCAGCATCTGTAGGAAGAACTTTTTCTGCTCTCAAGAAAATCCAATTTTATTGTCGCTCAACTCAGACACAAGAACGCTTATCTGGTTTGGCATTAATGTACATTGAGAAATCATTCCTTCAGAAACTTAGAAATCAACTCAACAGTACTTTCAATGACAAAGTCATCAAGACATTTTAGTCTCAAACACGATGGATAGAGTTTACATATAAATAAGTAATTTAAAATGTAGTGATGTCATTAGCAAATATTACTTCATGTTAGCCTACCGAATATAATTTATGTTTTTATTTATTATGTCAGCGGTAGCCCAGACCCCAAAACCAGCATACGCCACTGCATTTAACAACAACTACTACTTTTACTATTACTGTTTCTTCTCATCATCATCGAGTGCCATTTCCGCAACGATGGTTGGCTACTATTCAGCGCCTTTCTGCTCTGTCTCTTGCTTTGATAGTACAGGTTGTCATAGGCTGAATTGCCCATCTTTTGATGTTACTCGTTCATGTTAGTATTGATCTGCCCCTGCCTCTTTTACCTTGTATTTTCCCTTCCAAAATTACTTTGAGTAGGCTGTTGTGTCTTTTAACATGGCCCAAAAATCGCATTTGTCTTGTTTGAATTGTATTTAGCAGTTCTCTTTTCATTTTTAGTTGTTTTAAAACTTCATTGTTTATTTTCATTTCTCTCCATCCAATTCTACCTATTCTTCTATAAATCCACATTTCAAGGGCTTCATTTTTCTGCTCTGTTTTCTTGTCTAATGTCTATATATCCTACATTCTGTTTCATCAACTGCTACTAATTCTACTGTTTCTAACATTTCCACTACTACTATTAATTCTATTACTTCTACTACTACTATACTTTTACTACTTATACTATTACTACTTTTACTTCTACTACTACTAGTACTTCTATTATTACTAGTATTTCTACTACAACTAGTACTTCTACTACTACTTGTACTTCTACTATTACTAGTATTTCTACTACAACTAGTACTTCTACTACTACTTGTACTTCTACTATTACTAGTATTTCTACTACAACTAGTACTTCTACTACTACTTGTACTTCTACTATTACTAGTATTTCTACTACAACTAGTACTTCTACTACTACTATTGCTCTACTACTGCTAGTACTTCTACTACTACTTCTACTGCTACTTCTTCTACAACTATTAGTTTTACAACTATTACTATTACTTCTACTACTACTACTACTACTACTACTACTTCTACTATTACTACTTTTTACTATTACTACTTTTTAACTATTACTACTATTACTACTATTACTACTATTACGTCTACTACTACTACTACTAATACTGCTACTACCACTACTATTACACTACTACTACCACTTCTGCTACCACTGCTTCAGTTATTACTACTTCTACTATTGCTTCTGATACTACTACTAATACTTCTACTACCACAACTATCACTTTTACTAAAACTACTTCTACTACTACTAATACTTCTGCTATTACTACTTATATTACCACAACTATTACTTCTATTACCACAACTTCTGCTACTACTTCTACTATTACTACTATTACCTCTACTACTACTTCTTATACCACAACTACCACAACTACCACAACTATTACTTCTATTACCACAACTTCTGCTACTACTTCTACTATTACTTCTATTACCTCTACTACTACTTCTTATACCACAACTACCACTACTATTACTTCTTTTACTAAAACTAATATTTATACCATTTTCTTCATTGTTTCTTGATCTGAGAGACCAGCAAAAAAAGTCAATATTCCCTGCAACAACTTCTGAGGAAAACAGCAAGAACTCTCCACTTTTTGCGACCAACTGATCATCCCTCTTAGATAACTCCATGTTTGACCACACTCTTCATCTCTGCTTCCAGTTCTCCTCCATGTTGCCCCATGCTTGTCTCTCTTTCGCCCTCCATCCAGAGCTCGCAGAATTGGCAGTTCTTGTTATTGTTTCTGTCTGCTTGCATTTTCGTAACAAATACCTTCTCCTGCAGCCTGAAACCATCAAATACCTTCTCCTGCAGCCTAAAACCAACAAATAACTTCTCCTGCAGCCTAAAACCAACAAATACCTTCTCCTGCAGCCTAAAACCAACAAATACCTTCTCCTGCAGGCTAAAACCAACAAATACCTTCTCCTGCAACCTAAAACCAACAAATACTTTCTCATGCAGCCAAAAACCAACAAATACCTTCTCATGCAGCCTAAACCAACAAATAACTTCTCCTGCAGCCTAAAACCAACAAATACCTTCTCCTGCAGCCTAAACCAACAAGTTTTGAGACCTCTGATAATGGCAAAACACCATGATCAGATGACAGTGACTCACAACCCAGTTATCGCTTAACTCCCCACTCGCGCTCCTGTCGTCACCTTGTGAGATAAACCCTGCACTTGTTTGTGTCCTTTAAGTTTCACCACTAGACTGTCGAGAAGTAAAACTCGATGTCTGACAAATCTCAATCTTAGCGTTTGAAGCCGCACACAATCAGGTAATCTAATGACGAGGATTCCAAAACAAATTGTTCGCAAACAGCGAGGGAGTTATTTATCCTAGCGGTTCTTAAACTTCTCTTTACCATTTATTCCCGTTAACTATATTTTGTTGCCGCAGAAATCCCGATTTATTCAGTACGGTTCTGTTGTTTCTCCTTCTTCCTTTTTTAATCCTCGGAGAACATTGATTGTTGTCTATTTGGACTTACAGTTTTTCTGCTTTTTCTTGGCCAAACACAATCAACATTGATTGTTGTCTATTTGGACTTACAGTTTTTCTGCTTTTTCTTGGCCAAACACAATCAACATTGATTGTTGTCTGTTTGGACTTACAGTTTTTCTGCTTTTTCTTGGCCAAACACTATCACTTTATATTCAGATTATGGCTTTTCATTTTAAGTTATATTTGGCTGAGCTGCCATTGAAATTGTGTCGTGAAAAATACTGTTGTTTTAACTCTTTCCGTATGTTTAGACGCACTATGCGCCATGCCGATTTCGGTCATGTACGTTTAGCCGCACTGTGCGTCACTCTCAATTTGATTAGTGTAAACTGTCATCAAACCATATTCTTTTATATGTATTGTACCATCTTGGTATTGGTGAAATTCCTTGTTTAGTTATCTAAAAATTAATATATGTTAAGTGTTAGATAAATATAAACGTATAGATTGATATTTAAAGCCATGTTGTTTCGGAAATCTCTACTGCTAAATTGTTTTAAACCTTCCGTACTGAACGAGTTAATGTAGTTTAACTATTGTTAAGATTGTTAGTCTGTATAAACTTATTGATTCATATTAAGTTTCATATACAATCCATTAGGTGAAGCGCAGCCTTGATGCAAATAATTATAATGATACAAGAATGTCACAAGATTTAACGGTCTGGTCAAAATAATGTTATAATTGAATATGCAGCTCCGTTGCTGCTACCGGATCGTTAAGTCAAGAGGGAGGTTGCTCAAATTTAAGAGAGCTACGGGAAGACCTGTAGGCCAGACTTCATTTCTCAGTCGCTCCACTATGTGGGGTTTGAACAAGAGGAGATCCAAGAACTAATGGGCAGCTGTTCGATGTGTGGTGAAGATAACATCAATTATTAATAAAACACTACAAGTAGCAATATATCCGTATGGGGAATTCCTGACTACAATGAAAGTGGTTCCATGGATATAATATACAATAACATAAATGAACAGTGAGCGGTGGCAGTCTAAGGGGCAAGAAAAAGGGAAAACAATGTCAAAGACCTGGTTGGAAAATCATTTCAACAAACTCAGAAATGAACAAATCATCATCAAGTGCCGGGCCTAGTGGCGTAGGTGATCATGTCTCTCCACAACTTTCGATCTCGGCAGCTTTTTATCAGTTCTGTTGTTGACCTTCTGCCAAGTCATTCTCTTAAGCTGTCTGTTATTTTTTTCTCTTTGCTTCCCTCTATCTCTTCGTCCCTCAATTTTTCCAGTTGTTACAATATATATTCCAGTTGTTCTCTTCTCATTACATGGCCAAAAATGATGATTGTTTCTTTCTAATATTGGAAATTAGCTTTCTTTTTGCTTTGACCTCTCTCAGAACCTCTTCATTACTCTTCTTAGCTGTCCATGATATTCTCATCATTCTTCTGTAAAACCACATTTCTACAGACTCCAGTGGCGATTCATGATTATACAAAGAAATTACGACGGTGGTTTTCTGTTGCCTTTCGTCGGTTTGTTTACGGTTGACTCCGCTAGCCTTTGAATAAAAAGTCTCACCCACAAGGCAGTGGGGTTGTTTTACTTCAGGGTAATGAACAAATATAAAGTCAATAAACATGTTTTACAGGTTTTGCTGATGTTGATATTTTTTCCAGAGAGCACATTAAAAATGAAAATTTGCTTCACTGTGCTCCCTGTTCAAAACCCATCACGCCATTCAGCTATGATATAACATAGTTCCGCATGCAGTCTGTTGGTAAATTAAGAATTATTTTGGGATTAGCTTTACATGGGTAACTGATGAAAGCTAATACGATAATTTTAGCACATTTGTAGTTTAGAAAAAGGGTAATTCCAATTTTTGTAATAAATACTGACTTATTTTTCGAAACAAAAAAAGTTTACCGGAACTTTCCCATCCCATAAAACGAGATAACTTGAGGCGTTCGTTTTCAATTGCTCATAAACTATGATATTTCCGGGTTGTATACACTACACAGGCGTATTCCGGGCCATTCCAGTTTAAAATATCTTGCTTATGTACATTTTACCTACAAACATACTGTTTTGTTGTCAAGCTATGTGTATATATATAGATATATATATTTATATATATATATATATATATATATATATATATATATATATATATATATCACTGGAGTCTGTAGAAATGTGGTTTTACAGAAGAATGTTGAGAATACCATGGACAGCTAAGAAGAGTAATGAAGAGGTTCTGAGAGAGGTCAAAGCAAAAAGAAAACTAATTTCCAATGTTAGGAAGAGACAATCATCATTTTTTGGCCATGTAATGAGAAGAGAGCAACTGGAATATATTGTAACAACTGGAAAAATTGAAGGACGAAGAGATAGAGGGAAGCAAAGAGAAAAAATAAAGACAGCATAAGAGAATGGCATGGCAGAAGGTCAACAACAGAAACGATAAATAGCTGCCGAGATCGAAAGTTGTGGAGAGACATGATCACCTACACCACTACTCCCGGTACTTGATGATGATGATGATATATATGTATAGATCGAAAGTTTTGGAGAGACATGATCACCCACGTCAGCAGACATGGTGCTTAATGATGATGATAATGATGATGATGATTTTATATATATATATATCTATATAGCCTGCTATTTGGAACTTTCACATACTACGGTCTCTTTTAGTACTTATTTTTTAACACGGGATATAGGTTCTATCATCCGTCTCTGATAGAACTAGACACTCGACTCAACGACCTGGAGATCAGATTCAGGCTACTGGGAAAAACTTGACCGCTGCACGTGCGACTCGAATTGTTAAACTTGAGGCAGTCTACATGGACAAGTGTTCACACAGAAATTGCAACAAAGAAGTGACATGTTTACGTAATTATGTGTGTGCCTATACATCTGTAACGTACAAGAACGGGATCAAATGCTGAACACCATTGATGTTAAATTCCTGGAAAGTCAAAAGAATTCCAGTGGACGAGTAAAAACTGACGAGAAGGTGATAATACTGGATTGGACATATATTGAGTAAACAAGTTAAAAGTACAGTGATATATTTATCTTGATTAGAACTTCAAAAGGAATTAGGAACACAGAAATATCGAAAGTACAAAAAGTGGTGAAATGATTGAGTCAGATATAACATAGGTTAAGGGGATGGAACGGACATGACCCCTGCAGTCAACAACTCGTGACAGGCTTTTGGCGTCAGTGTAATTGAACCAAAGCTCACCAAAACCCTTTTACACCTAGAGGTAGTCTTGGAAACCTAGTCCACAGTTGTTTGATTTAATCTAAAAGTGGCATGCTAGTTATAACTTTGGAAATGGTGCATTACTTCTGGGTGTAGGTATCCCTTATTCTTAAAATTGATATTTTATGGAAGTGGTTTAAATTTGTGACACTACACGTAAAACGTCACTTATTTTTAGCAAAAGTTAATATTTATATATGAATGTTGTTTTGGTAGAATAATGTGTGTGTAAAAAATAACAACAACAAAATATCAAAGATTGGCAATTGTAACATTTTCTGGTAGTCAATATTAAATTGTTAACCTTATTTTTATTTTTTTATTTTAAGATATATTTTTTCTAATCAATCCAAATTTATAATAAAAGATTCACGTACATTTTTTTTTTCGTTCACCAGCTTTGACCTCTGACGAAGTCCCTAGAGACTAGGAACTGAATTTTGCGTGTTAATCCATTTTTCTCTAGCACATGGGTCCCTCGCCGCACAGGCATATAACTCCGTCTTTGGAGGTACTCATATTTTTTCCGTCCATGAGTAATTGACGTTTCAAGCCGGGCCTCGCTGCTGAAACCAGGCGTGGTTGCCATATAGAAAAATCATAAATAAAAATCCCAATTGGTGCAGCCGGAATATGAACCCACAACATCTCTGTCTCCAGGCCGGCGTCTTGCTTCGAGACTAAACAGTCCCCCCAAGTACATTTTATATTTATGAAACAAAAATAAATAATAAATTAATGAAAGTTTTAGTAACTAACAGCTGTCAGTCTAGCCAAGGAGATAGAAGATGGAAGGCAAACTATGTAGCCGAAGATATGATACTGAAGCCGTCTAAATTTGGTATCTTTGTAAACTATAACAGAACGTAAGTTTAATTCCAGTTTTGATGGCATACGAATTAAAGAAACGAAAGCCATACGAGTGCAAACGAATAACAGCAACGCAAAATCTGTAAGGACAAATCATCTTAAATAGAACATAAACGATTACCCGAAGACATGCAAAGATTGGAGAAAAAAAACATTCCTCTTGTAAATGTATGTTCAATTGAATTGTACAGATTCATGCATATTTTACGTCAGAAATGATTTAAATATTATTTTGGGGGCATTAATATTATTATATTTATCTGTAAACTTGGCTCAGTTTGTAATAATTTGCAGGTGTTAAAGGAGCTTCGTTATTTCTCATTCTGACAAAGCAACGATAAAACAGACTGACTTCAAGTGTCCACTTTAACTTTATCGGTGCCTATATGGCGTTGGAGCCGCGATAGCTCAGTGGTTAGTGAACTGGATTACAAAGGACAAGAGGTAGGGTTCGATCCCAACCGACGGCTTCCGGTTCACCCAGCCTTTAATGGGTACCGGATTTTTTTTTCGGGACAGTAAAGCTGCACGGGCGTAATACCGACCACATTACCCCAAAAAATCATGTGCCGAATGTCTGTAAAATTTATGGTCACTAACACCATATTCCCTGTACACCACTTGGCGTGACGGGGGCTCTTTACTTTACTTTTGGTAATGGCACATCGTACATCCCTAGACCGGCCGTACGCTAATATTACGGTCTGTTGTTTGATGTGCGACGGGGATAATCTGACGATGAACTGTGTGTCTATATGTTCGGAATTGGAGTCAACATCTATGGACTAACATCATCAAGCGCTATACGTTTTTAAAAAATACGACTTTCATAATTTTCAAGAGGACGTGAACTTCCGGTAAATGGTGGATAGGCGGCAGGAAAAATTGAAGGCTATGCATGAAAAGTGCTCCTTGTTGTAGTTTAATCATATTCCAAGTCCGGCTTGTTGCAGGAGCTACTGAGTTAAGTGCATTGGCACACCGTGAGCTGTGTGTCTCAGGGATGACAGGGAACAGTTGGCCGTGTTCACTTTCTGCTCGGTTTCGCCTTATGTCTTTTGGCGTGTGCTGAAACTACTGCGATGGGGACTACAGTTACCTTTCTTTGTTTGGGAGATGAGATATTAATCTGGATGATTACGCTGGCACGGACGGTTGAGCAATTATGGATTTTAATTCGTTTGCAGTGATACCAGGGCCTTCCATAACCAAATAACCGAATACTTTACTTGTATATGGCGTTGGGCAAAGGGTGATATAATTGAAGATGTTTGGGTCCTTCATAAATTTAGAATTTTAAAAAAGACCCAAACAGGAATACCACCATCTAGTTTAAGGGCTTTTGTGACCCAATCAGTTTGTGACTCATATTTGGCTGCTTGTGCTAGGAGCAGCAAAACTGAGCTGACCAAAATCATATTCCATATCACGTGGTATTTCAGGGAAATAGTCTGGTCAAGGTAGTAGAGACAAAAGTGGGTCAGGAAATAGTCTGATTAAACAAGTAGCAACCAAAGTGGGTCAGGAAATAGTCTGATTAAACAAGTAGCAACCAAAGTGGGTCAAGAAATAGTCTGATTAAACAAGTAGCAACCAAAGTGGGTCAGGAAATAGTCTGATTAAACAAGTAGCAAGCAAAGTGGATCAGGAAATAGTCTGATTAAACAAGTAGCAACCAAAGTGGGTCATGAAATAGTCTGATTAAACAAGTAGCAACCAAAGTGGGTCATGAAATAATCTGATTAAACAAACAACAACCAAAGTGGGTCAGGAAATAGCCTGGTCAATCGAGTAGAGACAAAAGTGGGTCAGGAAATAGTCTGATTAAACAAGTGGCAACCAAAGTGGGTCAGGAAATAGTCTGATTAAACAAGTAGTAACCAAAGTGGGTCAGGAAATAGCCTGGTCAATCGAGTAGAGACAAAAGCGGGCCAGGAAATAGTCTGCTCTCGCAAGTAGAAACCAAAGCGGGCCAGGAAATAGTCTTCTCTTGCAAGTGGAAACCAAAGTGGATCAGGAAACAGTCTGGCCCAGCCAACACGAACCAAACAAAAAAGGGCGACAGGTACATAAAACGCCACTCCGTAGGCAGATGTGTTGACCTCGAAAGCGCATATAACGTAGTTTGTTGCGAATCATAAAACACTATATCTGTGACCATTTAGCGACATTTAACAGATTAATGTCAACAAGAATTGAATGAACGCAGTGTAAGTGAAAGAGAAATGTTTTTTTTTTAAATCCACAAATCATCAGAGGACAAAGAAAGAACTAGACGAAATTACAAATGGGAAAACGAATTAAAGAAGATTGAGTACTTATCTGTGAAAGGTATAAACGTCTTGACTTCAGCTTAGTAGTAGTCATCGAATGGAAATGACAACTAGTGAAATAAGAGGGAGTTACTTTTCCAGTGTAATTGTGTGTTGTTCTTATCTATGTAGCTGTACCTGATGAAAACTTTATTGGTCGAAACGTTGTGTTTAGTTAAATTAAGTATCAGAAAAAGATAAAACGTAAATGTGATTCTTTTCTTACTTATAATCTGTTTTACCGTTTTCCTCCTGTATATTATATATGCAAATGTATTTTTAGTCATAGTCCTGGCATCATCATCATCATCATCGAGTGCCGTCTCCGCATCGGAAGTTGGCTACCATGGAACGCCATTCTGCTTTGTCCCTCTTACATTGATAGTGCAGTTTGGTATAGGGTGATTTGTCCATCTCTTGATGTTACTTGTCCATGTTAGTTGGTCTGCCTCTTGTATTTACCTTGTATTTTCCTTTCCAAGATTACTTTCAGTAGACTGCTGTGTCTTTTAACAAGCTCCAAAAATCTCATTTGTCTTGTTTGAATTGTGCTTAATGGTACTCTTTTCATTTTTATTTGTGTTAAAACTTTATCATTTGTTATCTTTTCTTTCCTTCCAATTCTTCATATTCTTCTATAAATATACATTTCAAAGGCTTCAATTTTCTGTTCTGTTTTTTTTTTTTGGTTTAAAATCCATGTTTTTGCACCAACAAGGAATCTTAAGAAGATATAACATTTTACTATTCTTTTTTTTTAGCCTGGTGTTATTTATTTTGATGTTAGTATATTTTTTTTTCATGGCATTAAAATTACTTTTTGCCATTCCTATTCTTTTGTTTATTTCAGTTTTACAAGTCTTAGCATATAAATCTCTTAATCGAGACGTAGACCAATATTTATACTTGCTTTTCAATGAAAAGAATAAACATCTTTCCTGTTGTGAGCTGGGTTATTTGAGCAACGTGTTCATGTGCATATTTAGAAGAGTTGCCAAAAGCAACAACTATGTTTGTCAATGCAAATTGCAGAGTTCACACTAACACGTCCATACAGTGGCGGAGCATGGATTGTCAGCGCCCTGAGCAAAGCAAGTTTTGCTCAGCGAAAAGTGCTATTTCCTTAATTTATTACTACTTCCAATAGGAACTTTTAAAAACATACATTTCAAAGAGGCTAAGATGTTTTTACTTTCTTTGAAATGTATGCTTTTAAAAGTGTTGCGCCCAGGGCAACCACTCTTCAGGCCTTCCTCATTATACGCCACTGCATCTATATATGACCCTCCTATATACACTGCCTTAATAGAATAGTATTTTATTGTATGTTTCTTTATCTCCAAACTTCGAAACTATAATTTTGTTTCCTCCTACGACCATTCTTTTTTTTTCCATTTCTCGAACAAATCAACATTATTAGAACTTCATTTTTCGCTTCTGCTTAAATAATTGCTCATTGACAATTGATAATGCTGTAAACATGCAACTACATTTGTATTCGCCGGAAGAATAGTAACACCTGATGGGGGGGACCAGAGAAAATATCAACAAGGAAATTTTGTTAAATGTCAATTTTTCTTTTCAATCCGAAGAGCTTTTGTAGATCTGACAAATGTAAAACAAAACTAAAACAAAGACAATCAAGATGTGCACACTTTTAGTGGTTCTTATATTAAAATGAGTACTAGCGACTAATGGGAATTCACAAGGACTTGCGTCATTTAATAAAATCTGAATAACATATTCAGACCAAAAAAAAACACTGCTCGTGTGAAGTAACAATGAGGAAATGTACAGTGATGGCAGGTAGATAATAGTGATGGAAAGATTACATGGCGAGAAGAGATCCAGAAACAATGATAAGAAATGAAAATCAGTGGACTTTGGAGTATAAGATGAAAGTGGGGCAGGCCGGGGAAATTCTGATAGAAGACGGTGGAAACAGATCAATTGATTGACTGATGAAGAAACATGGATAAGAACTGCAGTACAGTAAATGTCGACAAGAATAAGACAAACAGAGGCAACTCTGATAGAAGACGATAGAAACAAATGGACGATGTGAACATTACAGGAGAAGTTCGGAAAGACACAATAAAGATACATGAGGAAACTATGATAGAAGATAGTGGGAACACACGGACGATGTGAACAATACAGGAAAAGTTCAGAAAGACACAATAAAGATAAATGAGAAAACTATGATAGAAGATAGTGGGAACACATGGACGATGTGAACATTACAGGAGAAGTTCGGAAAGACACAATAAAGATAAATGAGAAAACTATGATAGAAGATAGTGGGAACAGATGGACGATGTGAACATTACAGGAGAAGTTCGGAAAGACACAATAACGATAAATGAGGAAACTATGATAGAAGATAGTGGGAACACATGGACGATGTGATTCAAACTAAGAACACCCTAAGAAAGATGATAATGGATTGTGGAAATTGAAAAGACTTGGTATTGTTGCTGAGCAAAACTCCAGTAGGCGTGTCCTGGACCGGCGACTGTTTTGTTGATTTTCCGCCATAAGGAGGAAGATAGTGATCCATCAACGGGAGAGGTGAAAAGTAATAGCTTTCCATAAGCAGAAGAGGTAGAATACAATGAGAGATATAGTGTTTATCTTCGAGCAGATGTATCATCGCGATAGATTCCACTTGACTTACCGCTTTATTCTTTCTATCGACGTCACTGCGTGAAGCATGATGGGATTACGAGTATATTCTTATTTGAGTTCGCAGGTGCACATTATAGCGTGTTTCAACAAGCCGTCCTCTTGATTCATATACATTTTTTTTATTCATTTGAGCCGCAAATCGTTAAGGCTCTTTATTACTGAAGCCAGCAAGAATGGAGCCCTTTATGGTTGCTGTGTTGTCGTTGTGAGGTCGGTATGACCCAAAAACAGGATTTGAAAACAAAGCTGGGAATTATGTCCGGACGCTCTGACTTTGAATGTTGAACTTGGCTTGAGCATTTAACCAGTGTGTGTGTTGAAATTTTGCCTGGACTTATCATCAACGTTTTATTTTATCGTTGAGTGCAAGTTCTTTTTTATGTTTAATTTATTTTATATCTCCCTGCCTGGTTAAAAGAAATATTAAAGGAAGTAGGAGAGATTGGGCACTGTTTGGTGAAGACCCGCCACTGGTAATATCCGATAAAATGGAACCACGGAGAAAATATCGAGGCACCGACGGAAGTAAAACAATCCTGAGCCGTCCTGTCTGGTGATTTTCTCATTAAGACCGATCCATGTCCTATACATTTTCTTCAGCTGTGCTTCACCGGTCTTCAAGTTTACTTTCTTGACCTCCCTCATCTTCTTCAGCTGTGCTTCCACCGGTCTTCAAGTTTACTTTCTTGACCTCCCTCATCTTCTTCAGCTGTGCTTCCGCCCATCTTCAAGTTTACTTTCTTGACCTCCCTCATCTTCTTCAGCTGTGCTTCCGCCCATCTTCAAGTTTACTTTCTTGACCTCCCTCACCTTTTTCAGCTGGACATCCACCTGTCTTCTCGAAGTTTACTTTCTTGTCCTCCCTCATCTTCTTCAGCTGGACATCCACCTGTCTTCTCGAAGTTTACTTTCTTGTCCTCCCTCATCTTCTTCAGCTGGACATCCACCTGTCTTCTCGAAGTTTACTTTCTTGTCCTCCCTCATCTTCTTCAGCTGGACATCCACCTGTCTTCTCGAAGTTTACTTTCTTGTCCTCCCTCATCTTCTTCAGCTGGACATCCACCTGTCTTCTCGAAGTTTACTTTCTTGTCCTCCCTCATCTTCTTCAGCTGGTCATCCACCTGTCTTCTCGAAGTTTACTTTCTTGTCCTCCCTCATCTTCTTCAGCTGGACATCCACCTGTCTTCTCGAAGTTTACTTTCTTGACCTCCCTCATCTTCTTCAGCTGGACATCCACCTGTCTTCTCGAAGTTTACTTTCTTGTCCTCCCTCATCTTCTTCAGCTGGACATCCACCTGTCTTCTCGAAGTTTACTTTCTTGTCCGTCCCCCTTTTTAATCCTTCCTTTGGGGATCCCAAAAAAGAGTCTATTGTGTATTACCCTTACTTGTCTTCCGCAGTGTGTGTCCTATCCTGTGCTTTCGTCTCTGTCACATATCTTTGTCCACTGTTTTTGCGTGGTACTTTCAATTTCTATATTACTTATTTTGAGTTGTCATTTTTATAATTTTATTCTGCACAAGCATCCAGTAATGAAAGTCAGTATCTTTGTGACCGTCCTTTTTTTGGTTGTTCTCCTTGTTTATAGTGTTATAATTTCACTGATTCATTCTTGGATGCACTCATATGTGCTTACTGATCATGAAAACACCTTTCTGAGTTGGCTCAATTGACTTGGAATTATAGAGGGAATGGGGGAACTGGTTGGTCTCGAGACAAGACGCTGGCCTCGTGATGGAGAGATTGTGGGGTCAAATCCCGGCTGCACCAATTAGGATTTTTATTTATGATTTCTCTCTGCGGCAGCCACCCCTGGTCTCAGCAGTGGTGGCCGGCATGAAATGTCAATTACTTATGGACTGAAAAAAAAAAACTATTATACCTCAGAAGACGGAGTTATCTGCCTGTGCGGCGAGGGACCACGGCTGCCAAGGAAAAACGGATTAACACGCAAAATTCAGTTCCTAGTCTCTAGGGACTGAGAGGTCAAAGCTGGGAAACGCAATACATATATATATATATATATATAAATAATAGAGGGAATGGAAAATATGTCGGATCAGAAGCACACAATATCACAGTTTAATTTAAACAAAGGCGGGAACAAAATAATCCGAAGGAAGAGAGGTGGTAACAAAAGTTAAAGGGGAATTGCGTAAAGGAAGAATCCATTCCAAAATGGCTTCAGGTACACCACAGTTTCCAATTGATCTCTCCTTTTTTTATCCACGCTTTCCTCAACATTTTTATTACATCCTTCTGCTAAAACCCACAGTGGCCTCTAAAAACATCTGTGATAAAAGCGGTCAGTGACTCTTAACTCAATGTCAGGATGGGTGAACCAGAATTGATCAAGATATTATTCCATCAGCTGTTTCCATCTGTGGTGGCCCTGAGATCAGACCAGGCGAGTAGAAATCGAAGAAGGGAGACAACCCATAACCTAAAACATTTAGTCGACACATGATCTTATTGCACAACGTACAACTCAAAAGTGTTTAGATCCCCTCCTCAACACACTCCCAAGTATGAAGCACACCTACCGCACACTAGCGCCCCTCCTCAACACACTCCCAAGTGTGAAGCACATCCACCACACACTAGCGCCCCTCCTCAACATACTCCCAAGTATGAAGCACATCTACCACACACTAGCGCCCCTCCTCAACACACTTCCAAGTATGAAGCACACCCACCACACACTAGCGCCCCTCCTCAACACACTCCCAAGTATGAAGCACATCCACCACACACTAGTGTCCCTCCTCAACACACTCCCAAGTATGAAGCACACCCACCACACACTAGCGTCCCTCCTCAACACACTCCCAAGTGTGAAGCACACCCACCACACACTAGCGTCCCTCCTCAACACACTCCCAAGTATGAAGCACACCCACCACACACAAGCGCCCCTCCTCAACACACTCCCAAGTATGAAGCACACCCACCACACACTAGCGCCCCTCCTCAACATACTCCCAAGTATGAAGCACACCCACCACACACTAGCGTCCCTCCTCAACACACTCCCAAGTATGAAGCACATCCACCACACACTAGTGTCCCTCCTCAACACACTCCCAAGTATGAAGCACACCCACCACACACTAGCGTCCCTCCTCAACACACTCCCAAGTGTGAAGCACACCCACCACACACTAGCGTCCCTCCTCAACACACTCCCAAGTATGAAGCACACCCACCACACACAAGCGCCCCTCCTCAACACACTCCCAAGTATGAAGCACACCCACCACACACTAGCGCCCCTCCTCAACATACTCCCAAGTATGAAGCACACCCACCACACACTAGCGTCCCTCCTCAACATACTCCCAAGTATGAAGCACACCCACCACACACTAGCGCCCCTCCTCAACACACTCCCAAGTATGAAGCACACCCACCACACACTAGCGCCCCTCCTCAACACACTCCCAAGTATGAAGCACACCCACCACACACTAGCGCCCCTCCTCAACACACTCCCAAGTATGAAGCACACCCACCACACACTAGCGCCCCTCCTCAACACACTCCCAAGTATGAAGCACACCCACCACACACTAGCGCCCCTCCTCAACACACTCCCAAGTATGAAGCACACCCACCACACACTAGCGCCCCTCCTCAACACACTCCCAAGTATGAAGCACACCCACCACACACTAGCGCCCCTCCTCAACACACTCCCAAGTATGAAGCACACCCACCACACACTAGCGCCCCTCCTCAACACACTCCCAAGTATGAAGCACACCCACCACACACTAGCGCCCCTCCTCAACACACTTCCAAGTATGAAGCACACCCACCACACACTAGCGTCCCTCCTCAACACACTCCCAAGTATGAAGCACACCCACCACACACTAGCGTCCCTCCTCAACACACTCCCAAGTATGAAGCACACCCACCACACACTAGCGCCCCTCCTCAACACACTCCCAAGTATGAAGCACACCCACCACACACACTAGCGCCCCTCCTCAACACACTCCCAAGTATGAAGCACACCCACCACACACTAGCGCCCCTCCTCAACACACTCCCAAGTATGAAGCACACCCACCACACACTAGCGCCCCTCCTCAACACACTCCCAAGTATGAAGCACACCCACCACACACTAGCGCCCCTCCTCAACACACTCCCAAGTATGAAGCACACCCACCACACACTAGCGCCCCTCCTCAACACACTCCCAAGTATGAAGCACACCCACCACACACTAGCGCCCCTCCTCAACACACTCCCAAGTATGAAGCACACCCACCACACACTAGCGCCCCTCCTCAACACACTCCCAAGTATGAAGCACACCCACCACACACTAGCGCCCCTCCTCAACACACTCCCAAGTATGAAGCACACCCACCACACACTAGCGCCCCTCCTCAACACACTCCCAAGTATGAAGCACACCCACCACACACTAGCGCCCCTCCTCAACACACTCCCAAGTATGAAGCACACCCACCACACACTAGCGCCCCTCCTCAACACACTCCCAAGTATGAAGCACACCCACCACACACTAGCGCCCCTCCTCAACACACTCCCAAGTATGAAGCACACCCACCACACACTAGCGCCCCTCCTCAACACACTCCCAAGTATGAAGCACACCCACCACACACTAGCGCCCCTCCTCAACACACTCCCAAGTATGAAGCACACCCACCACACACTAGCGCCCCTCCTCAACACACTCCCAAGTATGAAGCACACCCACCACACACTAGCGCCCCTCCTCAACACACTCCCAAGTATGAAGCACACCCACCACACACTAGCGCCCCTCCTCAACACACTCCCAAGTATGAAGCACACCCACCACACACTAGCGCCCCTCCTCAACACACTCCCAAGTATGAAGCACACCCACCACACACTAGCGCCCCTCCTCAACACACTCCCAAGTATGAAGCACACCCACCACACACTAGCGCCCCTCCTCAACACACTCCCAAGAATGAAGCACACCCACCACACACTAGCGCCCCTCCTCAACACACTCCCAAGTATGAAGCACACCCACCACACACTAGCGCCCCTCCTCAACACACTCCCAAGTATGAAGCACACCCACCACACACTAGCGCCCCTCCTCAACACACTCCCAAGTATGAAGCACACCCACCACACACTAGCGCCCCTCCTCACACACTCCCAAGTATGAAGCACACCCACCACACACTAGCGCCCCTCCTCAACACACTCCCAAGTATGAAGCACACCCACCACACACTATCGAAGTCCTCAGCTCAAATGCTGGAACTCTGTTTCGTCAGGGAAGACCCTGCCCCCAACTTCCGTAGTGCCTCTTACAACATGCGTGGCAGGTGACAGTGGCGGCTCTATACTTTTCTCCTCTGACCGTCCCGGTAGCAACACGGGCGACCCACGGAAATGTCACCTGAAGATGAATGTGTTAGGCCGATAGGAGCAGAGTTTAGCTGCAATCTACAACACAGGGCCTTCCTCTTAACAAAAAAATAAATAATTTTAAAAGTGAAAAAGTCAGGATCTGCATCACTTAAAAGTAAATTAAAGAAATGTTTCCTTACCACTAAGACTAAAATTAGCATCTTTGAATCCAGTGGAGTAAGCATCCATACTACGGTATCGATCAGAATCGAGGACAATTAGAAAATTTGTAAGACTCAAAATATCATCATCATCATCAAATACCGGGCCTGCTAGCGTAGGTGATCATGTATCTCCACAACTTTCGATCTCGATAATTATTTATCATTTCTGTTGTTGACCTTCTGTCAAGCCATTCTCTTAAGCTGTCTGATATTTTTTCTCTTTGCTTCCCTCTATCTCTTCGTCCCTCAATTTTCCAGTTGTTACCATATATTCCAGTTGTTCTCTTCTCATTAAATGGCCCAAAAAATGATTATTGTTTCTTCCCAATATTGGAAATTAGCTATCTTTTTGCTTTGACCTCTTTCAGAAAATATTCATTACTCTTCTTAGCTGTCCATGGTATTCTCAACATACTTCTGTAAAACCACATTTCTACAGACTCCCGTGAATATAAATACTACAGACTCAAAATATACGCCTTTCAAAATGAATGTTTTTGCATTATAATGCTTCTTCTCTTGGTCTATTCCACTTTCCAACAAAGATCTCCACAAGGAAACTAACGGTGATGACACCACTACAAAAGCTCAAATATACGATGGTGCTATATAGACCATATACTCGGAGTGCTCTTGACGGCTACATTGGGAGTAGATCTTCGTTGGACTCCAGATGGCAAGAAAAAGGGTGGAAGACCAACAGAGACAGCGACAAGTGGTTATTAAAAAAGTTATGAGAAATGGCATCACAAGAGGTGGGTTTGCAAATCTGGCTTAAGACAGACAGCAGTGACGATCTCTAGTGGTGATAAGAGCATGAAAAGGTTAGAGTGAGTTTTCGGACGATCGATGAAGAGAAGTAGACCTCATGGGATAAGAAGATCACAGTGTGTTTCTTTCTTTCTTTCTTTCTTTCTTTCTTTCTTTCTTTCTTTCTTTCTTTCTTTCTTTCTTTCTTTCTTTCTTTCTTTCTTTCTTTCTTTCTTTCTTTCTTTCTTTCTTTATCTGTCTCTCTCTCTGGACATTACTCGAGGAAGCATTAAAGACACACACATACAAGAACACCGAATCATTGCTTTTAAATACTCTCACTTCAAGCCAAATTGTGGAAAACGGAGTGTGTCAGTCGCAGTGCAGGCTTGTGGTAAGTAATAAGGACACACCTACACATATGATTGTTGACCAAGCGACAAGTTCATCGTGTGTCATGTTGTTCCTACCCCTTCGTCGTGAAATGGAACAAAACATCAAACTCGCATGATCAACATGACTCTGTGTCACACCTTATCGACATAGTTCAGTGTCACATCTAATCGACTTGACTCAGTGTCGCATCTAATCGACATAGCACAATATCACATCTAATTAGCATGGCTCAGTGTCACATCTAATCAGCAAGGCTCAGAGTCACATCAGATCGACATTACTCAGTGTCACATCTAATCGACATAGCTCAATGCACATCGAATTAACATAGTAGCTCAATGTCACATCTAATTAGCATGGCTCAGTGTCACATCTAATTAGCATGGCTCAGTGTCACATCTAATTAGCATGGCTCAGAGTCACATCTAATTAGCATGGCTCTGAGTCACATCTAATCGACACAGCTCAATGCACATCGAATTAACATAGTAGCTCAATGTCACATCTAATTAGCATGGCTCAGTGTCACATCTAATTAGCATGGCTCAGTGTCACATCTAATTAGCATGGCTCAGAGTCTCATCTAATCGACACGGCTCAGAGTCACATCTAATCGACATGGCTCAGAGTCACATCTAATCGACATGGCTCAGAGTCACATCTAATCGACATGGCTCAGAGTCACATCTAATTGACATGGCTCAGAGTCACATCTAATTTGCATGGCTCAGAGTCACATCTAATTGACATGGCTCAGAGTCACATCTAATTGACATGGCTCAGAGTCACATCTAATTTGCATGGCTCAGAGTCACATCTAATCGACACGGCTCAATGTTACATCAGATCGACATGGCTCAGTGTTACATCTAATCGACATGGCCCAGTGTCACATCTAATCGACATAGCTCAGTGTCACATCTAATCGGCATGACTCAGTGTCACATCTAATCGACATGGCTCGGTGTCACATCTAATCGACACGACTCAATGTCACATCTAATCGACACGGCTCAATGTCACTTCTGACCGACCTGGCTCAGAATTAAATTAGATTGGTCTGGCTCAGTGTCACATCTAATCCACATGGCTCAGTGTCACATCTAATCGACATGGCTCAATGTCACTTCTGACCGACCTGACTCAGGATTAAAGTTGATTGACCTGGCTCATTGTCACATTTGATCACCTTTCTTTTACATAGGAAATCTGTTGTACCCATTTTAAAGAGCTTAAAACATTCGCCGTAGTTGAGAATTGAACCAAAACCACCTACACAGTACAAGATTACACTAACCTGTTTGCCGCCGGGGGTTGAAATCATTACATGTTCTATTTCCATCACTATATATTTCATTTATATAAAATATATAAATTATATAAATTATATCTCCCCTCGACGCTGAAAGGCAAATGAGGAAGGAAATAAGAAGAAGAGGAAGATATATATATATATATATATATATATATATATATATATATATATATATATATATATATATATAAAATCTGGAGTCTGTAGAAATGTAGTTTTACAGAAGAATGTTGAGAATACCATGGGCAGCTAAGAAGAGTAATGAAGATGTTCTGAAAGAAGTCAAAGCAAAATGAGAGCTAATTTCCAATATTAGGAAGAAACAATCATCATTTTTTGGCCATGTAATGAGAAGAGAACAGCTGGAATATATTGTAACAACTGGAAAAATTGAGGGACGAAGAGATAGATAGAGGGAAGCAAAGACAAAAAATACCAGACAGCTTAGGAGAATGGCTTGGCAGAAGGTCAAAATCTGAAATGATAAATAACTGTCGAGATCGACAGTTGTGAAGAGACATGATCACCTACGCTAGCAGGCCCGGTACTTGATGATTATGATATATTTAATTCAAGCTTATATTTTTAATTAGCTTTTGTCTGGGTTTGATATGAGAAAGAAAGAATCAATTTGAAAAAAATACGTAGCAGGAAGTACAGCATAAATAAAGCCCGCAAATGTAAGAATGAAAAGACTTATGAAGCTAGGAAGAAAATTAAATATATTTAAGGGTGAGTAAATATTCAATAAATAAAGAGGTAGAGAAATAGAGGGAAAAACTGGAAATTTAATTATTTTCTTATTAAGGAAGGGAGTGTAAACTCAGTCCAGGTAAATTAGTAGCTAAAGGAAAACATACGCCAAAGAGAACCTGTAAAATATCATCATCATCAAGTACCATGCCTGCTGACGTAGGTGATCGCTCTCTCCACAACTTTCGATCACAACAGCTATTTATCGTTTCTGTTGTTGACTTCTACCAAAACATTCTCTTAAGCTGTCTGGCATATTTTCTCTTTGCTTCCCTCTATCTCTTCGCTCCTCAATTTTCTCAGTTGTCACGATATATTCCAGCTGTTCCCTTCTCATAACATGGCCAAAAAATGATGATTGTTTGTCCCTAATATTGGAAATTGTTCTCTTTTTGCTTTGGCCTCTTTCAGAACGTTTTCATTGCTCTTCTTAGCTGCCCATGGTATTCTCAACATTTTTCTGTAAAACAACATTTCTACAGCCTCCAGTAATGTTCTTGTCTGTTGTCCTATTGTCCATGATTCACATCAACCTTTAAATAGAAACGATAATTGTAATAACTCAAAGCGGGGGAGAGAATGAAAAGGAGATATCGAAGGAGAACTTAAAGGGCATTTTATAAACACTAGTGTCAGGTTTAAGTACTTGCCAGAGAAACTCTCAAACTTACAGAAGCCAATGTGTTAAAGAAATACATGGACAGGCAACAAGAGGCAGCATTTGTTGATAGCGAACACAGCTGTGCGCTGATGAAGATGGGAACTATATTCAGAACTTATTCAAGTAGTGTATCCTGCGACAAATTATTATTTTTCTGAGCCTTCGTGTTAAAATTGTAACGGTTGGCCTACATAACTAACACCTGCATGTTTTATTCTGTCCAGGTTTTAGAATGAGAAACGCATCTAGGAGTCGGCTGCCAACGAAATAATCAATTGAACAGGTGTGGCGAAACAAAATATAAATATCTTGTTCCAGCTGCATTTTTACGAAACAAGACATGACCCTCATAGCTGGGTTTGGATATGTACATGGCAACTGGAGAGCATTCCTATATTATTCAAACATAGCTCTTATTTTATTATACAAATTGTCCAAATATACACACAGACGTCAATTTGTGGCTGTAAATAACGGAAACTATGATTTTATCATCTTGTCGTTGCTAGTACAGGTGCCAACTATCAATACGCATAATAGCATTGGTTTGTGAATCAGATAAGTGGAAGCAACAACGTTCGAGCTTTTATTAAAGGCTGAACTGGCACTGTTAAAACCCTGGGAAAAAATAAGCAGGTCAATATTTTATGTAATTAATAGATATGGTTAATAGATATGATTAATAGATATTATTAATAGATATGATTAATATATATGATTAATAGATATGATTAAAAGTTACGTTGTGAAGCCAACACTAGATTTGGACGCTAGGCTCAAGAATAGTAAGAAAAATAACCACTACCGACATGAAAATGAAATGAAATTATGAAATGTGTTGGGCGCAAGGAAATGTCAAGGATATCGCCTGAGAGATAACATCAGAAAAGAGGAAGTGAGAAAAAGCTATAAATAGTTCCCGCCTTAGAGAACTTAAAAAAGAAAGAACAGATAAAATTATCTGGCAACGTGATAAGACAAAAGACCAAAAAAAAAATACAACGAGCATTTAATAAACGTGAAGAGAACACCAGATTCAAGGGTCGACCACGAAAAAGAGGATTGATGGAATATTAGAAACACTAGGAAACATAAGTTGCAGAGGCCAACAGAAAAGCAAAACGCCACAAGCTATATCACCCCACGACGCTGACAGGTAAACAAGGAAGGAAATCAGAGGAAAAAGAAGAAAAATAGATACGATTTAATCATCTTCATCAAGTACCGGGCCTGCTGGCGTAGGTGATCATGCCTCTTCATAATTTTAGATCTCGACAGTTATTTATCATTTCATGTTGTTGACCTTCTTGCAAGCCATTCTCTTGAGCTGTCTGGTATCTTTTCTCTTTGTTTACCTCTATCTCTTCGTCCCTCAAATTTTCCCAGTTGTCATAATATATTTCAGCTGTTCCATTCTCATTACATGGCCAAAAAAAATGGGGATTGTTTCACCATAATAGTCGAACTTAGCTTTCTTTTTGCTGTGGCCTCTTTGTGCTGTTTTCATTACTCTTTTTAGCTGTCCATGGTGTTCTAAACATTCTTCTGTTAAACAACATTTCTACAGCCTACTGTGATTTGTTTGTCTGTTGTCCTATTCTCCATGATTCACATCAATATATTAAGACAGGCTCTACATAATATTTAAGAACTATTTTTCTTATTTTTGTTGTCAATAATGGATTACTTAGTATCTTCCTCATTTCTGGAAAGCTGCTTTTGCCTTAGCTATTTATCTAGCGTACAGTAGTTTGATGACGATCGGGTATCACCTGTAGCACGTGTTGTCCTCTACCAAACGGGGGGTACTCTATTGAAATCCCCATTAACGTTGTTGTCGAGAATTCTATAACTGTGACGAACAATGGTTATACAAAGAACTTACAACACTGGTTTTCTTTGCCTTCCGTCGATTTGTTTACGGTTGACTCCGCTAGCCTTTGACTAAAAAGTCTCACCCACATGGCAGTATGGTTGTTTTACTTTAAGGTACCCTACATTATTTCACCCAGCCTTAAATGGGTACCAGATTTTTCTGGGAAAGTAAAGCGGCGCGGGCGTAATACCGACCACATTACCCCAAAAATCGTGTGCCGAAGGTCTGTAAAATTTATGGTCACTAACACCATATTCCCTAAACGCCACTTGGCGTGACGGTGCACTTTACTATTTGTTACCCTACCTTAGCCATTCACTCTCCCGGGCATACCTGCAAGGCATCCGCAGGTTGTGCTGTCTACTGCATATAGTAGTGGGTAAATCTACCTGACCTGACAAAGTACGATTTAATTCTTCTTCTTTCTTTCCTCATTTGCTTTTCAGCGTCGAGGGGAGATATAATCTGCGGTCTTTTGCTCTTCCATTTGCCTCCGCTGCTGTTATAATTCCTAGTGTTTCTAATATTCCATGAATCCATATTTTTCGTGGTCGACCCTCGGGTCTTGTGTTCTGGCAACGTTTATTGCGGGCTCGTTGTGTTTTGACCATTCTGCATTGTCACGTTACCAAACCATTTTATCTGTTGTTTCTTTATATATTCTATGACGGGGGCTATTCCTAGCTTTTTTCTCATTTCTTCATTTCTGATCTTGTCTCTCAAGCTGTTCCCTTTCATTCGTCTAACACATTTCATCTCAGTAGATGTTATTTTTCTTATTGTTCATGCATTTAGGGTCCAGCACTGACATTGGCAGCACAACGTTGGAAACGATTTAGTACGATAATATAATATCAATATCAGTAGTTGATGCTGAAATGACACTGCTTTTTATTGTGGGGCCAAACAATCACTTTTATATTGAAGTTAATCAATAATCGATTTTTGTTGAAGCAGTTTAAAACTATTGTTTTCCAAATTAGCTGGAAAAAATTAAATTCTTCTGAAGTATTTAAAATAACTACCTGATTTTTTTTAGTAGTTCAATAATTACCCGATAGTAACGTAATAATAAAAAAGCTTCTTATACACAAGTAATTCAATAGCTACTGTATAATGATTTAGGTCATGACATATTACCACGAGCGCCAGTATAGTAAGCATTCTATGATACATTATCACGAGAACAATAAAGTATTGTATGATACATTACCACAAGCGCCAATAAAATAAGCATTCTATGATACATAACCGCGAGCACCAGTAAAGTATGTATTTTATAATACATTACCACGAGAGAAGAAATTATTCTATGATACATTACTACGTGCACCAGTAAAGTATGCATTCTCTTTATACATTACCACGAGCACCAGTAAAGTAAGTATTCTATGAGACATTTCCACGAGCGCCAGTAAAGTAAGTATTCTATGAGACATTTCCACGAGCGCCAGTAAAGTAAGTATTCTATGATACATTACCACGAGCGCCAATAAAGTAAGTATTCTATGAGACATTTTCACGAGCGCCAGTAAAGTAAGTATTCTATGATACATTACCACGAACGCCAGTAAAGTAAGTATTCTATGATACGTTACCACGAACGCCAGTAAATTAAGTATTCAATGACACATTACAACGAGCGCCAGTAAAGTAAGTATTCTATGATACATTGCCATGAACACCAGTAAAGTAAGTATTCTATAATAAATTACTACGAGCGCCAGTAAAGTAAGTATTCTATGATCCATTGCCATGAACACCAGTAAAGTAAGTATTCAATGACACATTACTACGAACGCCAGTAAAGCAAGTATTCTATGATCCATTACCACGAACGCTAGTAAAGTAGGTATTCTATGATACATTGCCACGAACGCTAGTAAAGTAGGTATTCTATGAGACATTGCCACGAACGCCAGTAAAGTAAGTATTCTATGATCCATTACCACGAGCGCCAGTAAAGTAGGTATTCTATGATACATTGCCACGAACGCCAGTAAAGTAAGTATTCTATGATACATTGCCACGAACGCCAGTAAAGCAAGTATTCTATGATACATTGCCACGAACGCTAGTAAAGTAAGTATTCTATGATACATTGCCACGAACGCCAGTAAAGCAAGTATTCTATGATACATTGCCACGAACGCCAGTAAAGTAAGTATTCTATGATACATTGCCACGAACGCCAGTAAAGCAAGTATTCTATGATACATTAACAGGAGCACCAGTTCTTCTTCAGCGTTCAAGTCTAGTGATCGTGCGATATTGACACTTTTTCCTATTTCATGATGGAAAGGTAAGAACTTCATCACGACAAACGATGAGCTGGTCGCATTGTCGGTACTCGTATTTGCGTTTATCTCTTCATTTTCCCCATTAACTCTGCGCCGTGGCTGACACACTCCGTCTTTAGCAGGCTGGATCTTGACTAGTTTTCCTTC
Source organism: Megaustenia siamemsis (assembly GCA_032433765.1). Taxonomy (NCBI): domain Eukaryota; kingdom Metazoa; phylum Mollusca; class Gastropoda; order Stylommatophora; family Ariophantidae; genus Megaustenia; species Megaustenia siamemsis. The sequence continues at coordinate 30,337,599 of JAVIAB010000106.1, forward strand.
TCGTAGGATGGATGCTGGTGAGAGCTGTTACGCCCACCCTGCCCGTGGTTTCTGTCTTGGTGCTCTCCCATAGCCCTTCCTTCTTCCGATGGTAACTGCTAGACAGCAGTGGTTTGTTTTCTGGGGTGTCCTTCCCCGTGGATAGAACTTTGGATGTGGCTCTTACTCTCATGGCCTGTCCCGTCGTTGGACATATGGAGCGTATTCTTTTATTAATTGGATGCAACAGTTCCACTGTTGCCTCCCACCCCGTCCTGATAGAAGAGGCCTACCATCTGGACCTTGATTCATGAGGTCAGATCTGCAGTCCCGTTTCCATGATTAAGCTAACAGTTCTCTCTGGGTCGTGACGGGTGCCCCATAGTTTCTGCCTTAGTACAGCACCCACGAGCAAAGTAATAGTGTTCTAGCTGTGGCGTCAAAGCGATCACGGTTTGATCATCCTCTGACACACACCAGTGGGTCCAACTGAACGAAAACATGAACTTCTGGTTCTCTGAGTTAGGGAAGCTTTAACAGCTCTTCAACCCTGACCTTTCAACTGTTCAACCCTGACCTTTCAACTGTTCAACCCTGACCTGGCCATTAAAAACACTACATACATGTTAAGATATCATTTGTGCCGTTTTAACATCATTCTCACATGCTCCAAAAAATGTTTTGTCTTGAAATTAATCATTATCATGACACGTTTCATTTACGAACAAAATGTATATACAAATTGTAAATTGATGACGTTATGTTGTTAATAACTTTACGTCACGTGATTATGTCCAAACCAAAACATAGTTGGCGTTAAGGAGTTAAAATCCGTGAAAGTGTATAGATAAAAAGTTCCACTGTTGTGAACTTCCCCGGTGAAGCGGAGTACATGCATGTGATCTGAAATCCTCTACAGTGTGCGTGATAGTGTGTTCTGTGTTGATTGCAATATACGTCATCGTTGGAATACCGGTCAATATGACGGTTAGGCGTCAGGAACTTTTAATTGCTGTGTCTGAAAAGTGTTCCATGTAGCAGTTTCCGCATATTCCAAGTCCGGCTTGCTGCAGGAGCTACTGAGTTAAGTGCTCTGTGCACACCGTGAGCTGTGTGTATCATCCGTGTTGGTCATGTTTCGATATTCCAATGGTTTACGATGAATGCTGATATCGTATGACAGGGAACAGTTGGCTGTGTTCACTATCTGTGCAGTTTCGCCTTATGTCTTTTGGCGTGTGCTGAGACGGCTATGATGGGGACTACAGCTACATTTCTTTGTTTTGGAGATGAGTTAATGATTCGGATGATTCCACTGGCACGGACGGTTGAGCAATTATGGATTTTAATTCGTTTGCAGTGATACCGGGGCCTTCCATAACCATAACCATAATCCGTGAAAGTCAATCTTTAGAGATAGAAGCAGGAAGGTGACATGATATCAAAATGAAGCCATGCTGAAGTCGGCTGATAGAAATGGAAACTATGGTCAAGCTCAGTAAGTCCCTGCCTATTGCATGAAACAGTTCATCTACTTATTTTACTTCTTCTTCTCGTTTTTCTTGTTTTTCATCTTGTTCTTGTTTTTCTTCTTCTTGTTTTTCTTCTTCTTGTTTTTCTTTCTTCTTCTTCTTCCTGTTTTTCTTCTTCTTTGTCTTCTTGTTTTTCTTGTTTTTCTTCTTCTTTTTCTTCTTCTTGTTATTCTTCTTCTTCTTGTTTATCTTCTTCTTCTTGTTATTCTTCTTCTTCTTGATTTTTCTTCTGCTTCTTGTTTTTTCTTCTGCTTCTTGTTTTTCATCTTCTTATTTTTCTTCTACTTCTTGTTTATCTTCTTCTTCTTCTTCTTCTTGTTATTTTTCTTCTTGTTTTTTCTCTTCTTCTTCTTCTTCCTGTTTTTCTTCTCTGTTTTTCTTCTCCTTGTTTTTCTTGTTTTTCATCTTGTTCTTGTTCTTCTTCCTCTTGTTTTTTCTTCTTCTTCTTGCTTTTCATCTTCTTCTTCTTCTTGTTATTTTTCTTCTTGTTTTTTTTTCTTCTTCATCTTATTCCTGTTTTTCTTCTCCTTGTTTTTCTTGTTTTTCATCTTGTTCTTGTTCTTCTTCCTCTTGTTTTTTCTTCTTCTTGCTTTTCATCTTCTTCTTCTTCTTTTTATTTTTCTTCTTGTTTTTTTTTCTTCTTCTTCTTCTTCTTCCTGTTTTTCTTCTCTCTTTTTTTCTCCTTGTTTTTCTTGTTTTTCTTCTTCTTCTTGTTATTCTTCTGCTTCTTGTTTTTCTTCTTCTTCTTGTTTTTCCTCTTCTTGTTTTCTTCTTCTTGTTGTTTTTTCTCCTTCTTCTTATTTTTCTTATTCTTGTGTTTCCTCCTCTTCTTCTTCTTCTTGTTATTCCTCTTCAACTTCTTGTTTTTTCCTCTTCCTCTTCTTCTTGATTTTCTCCTTCTTCTTGTTTTGCTTCTTCTTCTTGTTTTTCCCCTTCTTCTTCTTCTTCTTCTTCTTGTTATTCCTCCTCTTCTTCTTTCTTGTTTTTCTTCAACTTCTTGTTTTTCTTCTACTTTTTGTTTTTTTTCTTCTTCTTGTTTTTTCTTCCTCTTCTAGTTTTTCATCTTCTTTTGTTTTTCTTCCTCTTCTTCCTCTTTTTTTCTTGTTTTTCTTTTTTCTTCTTCTTATTTTCTTCTTATTATTATTATTTTCTTCCTCTTCTACTTTTTGATTTTCTTCTGCTTCTTGTTTTTTCTTCTAATTTTCTTCTTCTTATTATTATTTTGCTTATTATTCTGCTACTTGATTTTCTTCTGATTATTATCATTTTCTTCTCCTTCTTCATGATTTTCTTCTTCTTCTTCTTGATTTCTTCCTCTTCTTATTTTACCTCTTCTTCTTCATGATTTCTTCGTCTTCTTATTTTCTTCTTCCCTTGATTTTCTTCATCTTGTTTTCTTCTTCTTCTTCTTCTTCTTCTTCTTCCCTCTCCCTCTTCTTCTGTGCTATCAACATAAATGGTAATAATTTCAAAGAATTAAGCAATGGACAGCCCAAGGCTGGTAATATGTCCATACTGCCTATTCAGGTATGGTACTGGGAAGAGCATTTTCTAGTTACTTACCGTATTGTGATCATGATTGAAGCAGATGTTCGACAATCATTTCGCACCAGTCACATCCAGCGGATCTTCTATCCTTAAGTTGCTAACGAGGTGATACTTCCATTTGTCAGATTCTCACTGGCCGGAATCATAAAAATTGTTACTTTTTTTTTCACACAGAGTTTGCAATAAAAAAGTAAAGTACCCCCATCACGCAAAGTGGCGTATAGGGAAATATGGTGTTAGTGACCATATATTTTACAGACCTTCAGCACATGATTTTTTGGGGTAATGTGGTCAGTATTACGCCCGTGCTGCTTTACTTTCCCAGAAAAAAAATCCGGTACCCATTTAAGGCTGGGTGAACCCGGAAGCCGTCGGTTGGGATAGAACCCTACCCCTTTTACTTATTAACCATCGTTATTTATTATATTATCATCATTTACTTATTGTGTAATTTATGTATTAATGTCTATTTTGTTTTATTTATTTGTATCCATTGATTTCATTATTACAATTTTGTTATTTGGAATACTTGCTTACAACTTGCAAAATACAAGAAAAATGATATCGCGAACGACAAAATGAGAGGATACTAGATAGTTTGGTGTCATGGCATGGAAAACAAGTGAAAACATGAAAGACTTGATCACCTCCTCTAACTGGTATGGCACATGATGATGATGATGATGATGATATAATTATTTATTATTATTTAATTAGTATTTATCTATTTATTTTTTAAAATATTTATTAATTATTCGCCTATTTATATATTTATTTTGAGTAACTTATGGTTAGTAAGTAAACAATAATAAATGAGTATATAGATAGTAAGTAAATAATGACACATAAATAGATAGATAGATAGATAGATAGATAGATAGATAGATAGATAGATAGATAGATAGATAGATAGATAGATAGATAGATAGATAGATAGATAGATAGATAGATAGATAGATAGATAGATAGATAGATAGATAGATAGATAGATAGATAGATAGATAGATAGATAGATAGATAGATAGATAGATAGATAGATAGATAGATAGATAGATAGATAGATAGATAGATAGATAGATAGATAGATAGATAGATAGATAGATAGATAGATAGATAGATAGATAGATAGATAGATAGATAGATAGATAGATAGATAGATAGATAGATAGATAGATAGATAGATAGATAGATAGATAGATAGATAGATAGATAGATAGATAGATAGATAGATAGATAGATAGATAGATAGATAGATAGATAGATAGATAGATAGATAGATAGATAGATAGATAGATAGATAGATAGATAGATAGATAGATAGATAGATAGATAGATAGATAGATAGATAGATAGATAGATAGATAGATAGATAGATAGATAGATAGATAGATAGATAGATAGATAGATAGATAGATAGATAGATAGATAGATAGATAGATAGATAGATAGATAGATAGATAGATAGATAGATAGATAGATAGATAGATAGATAGATAGATAGATAGATAGATAGATAGATAGATATTAAGCAAATAATAATAACAAATAAACAATAATTAAATAAAAATAAATAAATAATAAATAGATGATAAAAAATAATAATAATAATAATTTAATTTCCCTATTGCTTTTGTGATCCAAGTGTGCCGACAGGATAAAAGGGAAAGCGACTTTCCATTGTTTTGAGAATATGCCTGACAGAGAGTGTTTAGTAGATTGCTGAGAATCTATTCAAAAGAGTTGCCTGTGTGTAGGACATTAAGTTCCTGGACTGAAAGACCCAAAACAGATTGCTCCGTCGTGAGTGGACATACTGCTTGTTCAATGTATCAATCCATAGAAAAATCGTATACATCTTTTGTACTGATCTTTCGAGGATCTACGGGACTCGGACTGACATGTTTGTCTCAGGGGCATCTATAGTGGTCGAGGACTTAAGTTTGACAGGAGAGATATGCTGAAGTTTCTCTGTCACTATTCATTGAAGAGTGACAAGTTTCTCTATCACACAAGTGTGACACAAAAGTAATGATTGGGATGGGGAGTCTCCGAAAATAGGAAGTCACAATTGCCAAGTGTTCTCCAGCTACAGTTATGTACAGATGGTACGATGCTACTTGTGGTCTACTCTCTTATTCTAGTTATTCTGATCACTACTTCCATCATCGTCATCATCAATACTGCCCCTGCTGGCGTAGATGATCATGTCTCTCCAAAACTGTTTATATCGTATTTGTTATTACACTTGCTGGCTTAATAATTCTAACCTCTACCAAAAAACCACTGATATATTTTCAATCTGTTCCCTTCCATTCTTGTTTATATGAACTGCTGCACTGTAACGTTTATTAATTCATCATCATGTATAATAATGGTTGTCGTAGGCAGCCATGTTCGTCCACGATTCTTTGTCCACGGTGCATTGTATCAATTCTGCTGTTGACTGTTTACCGAGCCACATAACCAAGCTATCTAGTATTTTCTCTCTCTCTCTCTCTTTTTTTTGTCCGTGATCTCTCTTTCTCTGTGCTTTTCCAGGTTGGGGTCATGTATTCCAACTTCCCTCTTGTCATAATGAGCTTAAAAAATTCAATTGTTTCTGACTGTTTTTTTATGGGTTCTCTTTTTGTGTTGTTCTCTTTGAAACCTTCCTTGTTAGTATTTTTAACTGTCCAGGGAAATCAGGGGACAATATTCTTCTGAGATAACAGCTTTACATTTAAGAATATTGAAAGACAATCTCTGCGTTCCGGTAAAAAAAGAAATTCATCAAGGCAGACAGTTTATTACATATTATTTGGGACCAGTGGACAGTGTAGCGTAAATGAATAGATAGCAAGAAGCGACCCATAGCTGACTGTTGGTATCAGTTAGCAAAAGCTGGTTAAAACGTCATTTTTCTTATGATGGTCAAGGAAAACAGGCTAACCAGTCAAGTAATGTAAGTAGAGACAAAAAAAAATGAAAAGAAAGCGCGATCTCCAAAATTGTTGTGCTAAACTTGGATATGTCGGGCCAATCGCCATAGATGTAGAAACTCGATGTTAACCACAGTTCAAATGACATCGACGTAAACCACAGTTCAAATGACATCGACGTAAACCACAGTTCAAATGACATCGACGTAAACCACAGTTCAAATGACATCGACGTAAACCACAGTTCAAATGACATCGACGTAAACCACAGTTCAAATGACATCGACGTAAACCACAGTTCAAATGACATCGACGTAAACCACAGTTCAAATGACATCGACGTAAACCACAACTCAAAATATCTTAACGTAAACCACAACTCAAATGACATCGACGTAAACCACAACTCAAATATGACATCGACGTAAACCACAACTCAAATGACATCGACGTAAACCACAGTTCAAATGACATCGACGTAAACCACAACTCAAATGACATCGACGTAAACCACAACTCAAATTATCTCAACGTAAACCACAACTCAAATGACATTGACGTAAACCACAACTCAAATGACATTGACGTAAACCACAACTCAAATTATCTCAACGTAAACCACAACTCAAATGACATCGACGTAATCCACAACTCAAATTATCTCAACGTAAACCACAACTCAAATGACATGGACGTAAACCACAACTCAAAATATCTCAACGTAAACCACAACTCAAATGACATCGACGTAAACCACAACTCAAATGACATCAACGTAAACCACAACTCAAAAGACATCGTCGTAAACCACAACTCAAATGACATTGACATAAACCACAACTCAAAATATCTCAACGTAAACCACAACTCAAATGACATGGACGTAAACCACAACTCAAATGACATCGACGTAAACCACAACTCAAATGACATCGACGTAAACCACAACTCAAATGACATCAACGTAAACCACAACTCAAAAGACATCGACGTAAACCACAAATCAAATTATCTCAACGTAAACCACAACTCAAATGACATCGACGTAAACCACAAATCAAATTATCTCAACGTAGATCACAACTCAAATGGCATGGACGTAAACCACAACTCAAATGACATCGACGTAAACCACAACTCAAATTATTTCAACATAAACCACAACTCAAATGGCATGGACGTAAACCACAACTCAAATGGCATCGACGTAAACCACAACTCAAATGACATCGACGTAAACCACAACTCAAATTATCTTAACGCAAACCACAACTCGAATATGACATCGACGTAAACCACAACTCAAATTATATTAACGTAAACCACAACTCAAATGGCATGGACGTAAACCACAACTCAAATGGCATCGATGTAAACCACAACTCAAATGACATCGACGTAAATTACAACTCAAATTATCTTAACGCAAACCACAACTCAAATATGACATCGACGTAAACCACAATTCAAATTATCTTAACGCAAACCACAACTCAAATGACATCGACGTAAACCACAACTCAAATTATCTTAACGTAAACCACAACTCAAATGACATCGACGTAAACCACAACTCAAATTATCTTAACGTAAACCACAACTCAAATGACATCGACGTAAACCACAACACAAATTATCTTAACGCAAACCACAACTCAAATATGACATCGACGTAAACCACAACTCAAATGGCATCGATGTAAACCACAACTCAAATTATCTCAGCGTAGACCACAACTCAAATGGCATCGACGTAAACGACAACTCAAATTATCTCAACGTAGACCACAACTCAAATGGCATGGACGTAAACGACAACTCAAATGACCTCGACGTAAACCACAACTCTTTGTGTGTGTGTGTTTATGTTAAATGATAGATTGCCACGCAATATTTATATAATATTTATATAGTGTTATCTCTATATCTTTGTAGATACTTATACATCGTAATTTATCTCAAGTTCAGACTGTGATACAAGCGGCGTATTGCGGGTGCCCTTTCTGTCATATGGAGCGTATTCTTTTATTAATTGGATGCAACAGTTCCACTGTTGCCTCCCACCCGTCCTGATAGAAGAGGCCTTCCATCTGGACCTTGATTCATGAGGTCAGATCTGCAGTCCCGTTTCCATGATTAAGCTAACAGTTCTCTCTGGGTCGTGACGGGTGCCCCATAGTTTCTGCCTTAGTACAGCACCCACGAGCAAAGTAATAGTGTTCTAGCTGTGGCGTCAAAGCGATCACGGTTTGATCATCCTCTGACACACACCAGTGGGTCCAACTGAACGAAAACATGAACTTCTGGTTCTCTGAGTTAGGGAAGCTTTAACAGCTCTTCAACCCTGACCTTTCAACTGTTCAACCCTGACCTTTCAACTGTTCAACCCTGACCTGGCCATTAAAAACACTACATACATGTTAAGATATCATTTGTGCCGTTTTAACATCATTCTCACATGCTCCAAAAATGTTTTGTCTTGAAATTAATCATTATCATGACACGTTTCATTTACGAACAAAATGTATATACAAATTGTAAATTGATGACGTTATGTTGTTAATAACTTTACGTCACGTGATTATGTCCAAACCAAAACATAGTTGGCGTTAAGGAGTTAAAATCCGTGAAAGTGTATAGATAAAAAGTTCCACTGTTGTGAACTTCCCCGGTGAAGCGGAGTACATGCATGTGATCTGAAATCCTCTACAGTGTGCGTGATAGTGTGTTCTGTGTTGATTGCAATATACGTCATCGTTGGAATACCGGTCAATATGACGGTTAGGCGTCAGGAACTTTTAATTGCTGTGTCTGAAAAGTGTTCCGTGTAGCAGTTTCCGCATATTCCAAGTCCGGCTTGCTGCAGGAGCTACTGAGTTAAGTGCTCTGTGCACACCGTGAGCTGTGTGTATCATCCGTGTTGGTCATGTTTCGATATTCCAATGGTTTACGATGAATGCTGATATCGTATGACAGGGAACAGTTGGCTGTGTTCACTATCTGTGCAGTTTCGCCTTATGTCTTTTGGCGTGTGCTGAGACGGCTATGATGGGGACTACAGCTACATTTCTTTGTTTTGGAGATGAGTTAATGATTCGGATGATTCCACTGGCACGGACGGTTGAGCAATTATGGATTTTAATTCGTTTGCAGTGATACCGGGGCCTTCCATAACCATAACCATAATCCGTGAAAGTCAATCTTTAGAGATAGAAGCAGGAAGGTGACATGATATCAAAATGAAGCCATGCTGAAGTCGGCTGATAGAAATGGAAACTATGGTCAAGCTCAGTAAGTCCCTGCCTATTGCATGAAACAGTTCATCTACTTATTTTACTTCTTCTTCTCGTTTTTCTTGTTTTTCATCTTGTTCTTGTTTTTCTTCTTCTTGTTTTTCTTCTTCTTGTTTTTCTTTCTTCTTCTTCTTCCTGTTTTTCTTCTTCTTTGTCTTCTTGTTTTTCTTGTTTTTCTTCTTCTTTTTCTTCTTCTTGTTATTCTTCTTCTTCTTGATTATCTTCTTCTTCTTGTTATTCTTCTTCTTCTTGATTTTTCTTCTGCTTCTTGTTTTTTCTTCTGCTTCTTGTTTTTCATCTTCTTATTTTTCTTCTACTTCTTGTTTATCTTCTTCTTCTTCTTCTTCTTGTTATTTTTCTTCTTGTTTTTTCTCTTCTTCTTCTTCTTCCTGTTTTTCTTCTCTGTTTTTCTTCTCCTTGTTTTTCTTGTTTTTCATCTTGTTCTTGTTCTTCTTCCTCTTGTTTTTTCTTCTTCTTCTTGCTTTTCATCTTCTTCTTCTTCTTGTTATTTTTCTTCTTGTTTTTTTTTCTTCTTCTTCTTATTCCTGTTTTTCTTCTCCTTGTTTTTCTTGTTTTTCATCTTGTTCTTGTTCTTCTTCCTCTTGTTTTTTCTTCTTCTTGCTTTTCATCTTCTTCTTCTTCTTTTTATTTTTCTTCTTGTTTTTTTTCTTCTTCTTCTTCTTCCTGTTTTACTTCTCTCTTTTTCTTCTCCTTGTTTTTCTTGTTTTTCATCTTGTTCTTGTTCTTCTTCTTCTTGTTTTTTCTTCTTCTTGCTTTCGTCTTCTTCTTCTTCTTTTTATTTTTCTGCTTGTTTTTTTTTTCTTCTTCTTCTTCTTCCTGTTTTTCTTCTCTCTTTTTCTTCTCTTGTTTTTCTTGTTTTTCTTCTTCTTCTTGTTATTCTTCTGCTTCTTGTTTTTCTTCTTCTTCTTGTTTTTCCTCTTCTTGTTTTCTTCTTCTTGTTGTTTTTTCTCCTTCTTCTTATTTTTCTTATTCTTGTGTTTCCTCCTCTTCTTCTTCTTCTTGTTATTCCTCTTCAACTTCTTGTTTTTTCCTCTTCCTCTTCTTCTTGTTTTTTCTCCTTCTTCTTGTTTTGCTTCTTCTTCTTGTTTTTCCCCTTCTTCTTCTTCTTCTTCTTCTTGTTATTCCTCCTCTTCTTCTTTTCTTGTTTTTCTTCAACTTCTTGTTTTTCTTCTACTTTTTGTTTTTTTTCTTCTTCTTGTTTTTTCTTCCTCTTCTAGTTTTTCATCTTCTTTTTGTTTTTCTTCCTCTTCTTCCTCTTTTTTTCTTGTTTTTCTTTTTTCTTCTTCTTATTTTCTTCTTCTTATTATTATTTTTCTTCCTCTTCTACTTTTTGATTTTCTTCTGCTTCTTGTTTTTTCTTCTTATTTTCTTCTTCTTATTATTATTTTGCTTATTATTCTGCTACTTGATTTTCTTCTGATTATTATTATTTTCTTCTCCTTCTTCATGATTTTCTTCTTCTTCTTCTTGATTTTCTTCCTCTTCTTATTTTACCTCTTCTTCTTCATGATTTCTTCGTCTTCTTATTTTCTTCTTCCTTGATTTTCTTCATCTTGTTTTCTTCTTCTTCTTCTCTTCTTCTTCTTCTTCTTCTTCTTCCCTCTCCCTCTTCTTCTGTGCTATCAACATAAATGGTAATAATTTCAAAGAATTAAGCAATGGACAGCCCAAGGCTGGTAATATGTCCATACTGCCTATTCAGGTATGGTACTGGGAAGAGCATTTTCTAGTTACTTACCGTATTGTGATCATGATTGAAGCAGATGTTCGACAATCATTTCGCACCAGTCACATCCAGCGGATCTTTCTATCCTTAAGTTGCTAACGAGGTGATACTTCCATTTGTCAGATTCTCACTGGCCGGAATCATAAAAATTGTTACTTTTTTTTTTCACACAGAGTTTGCAATAAAAAAGTAAAGTACCCCCATCACGCAAAGTGGCGTATAGGGAAATATGGTGTTAGTGACCATATATTTTACAGACCTTCAGCACATGATTTTTTGGGGTAATGTGGTCAGTATTACGCCCGTGCTGCTTTACTTTCCCAGAAAAAAAATCCGGTACCCATTTAAGGCTGGGTGAACCCGGAAGCCGTCGGTTGGGATAGAACCCTACCCCTTTTACTTATTAACCATCGTTATTTATTATATTATCATCATTTACTTATTGTGTAATTTATGTATTAATGTCTATTTTGTTTTATTTATTTGTATCCATTGATTTCATTATTACAATTTTGTTATTTGGAATACTTGCTTACAACTTGCAAAATACAAGAAAAATGATATCGCGAACGACAAAATGAGAGGATACTAGATAGTTTGGTGTCATGGCATGGAAAACAAGTGAAAACATGAAAGACTTGATCACCTCCTCTAACTGGTATGGCACATGATGATGATGATGATGATATAATTATTTATTATTATTTAATTAGTATTTATCTATTTATTTTTTAAAATATTTATTAATTATTCGCCTATTTATATATTTATTTTGAGTAACTTATGGTTAGTAAGTAAACAATAATAAATGAGTATATAGATAGTAAGTAAATAATGACACATAAATAGATAGATAGATAGATAGATAGATAGATAGATAGATAGATAGATAGATAGATAGATAGATAGATAGATAGATAGATAGATAGATAGATAGATAGATAGATAGATAGATAGATAGATAGATAGATAGATAGATAGATAGATAGATAGATAGATAGATAGATAGATAGATAGATAGATAGATAGATAGATAGATAGATAGATAGATAGATAGATAGATAGATAGATAGATAGATAGATAGATAGATAGATAGATAGATAGATAGATAGATAGATAGATAGATAGATAGATAGATAGATAGATAGATAGATAGATAGATAGATAGATAGATAGATAGATAGATAGATAGATAGATAGATAGATAGATAGATAGATAGATAGATAGATAGATAGATAGATAGATAGATAGATAGATAGATAGATAGATAGATAGATAGATAGATAGATAGATAGATAGATAGATAGATAGATAGATAGATAGATAGATAGATAGATAGATAGATAGATAGATAGATAGATAGATAGATAGATAGATAGATAGATAGATAGATAGATAGATAGATAGATAGATAGATAGATAGATAGATAGATAGATAGATAGATAGATAGATAGATAGATAGATAGATAGATAGATAGATAGATAGATAGATAGATAGATAGATAGATAGATAGATAGATAGATAGATAGATAGATAGATAGATAGATAGATAGATAGATAGATAGATAGATAGATAGATAGATAGATAGATAGATAGATAGATAGATAGATAGATAGATAGATAGATAGATAGATAGATAGATAGATAGATAGATAGATAGATAGATAGATAGATAAATATTAAGCAAATAATAATAACAAATAAACAATAATTAAATAAAAATAAATAAATAATAAATAGATGATAAAAAATAATAATAATAATAATTTAATTTCCCTATTGCTTTTGTGATCCAAGTGTGCCGACAGGATAAAAGGGAAAGCGACTTTCCATTGTTTTGAGAATATGCCTGACAGAGAGTGTTTAGTAGATTGCTGAGAATCTATTCAAAAGAGTTGCCTGTGTGTAGGACATTAAGTTCCTGGACTGAAAGACCCAAAAACAGATTGCTCCGTCGTGAGTGGACATACTGCTTGTTCAATGTATCAATCCATAGAAAAATCGTATACATCTTTTGTACTGATCTTTCGAGGATCTACGGGACTCGGACTGACATGTTTGTCTCAGGGGCATCTATAGTGGTCGAGGACTTAAGTTTGACAGGAGAGATATGCTGAAGTTTCTCTGTCACTATTCATTGAAGAGTGACAAGTTTCTCTATCACACAAGTGTGACACAAAAGTAATGATTGGGGATGGGGAGTCTCCGAAAATAGGAAGTCACAATTGCCAAGTGTTCTCCAGCTACAGTTATGTACAGATGGTACGATGCTACTTGTGGTCTACTCTCTTATTCTAGTTATTCTGATCACTACTTCCATCATCGTCATCATCAAATACTGCCCCTGCTGGCGTAGATGATCATGTCTCTCCAAAACTGTTTATATCGTATTTGTTATTACACTTGCTGGCTTAATAATTCTAACCTCTACAAAAAACCACTGATATATTTTCAATCTGTTCCCTTCCATTCTTGTTTATATGAACTGCTGCACTGTAACGTTTATTAATTCATCATCATGTATAATAATGGTTGTCGTAGGCAGCCATGTTCGTCCACGATTCTTTGTCCACGGTGCATTGTATCAATTCTGCTGTTGACTGTTTACCGAGCCACATAACCAAGCTATCTAGTATTTTCTCTCTCTCTCTCTTTTTTTTTGTCCGTGATCTTTCTTTCTCTGTGCTTTTCCAGGTTGGGGTCATGTATTCCAACTTCCTCTTGTCATAATGAGCTTAAAAAAATTCAATTGTTTCTGACTGTTTTTTATGGGTTCTCTTTTTGTGTTGTTCTCTTTGAAACCTTCCTTGTTAGTATTTTTAACTGTCCAGGGAAATCAGGGGACAATATTCTTCTGAGATAACAGCTTTACATTTAAGAATATTGAAAGACAATCTCTGCGTTCCGGTAAAAAAAAGAAATTCATCAAGGCAGACAGTTTATTACATATTATTTGGGACCAGTGGACAGTGTAGCGTAAATGAATAGATAGCAAGAAGCGACCCATAGCTGACTGTTGGTATCAGTTAGCAAAAGCTGGTTAAAACGTCATTTTTCTTATGATGGTCAAGGAAAACAGGCTAACCAGTCAAGTAATGTAAGTAGAGACAAAAAAAAATGAAAAGAAAGCGCGATCTCCAAAATTGTTGTGCTAAACTTGGATATGTCGGGCCAATCGCCATAGATGTAGAAACTCGATGTTAACCACAGTTCAAATGACATCGACGTAAACCACAGTTCAAATGACATCGACGTAAACCACAGTTCAAATGACATCGACGTAAACCACAGTTCAAATGACATCGACGTAAACCACAGTTCAAATGACATCGACGTAAACCACAGTTCAAATGACATCGACGTAAACCACAGTTCAAATGACATCGACGTAAACCACAGTTCAAATGACATCGACGTAAACCACAGTTCAAATGACATCGACGTAAACCACAACTCAAAATATCTTAACGTAAACCACAACTCAAATGACATCGACGTAAACCACAACTCAAATATGACATCGACGTAAACCACAACTCAAATGACATCGACGTAAACCACAGTTCAAATGACATCGACGTAAACCACAACTCAAATGACATCGACGTAAACCACAACTCAAATTATCTCAACGTAAACCACAACTCAAATGACATTGACGTAAACCACAACTCAAATGACATTGACGTAAACCACAACTCAAATTATCTCAACGTAAACCACAACTCAAATGACATCGACGTAATCCACAACTCAAATTATCTCAACGTAAACCACAACTCAAATGACATGGACGTAAACCACAACTCAAAATATCTCAACGTAAACCACAACTCAAATGACATCGACGTAAACCACAACTCAAATGACATCAACGTAAACCACAACTCAAAAGACATCGACGTAAACCACAACTCAAATGACATTGACATAAACCACAACTCAAAATATCTCAACGTAAACCACAACTCAAATGACATGGACGTAAACCACAACTCAAATGACATCGACGTAAACCACAACTCAAATGACATCGACGTAAACCACAACTCAAATGACATCAACGTAAACCACAACTCAAAAGACATCGACGTAAACCACAAATCAAATTATCTCAACGTAAACCACAACTCAAATGACATCGACGTAAACCACAAATCAAATTATCTCAACGTAGATCACAACTCAAATGGCATGGACGTAAACCACAACTCAAGTGACATCGACATAAACCACAACTCAAATGGCATGGACGTAAACCACAACTCAAATGGCATCGACGTAAACCACAACTCAAATTATCTTAACGCAAACCACAACTCGAATATGACATCGACGTAAACCACAACTCAAATTATATTAACGTAAACCACAACTCAAATGGCATGGACGTAAACCACAACTCAAATGGCATCGATGTAAACCACAACTCAAATGACATCGACGTAAATTACAACTCAAATTATCTTAACGCAAACCACAACTCAAATATGACATCGACGTAAACCACAATTCAAATTATCTTAACGCAAACCACAACTCAAATGACATCGACGTAAACCACAACTCAAATTATCTTAACGTAAACCACAACTCAAATGACATCGACGTAAACCACAACTCAAATTATCTTAACGTAAACCACAACTCAAATGACATCGACGTAAACCACAACACAAATTATCTTAACGCAAACCACAACTCAAATATGACATCGACGTAAACCACAACTCAAATGGCATCGATGTAAACCACAACTCAAATTATCTCAGCGTAGACCACAACTCAAATGGCATCGACGTAAACGACAACTCAAATTATCTCAACGTAGACCACAACTCAAATGGCATGGACGTAAACGACAACTCAAATGACCTCGACGTAAACCACAACTCTTTGTGTGTGTGTGTTTATGTTAAATGATAGATTGCCACGCAATATTTATATAATATTTATATAGTGTTATCTCTATATCTTTGTAGATACTTATACATCGTAATTTATCTCAAGTTCAGACTGTGATACAAGCGGCGTATTGCGGGTGCCCTTTCTGTCAGACAGACCTGATCGAACGGTACTTTACCAAAAGTTGCTACTACTCATGTGGAGTTGCGGGACCTCAGCCCATCCAGAATCTTCAGTGGAACCACGCTGCAAATGAAGGAACCCCCATAGGAACCTCTTAGAGCCCCCTGTACTTACCGGTTGTGCTCATGGTAAAAAGATACGTCGGATGTCATTGGAAACACCTGTGTTTCCTTTCCAGCTCTAGAGACTGCAGTTCCCATTCAGGGTCTGTTTTTGCCATGATCATCAAGTCCCATGGGCAGGTGATTAAGGTGACAGGTATTGACTTGGGGGAGAATTGCTTCTCCCAATTAGCGTCCTCTTGATCGTCTTCAAAATGAACACAAAAGCCGACCAGCAATGGTGATCTTGGACTTTTACCAAACAAAAATGACGATCTTGGACTTTTACCCAAACAGCAATAGTGATTTTTAACTTTTACCCAAACAAAAATAACGGTCTTGGACTGTTACCCAAACAGCAATGGTGATCTTGGACTTTTACCCAAACAGAAATGGTGATCTTGAACTTTTACCCAAACAGCAATAGTGATTTTTAACTTTTACCCAAACAAAAATAACGGTCTTGGACTGTTACCCAAACAGCAATGGTGATCTTGGACTTTTACCCAAACAGCAATGGTGATCTTGAACTTTTACCCAAACAGCAATGGTGATCTTGAACTTTTACCCAAACAGCAATGACGATCTTGGACTTTTACCCAAACGGCAATGGTGATCTTGAACTTTTACCCAAACAGCAATGACGATCTTGGACTCTTACCCAAACGGCAATGGTGATCTTGGACTTTTACCCAAACAAAAAATGACGATCTTGGACTTTTATCCAACAGCAATGGCGATCTTGGACTTTTATCCAACAGCAATGGCGATCTTGGACTTTTATCCAACAGCAATGGCGATCTTGGACTTTATCCAACAGCAATGGCGATATTGGACTTTTATCCAACAGCAATGGCAATCTTGGACTTTTATCCAACAGCAATGGCGATCTTGGACTTTTATCCAACAGCAATGGCGATCTTGGACTTTTACCCAAACAGCAATGGTGATCTTGAACTTTTACCCAAACAGCAATGGTGATCTTGAACTTTTACCCAAACAGCAATGGTGATCTTGAACTTTTACCCAAACAGCAATGGCGATCTTGAACTTTTACCCAAACAAAAATGACGATCTTTGACTTTTACCCAAACAGCAATAGTGATCTTGGACTTTTACCCAAACAAAATGACGATCTTTGACTTTTACCCAAACAGCAATGACGATCTTGGACTTTTACCCAAACAGCAATGACGATCTTGGACTTTTACCCAAACAAAAATGACGATCTTGGACTTTTACCCAAACAGCAATGGCGATCTTAGACTTTTATCCAACAGCAATGGAGATCTTTGACTTTTATCCAAACAGTAATGGCGATCTTGGACTTTTATCCATCAGCAATGGCGATCTTGGACTTTTATTCAACAGCAATGGCGATCTTGGGCTGTTATCCAACAGCAATGGGTGTTCTTGGACTTTTATCCAACAGCAATGGTGATCTTGGACTTTTATTCAACAGCAATGGTGATCTTGGACTTTTATCCAACAGCTATGGTGATCTTGAACTTTTACCCAAACAGCAATGGTGATCTTGAACTTTTACCCAAACAGCAATGGTGATCTTGAACTTTTACCCAAACAAAATGACGATCTTTGACTTTTACCCAAACAGCAATGGTGATCTTGGACTTTTACCCAAACAGCAATGACGATCTATGACTTTTACCCAAACAGCAATAGTGATCTTGGACTTTTGCCCAAACAAAAATGACGATCTTTGACTTTCACCCAAACAGCAATGACGATCTTGGACTTTTACCCAAACAGCAATGACGATCTTGGACTTTTACCCAAACAGCAATGACGATCTTGGACTTTTACCCAAACAGCAATGACGATCTTGGACTTTTACCCAAACAGC
Source organism: Megaustenia siamemsis (assembly GCA_032433765.1). Classification (NCBI taxonomy): domain Eukaryota; kingdom Metazoa; phylum Mollusca; class Gastropoda; order Stylommatophora; family Ariophantidae; genus Megaustenia; species Megaustenia siamemsis. Next base: position 30,355,674 of record JAVIAB010000106.1, read on the forward strand.
AATGACGATCTTGGACTTTTACCCAAACAAAAATGACGATCTTGGACTTTTACCCAAACAAAAATGACGATCTTTGACTTTTACCCAAACAGCAATGGTGATCTTGGACTTTTACCCAAACAGCAATGAAGATCTTGGACTTTTACCCAAACAAAAATGACGATCTTGGACTTTTACCAAACAGCAATGGTGATCTTGGACTTTTGCCCAAACAAAAATGACGATCTTGGACTTTTATCCAACAAAAATGACGATCTTGGACTTTTATCCAACAGCAATGGTGATCTTGGACTTTACCCAACAAAAATGACGATCTTGGACTTTTACCAAAAAAGCAATGGTGATCTTGGACTTTTACCCCAACAGCAATGGTGATCTTGGATTTTTACCCAAACAGCAATGGTGATCTTAGACTTTTACCCAAACAAAAATGACGATCTTTGACTTTTACCCAAACAGCAATGGTGATCTGGACTTTTACCCAAACAGCAATGAAGATCTTGGACTTTTGCCCAAACAAAAATGACGATCTTGGACTTTTATCCAACAAAAATGACGATCTTGGACTTTTATCCAACAGCAATGGTGATCTTGGACTTTTACCCAAACAAAAATGACGATCTTGGACTTTTACCAAAAAAGCAATGGTGATCTTGGACTTTTACCCCAACAGCAATGGTGATCTTGGATTTTTACCCAAACAGCAATGGAGATCTTAGACTTTTACCCAAACAAAAATGACGATCTTGGACTTTTACCCAAACAGCATTGGTGATCTTGGACTTTTACCCAAACAGCAATGGTGATCTTGGATTTTTACCCAAACAGCAGTAGTGATATTGGACTTTTACCGAAACAAAAATGACGATCTTGGACTTTTACCCAAACAGCAATGGCGATCTTAGACTTTTATCCAACAGCAATGGCGATCTTTGACTTTTATCCAAACAGCAATGGCGATCTTGGACTTTTATCCATCAGCAATGGTGATCTTGGACTTTTATCCAACAGCAATGGCGATCTTGGACTTTTATCCAACAGCAATGGCGATCTTGGACTGTTATCCAACAGCAATGGGTGTTCTTGGACTTTTATCCAACAGCAATGGTGATCTTGGACTTTTATTCAACAGCAATGGTGATCTTGGACTTTTATCCAACAGCTATGGTGATCTTGAACTTTTACCCAAACAGCAATGGTGATCTTGAACTTTTACCCAAACAGCAATGGTGATCTTGAACTTTTACCCAAACAGCAATGGCGATCTTGAACTTTTACCCAAACAAAAATGACGATCTTTGACTTTTACCCAAACAGCAATGGTGATCTTGGACTTTTACCCAAACAGCAATGACGATCTTGGACTTTTACCCAAACAGCAATGGTGATCTTGGACTTTTGCCCAAACAAAAATGGCGATCTTGGACTTTTACCCAAACAAAAATGATGATCTTGGACTTTTACCCAAACAGCATTGGTGATCTTTGACTTTTACCCAAAAAGCAATGGTGATCTTGGACATTTACCCAAACAAAAATGACGATCATGGGCTTTTACCCAAACAGCATTGGTGATCTTGAACTTTTACCCGAACAGCAATGGTGATCTTAGATTTTTACCCAAACAGCATTGGTGATCTTGGACTTTTACCCCAACAGCAATGGTGATCTTTAATTTTACCCAAACAGCAATGGTGATCTTGGACTTTTACCCAAACAAAAATGACGATCTTGGACTTTTACCCAAACACCAATGGCGATCATGGACTTTTGTTCAACAGCAATGGTGATCTTGGACTTTTATCCAACAGCAATGGTGATCTTGGATTTTTATCCAACAGCAATGGTGATCTTGTACTTTTGTTATAGTGTGACTCAGTCATGGGCGATAATGGAAGAATAGAAGAATATGACGATAGACAGAAGAATAAAAGAATGATGCGATGACGATGTGAGGTAGGATAGTTTTAGGCGGCGTAGAAAAGACACTCTTCAGAGGATTAGGAAGGAGACGTTAAGTCTACCCAACTCAGTCGCTGAGTCGTAATCAACTTGAAGATTACCAGTGAAATGCGTACAGGTGGTCAGCCTAAAGCCAGACAGATGTTTGCTCTGGTCGACAAAGTTGCGTAACGCAACGACACGGCCGCTGGTTCCTAGGAAACTCTTATATCGGCAGACGCCTTGAAGTCCAGTGAAGACCTGAGATGAAAGCGGACAACTAAACTGCCCCGCGTAATCAAAAGACCAGGTTATCTTTACGTTCAGCAGTGATTACTCTTTGAGTCTCTGAATTGGAAATCGCCTCGAGTTTTAGTTGTTAGGGGACGGACTTAGGAAGATGGACAGGTTCGACAGGACTCCTAAAGTAATAAGACTTTAGAGATAATTAAAAAAGGCGGAGCTAGAGAGATAGTGACGGTCAGGAGACGTAGGTTAGGCCGTATCAGTGGTCGGGGGGTGTGGTCACCTGGGACTTAAACCCCGAGACCCTGGGAACTAGGGAGATTTAGGAGAGGAGAGGCCCAGAACGCTTTTGGGGCGAGGAGCAGTAGCTAGAGAGACATTCAGCTACACTCGGTGAGACTCAGCTACACTCAGCAGACTCGAGACAATTCGGCCACACTCGGCCAGACTGAGCACATTCAGATACTAGTTCCTCAGCACTATCAGAAAGAGACAGGCAGATGTACTTAAGAATACTATACGGAGTATACGGTCAACAAGATAGATAGATAACCACAGATAGAACTTTATGAATACGAAACGGCCACACACAAAAGTTATTTGACAATTCATCATCGCCGATAGGCTATGTCAAGTAACACCAATAAAGACCTTGTTTATACTTGTACTAAAAAGACTGATGAGTTATATATGTGTGTCAAATGAAAGTACAAGTAGTAAGGACAGAAAGAAGTTTGAAAGAAACGCTGCAACATCCCATTACTTTCTGTTGCCGTGACGCAGGATTTTATTCTTTTAAAGAAGGACCTGGAAGAAAAAAAAAAAAAAGTAAGAATTTTCTCTTAACCAACTCTGACGTCCATCTACGCACTTCCAGCGTAAACCTACGCACTTCCAGCGTAAACCTACGCACTTCCAGCGTAAACCTACATACTTACAGCAACGAGTGCCGTCCTCATAATTTGCAAGTACCCATGAAGTTGAGCCTAGTAATGTGTTTGTGTACAACACACCAGCGAACCTTGTCTACAGAAGTTAATCAAGCCTAGCCATCTGTGTCCAAAATAGTACATCGAAGTCCAGTGTAAGAATGGCTGCCTGTTTGTGAGACTACACCCTGTTTATCTTAAAATCCCGAAGAAGCGACTAGAAGTGCCAACCCGCAGTGATCTTTCCCCGAGCTATATCAAAGTAGAAGTGAACATTCATATTCATAAAGTAGAACTTCCTGTAAGGAAAGAAGTAAAAGTGAAATAGACAGAGAGAACAAAATGTGAAAATGATGTCCACATTGAGAACCTGAAAGAAGACTAAGTAGTTAATTATTGTTTTAAATTAGTATATTATTGTGTAGTTGTTAGGATGTTACATAAGTGTGTTAGGTATTCCATGGACTTCAGAAGCATGTAAGTTGGATTTTTCTTATATATTTTAGAGATGCATATGATATGTTGTAACAAGGTTGTGTGAAGTAAATAAGTTTTTCTTGAGTGTTAGTGGAAGAAAGTAGAAATTCTTTGACTGATCTAAATAACTTGTGTGTTAATTTATACTTAATTTATAATTAATTAATTAATTATCAAGATGAAGAGAGGCATGACTCCCACTTTGCAGACCCTGCAAGAAATTAGTAGAGTCATCACCGGTTTAGAAAATAGTTTTAGACAGCAAGAAATGAGTGCCAGTATCTCAAATTACTCTGGCGACCCATCCATGTTCAGACAATGGATGGCAGAAATTGAAAAGTATGCTCTCATTTTTCCTATAAATGAGGAAGACAAGAAATTAATAGCTTTTAAAACAAGTAGAGGCGAAGTATCTGACTTCATCCAGAGAAGGCTAAAGAATGAACCTTCAAGCACATGGAAGTCCCTCAAGATAGAATTAAAAAACTAGGTATGCTGCTGTAGGAGATGCCTACACTGCTTTCATACTTTTGAGGAAGTTTAAACAAGAAAGAGGGGAGACAATAACTGCTTACAGTAATAGACTTTTAGAGCTAGCAGAGGAATCTGGTTTAGATACTGACAGTTTTGGTAGACAATTAATAGAGACTTTTATAGATGGACTAATATCCACAGATCTAAAACTACACTTAGCGAGGCTGAACCCTGAGACGCTAGATGAAGCGATTAATATCTCTATTAAAGAAATCGGGTTCATGAAGAAATTGAATTTAAACCTACCTAAAGAAAGCCCAACCATCAGTGAATGGTTTAATAAAAGAAAAATAGCAGAAAAGCCTAGGGAAGTTAATCAAGCGAGTATTAGATGGAGAAATAAGGGACGACTAAGTGAATTGAGTAAAGAAGTATATGCAGTGAGAAGGGAAACAAGGCATGTTCACGGAAGAAGATTAGCACCCCAGGAATCTAGGTGGAGATGGAATGACAAAAGACAAACTGCTGGACGTAAGAGCTATGAAATAAATAGTGTAGACAGGATTGAAATGAATAAAGTGAATGGTAAATCAAACTTTTGGACACATCATGTTAACCCAACACCCAGGCGTGGTTGGCAAGATCCCTCTGGAGTCAAAGAGAAGCGCGCAACCAAGCACGTGGATGCGAGAACGACCAAGTGGTCCAAATCAAACGGCCCAAACATCAAGACAAACAGACTGTCTAGCCTGAAACAAAACAAATTAATCAGAAAGGAGAAGGAATTAGAGGGAATGGAACATAATTTAGAAGATAAGTCGAGTCATGCGATCAGCAATAAAAATGAATGTATGTTAGTGAGAATTAAAGAGACTGAGAACAGAATGATCGACAGTGCTACACAAACAGAAGGTACTGATAGAGAAGTATTGGTGACACAGGTAAGCTGTGCACAAACACAGACTGTAGAGGTTAGAGGACAAACTAAACCTAATGATAAAATAACACAAACGAGGGAGGTGAAGAAACAAGTTAGAGACGCCTGTGTGGCTACAAACATCCTAGAAGATGTGATATCAAGAAAAGATGCCGAGATAAGAATTATGGAAAAGAGAAGTGAAAGAGATGAGTTGATGCTACTAGAGCTGAAAGACACAGTAGATAGGCTAGAGTGCAAAAACAAGTGTCTAGAGACAAGAATTAAAGAGCTTGAAGAACAAGAGTCTGAGACTGACAGACACAGTGTATGTATGATTCGAGAAGTTGATGAGATGAAAGCACAGAATAGCCAACTTTTAGGTGAAGTTAAAGTGTCCAAGGATTTAGTTGTAAGTTTAAGAAAGGAGAAATCAGAAGTAGATGACAAAGTAAAGAACCTAATACGAGAGAAGTCTGACTTAGAGGAAGAGGTAGCGTCTCTAAGGCGAAAGAAATCTACTACAGAAAATTTGAAGAAGGAAAACGAGAAAGGGAAACTTGATAGGACAGAGCGCAACAGTGATACAAATAGTGTAGAGGTTGTAAGTAAAAGTGCTGAGAAGAAAATTAACGAACTAGCAGTGTTTCATGCATTAGAGAAAGCAGCTGATAAATATGCGCGTGAAATGGACAAGGAATTAAAGGATATGGCAGATGGGGTAAAAGGTAGCAAGAAACGTCCTGAAACTGACAGATTGCCTACAATACGAGAAAGGAGGGTTGCTGCCATAAATGAAGAGTTTGAAAAGACCCAAATAGAAAAGGCAGAGCAAGTGAAATTTTGGCCATTGGGAACACCAGAACGTGATGCCATTATCGCTGAAAGAAGAAGAAAAGACGATGAAAGAGTCAAAGTAGACCTGCCTTTTGCCATACGATTGGGACGACGGCAAGAGTTTTTTGACCACCAGAAAGAAATAGATAAAGGTAACAGATTCAGAGAAGATCATAGGTCAGAAAGAGGAGACCTGACAACCACTAGTGATGGAAGAGATAAAAGATACAAAAAGAAGAAACATACATATTAAGAATTGTAATTATTTTACTTGTGGATGTTGTAACTAATAGGTGTAAGAGTCTACTAACTTTTAGACGAATTTTATATGTATAATGTCAGTGTGCACTGAATGATGAGTAGGAGTCTGTAAATGTACTGTTGCCTTAATGAGGAGACAGAACTATATGTATGAAGATGTTAGTGAGTCACCTGAAGTAAACAAACAAAATGGTAACCATGTTTACATCGGTTTAAAAAAAAGTTTGAGTCAAGTTAAGAGAACTTAGAATTTACAGGAAATAGAGTATGCATGGAGAGAGTCTTAGGAGACTAAGAAGAGTGAGTCAGTGACCCGAGTTGGAGAGACTCTATGAGTTATATAGGAATTCCAAGTGTGGAACAGCATTGTGAGATGTACACATGTGTGTATGAAGTGTGTTGTGGATAGTTTAATGGAAGTCTAGACAGACTAGATTCTGTATCAAATTTAAGTCATAATTTTGATTGCTATGTGTTTGTGATTACTCTATGCTTCAATGTTCGGTCTGTCCAAGACTGTGGGGTGTATGATTTGAGGAGAAACATGTTGTGAAATGCACATTTTTTAAAATACAATTTTATGAAAATGTAATTATATGTTGACGGGGAGAATTGCCTAAAATTTAGGAATATGCGGGGAGAAGGAACAGATAAGAAGACTGTCGACCCAACATGAGTTGACCAGTAAATTAAGCCTGTGGCTAAGAGATTCTGTAAGAAAGCGTATTGCTATGCAGACAACTTTATTAGCAGTGCCAGAAGAGCACGTGTTCAGGGAGAATAAGAGAACAGAGTAGACGGGTCTTGTTTCTTTTTCAGAACTGGCACAGATATGATGCCGAAGAAAGACTAAACACGTCTTATTAGGCAATTAAGAGAGTACAGTGCGAAGGCCGATCGAGCCTTAAATATTTCAGAATTGATGTTTCCACAAAATGTTTTGTATACATGAGACACATGTTGTGTCGCAAAGATGTTTATTGAATGTCATGATATTGTTGTAGAATTATGAATGTTGTATATGTAAACACCAATTACAGAACCTACCGGTTTAAATTAATAGACGGAAACAAATGTGGTTAGACATAGACAAAACAGACGATGACCTCAATTTAGCTGGCCTACATTCAGGCTAGGTCCAGAGTGACGTCACGTTAGTCAGAGGCTTCAAAGCAAAACAAAGTGGCATGGCAGAGCGATGTTGTAAGATGATTGTATACATGATGGATTTTTCTTTTGAGATTCCAGTTTATAGATGTTGAATTTGTATTTCTAATTGTTGTAATAATTGATGTACAATGAGAAAAAGGAAATTAGTTAGCCCATTAAGGAAGTAGAAAGAGAGCAGTCACACTATGTTTTTATTTTGAGTTAAATTGATCTATGAATATATCAATTCAACTGAAATGTTGACGGAGATATATGTTATAGTGTGACTCAGTCATGGGCGATAATGGAAGAATAGAAGAATATGACGATAGACAGAAGAATAAAAGAATGATGCGATGACGATGTGAGGTAGGATAGTTTTAGGCGGCGTAGAAAAGACACTCTTCAGAGGATTAGGAAGGAGACGTTAAGTCTACCCAACTCAGTCGCTGAGTCGTAATCAACTTGAAGATTACCAGTGAAATGCGTACAGGTGGTCAGCCTAAAGCCAGACAGATGTTTGCTCTGGTCGACAAAGTTGCGTAACGCAACGACACGGCCGCTGGTTCCTAGGAAACTCTTATATCGGCAGACGCCTTGAAGTCCAGTGAAGACCTGAGATGAAAGCGGACAACTAAACTGCCCCGCGTAATCAAAAGACCAGGTTATCTTTACGTTCAGCAGTGATTACTCTTTGAGTCTCTGAATTGGAAATCGCCTCGAGTTTTAGTTGTTAGGGGACGGACTTAGGAAGATGGACAGGTTCGACAGGACTCCTAAAGTAATAAGACTTTAGAGATAATTAAAAAAGGCGGAGCTAGAGAGATAGTGACGGTCAGGAGACGTAGGTTAGGCCGTATCAGTGGTCGGGGGGGGTGTGGTCACCTGGGACTTAAACCCCGAGACCCTGGGAACTAGGGAGATTTAGGAGAGGAGAGGCCCAGAACGCTTTTGGGGCGAGGAGCAGTAGCTAGAGAGACATTCAGCTACACTCGGTGAGACTCAGCTACACTCAGCAGACTCGAGACAATTCGGCCACACTCGGCCAGACTGAGCACATTCAGATACTAGTTCCTCAGCACTATCAGAAAGAGACAGGCAGATGTACTTAAGAATACTATACGGAGTATACGGTCAACAAGATAGATAGATAACCACAGATAGAACTTTATGAATACGAAACGGCCACACACAAAAGTTATTTGACAATTCATCATCGCCGATAGGCTATATCAAGTAACACCAATAAAGACCTTGTTTATACTTGTACTAAAAAGACTGATGAGTTATATATGTGTGTCAAATGAAAGTACAAGTAGTAAGGACAGAAAGAAGTTTGAAAGAAACCCTGCAACACTTTTACCCAAACAGCAATGGCGATCTTCGACTTTTATCCAACAGCAATGGTGATCTGGAACTTTTATCCAACAGCAATGGTGATCTGGAACTTTTATCCAACAGCAATGACGATCTTCGACTTTTATCCAACAGCAATGATGATCTTGAACTTTTATCCAACAGCAATGGTGATCTGGAACTTTTATCCAACAGCAATGACGATCTTGGACTTTTATCCAACAGCAATGGTGATCTTGGACTTTTATCCAACAGCAATGGTGATCTTCAACTTTTATCCAACAGCAATGGTGATCTGGAACTTTTATCCAACAGCAATGACGATCTTGGACTTTTATCCAACAGCAATGACGATCTTGGACTTTTATCCAACAGCAATGGTTATCTTGGACTTTTATCCAACAGCAATGACGATCTTGGACTTTTATCCAACAGCAATGGTGATCTTTTACTTTTATCCAATAGCAATGTCGATCTTGCACTTTAATCCAAACTGCAATGTCGATCTATTTTACTTTTACCTAAACAGCAATGCAGCGGTAGTTGATAATCAAACCTTGAGAGAAAGTTGGGCAACCCTGCGGGCCTCGTCCCATTAGGAACGACTTTATCACAAGTTACATCCATTATATCTATATATATAAAATTGTGCTAATCTCAAAGATAAATGGTGCTATAAATATTGTTTCTAATCCCTTTATCTACATGTTCACATAAAGTAGTATGTTCTGCAGCTGACTAAAGGTAATGTAATTGCCGTCAACGGATTTAAAGTATTTAAATCATGTAGCATAACCAAGGGTATGACGCTAGTGTGTGTGTTTGTTTCTTTGTGCGTGTGTGCTTTGTTGGGATTGTAAACTCTACGTATTTTCTGTTCGTTTTTGAGCAGTTTAAAGATTAAATGACGTCAGCATAAGACGAATTTCTGCAAGGTTGTTATTCTTATTGTTCTCTGTGCTGAAGTCCTACGTGGTGGAATGTGCTGAAGTCCTACGTGGTGGAATGTGCTGAAATCCGACATGCTAAAGACGTGCTGAAGTCCGACGTGCTGAAGTCCGACATGGTGGAATGTGCTGAAGTCCGACATGGTGGGATGTGCTGAAGTCAGACATGGTGGGATGTGATGAAGTCCGACTTGGTGGGATGTGCTGAAGTCCGACATGGTGGGACGTGCTGAAGTCCGACATGGTGGGACGTGCTGAAGTCCGACATGGTGGGACGTGCTGAAGTCAGGACATGGTGGGACGTGCTGAAGTCCGACATGGTGGGACGTGCTGAAGTCCGACATGGTGGGATGTGCTGAAGTCCGACATGGTGGGATGTGCTGAAGTCCGACTTGGTGGGATGTGCTGAAGTCCGACATGGTGGAATGTGCTGAAGTCCGACATGGTGGGATGTGCTGAAGTCCAACATGGTGGGATGTGCTGAAGTCCGACATGGTGGGACGTGCTGAAGTCCGACATGGTGGGACGTGCTGAAGTCCGACATGGTGGAATGTGCTGAAGTCCGACATGGTGGGACGTGCTGAAGTCCGACATGGTGGGATGTGCTGAAGTCCGACATGGTGGGACGTGCTGAAGTCCGACATGGTGGGATGTGCTGAAGTCCGACATGGTGGGACGTGCTGAAGTCCGGCATGGTGGGATGTGCTGAAGTCCGACTTGGTGGGACGTGCTGAAGTCCGACATGGTGGGGCGTGCTGAAGTCAGACATGGTGGGACGTGCTGAAGTCAGACATGGTGGGACGTGCTGAAGTCAGACATGGTGGGACGTGCTGAAGTCAGACATGGTGGGACGTGCTGAAGTCCGACATGATGGGACGTGCTGAAGTCCGACATGGTGGGACGTGCTGAAGTCAGACATGGTGGGACGTGCTGAAGTCCGACATGGTGGGACGTGCTGAAGTCCGACATGGTGGGATGTGCTGAAGTCCGACTTGGTGGGATGTGCTGAAGTCCGACTTGGTGGGATGTGCTGAAGTCCGACATGGTGGAATGTGCTGAAGTCCGACATGGTGGGATGTGCTGAAGTCCGACATGGTGGGATGTGCTGAAGTCCGACATGGTGGGACGTGCTGAAGTCCGACATGGTGGGACGTGCTGAAGTCCGACATGGTGGAATGTGCTGAAGTCCGACATAGTGGGACGTGCTGAAGTCCGACATGGTGGGATGTGCTGAAGTCCGACATGGTGGGACGTGCTGAAGTCCGACATGGTGGGATGTGCTGAAGTCCGACATGGTGGGACGTGCTGAAGTCCGACATGGTGGGATGTGCTGAAGTCCGACTTGGTGGGACGTGCTGAAGTCCGACATGGTGGGACGTGCTGAAGTCAGACATGGTGGGACGTGCTGAAGTCAGACATGGTGGGACGTGCTGAAGTCAGACATGGTGGGATGTGCTGAAGTCAGACATGGTGGAATGTGCTGAAGTCAGACATGGTGGGATGTGCTGAAGTCCTACGTGGTGAAATGTGCTGAAGCCTGACATGGTGGGATGTGCTGAAGTCCTACATGCTGGGACGTTCTGAAGTCCGACATGGTGGGATGTGCTGAAGTCCTACGTGCTGGGATGTGCTGAAGTCCGAAGTGCTGAAGTCTGACGTGCTGGGACGTGCTGAAGTTCGACGTGCTGAAGTCCGAAGATGACAAATATTACAGCTTTAATATAAAACACAATACAACTCACCAACGTCTACTTAACGTCGTTTCAAAGGAGGATTATAATGAGAACTATTCCTTCTTTTAGTCGTCGGGTGAACACGGGAAGATAGGAAGAAAGAAAGAAAGAAAGAAAGAAAGAAAGGAAGAAAGAAAGAAAGAAAGAAAGAAGGAAGAAAGAAAGAAAGAAAGAAAGAAAGAAAGAAAGAAAGAAATTTTTCTTCGGGTAAAAGCCGAACAGGAAAAAAAAAACCTCTACGCTCGCTGCGATCGAAAGATCTTCGCAATCAATAACAACAAACGACAATATACACACATACACACGCATATATAAAGGCAACCAAGAATAACAACAACCGCAAACAAAAACACTCATTCACGCATACATTAACTGCCTTTTAACAAACACTAAAAACCCTATTTTGTTATGTGGCCTACGTGTCGTCTGAATGCAATCTAAACTATCTATCTATTGACCTTTCGAGCCGTAACCGGCCCATAGGGCGTAGACCAAGATACACCTTCTCCTATATGAATTTTTGTTCCAGCAGTTTTCTTTTAAAGATATTTTATCAAATCTCGCCATCTGTCTCTGTTCTGTGCAAGCAGTTCTATCTCATTGAGGGAGCCGATTCCTGCTGCTCTTGCCTCTCTCATCAATGTTCTTCTCAGTGTCTCCCTGGGTCTTCCTCTTTTTCTTTTACCTGTTGTTTCCCATATGAGGGCTTGCTTTGCTATTCGATTATTATCTCTTCTCATCACATGTCCAACGTATGACCATCGTCTTTTCTTTATTACTGAAGATATTAGTGGTTGATTGGCGATTTCTCTAATTTCCTCGTTTGTTTTGAATTCGTTCCATTCTATACCAAGTATTTTCCTTAGACATTTATTTTCGAATGCGTTCAACTTTGTTTCTATATCTCTTGTTGTTTTCCAGCTTTCACACGCATACGTAAGGGTTGATAGTACATTTGATTTGAATAGCCTAAGTTTTGTGTTTGTGCTAATGAGTTTTGATTTCCACAACTTTTCAAGGCTTCTGAAAGACATTGCTGCTTTAGCCAGTCTGATTCTAATTTCTTTGCTCGTATCCCCTTCTCGATCAATGTGACTTCCAAGATAGATAAAGTGATCGATCTCTTCTACTGGTTTGTTTTCCATGTATATTTTGTCACTTGTTGGAATTAAACTTTTCATGACTTTAGTCTTTTCATGATTGACCTCAAGCCCAATTTTGCTGGCTATTGATGATAGTTCATTTGTGTTTTCCTGCATCGTTTTTATCTGACTGCTGATGAGAACTATGTCATCAGCAAAGTCGAGGTCCTCCAAATGGTCTCTTTGTATCCATTCGATGCCTTTATTACCAGTGCAGCATTTCTTCATTATGAAGTCCATAACAATTCCAAATAACAAGGGCGATAAAATACATCCTTGTTTAACCCCAGTTTCTATTGGGAAACATTCGCTCAGTCCTTCCTCTGTTCGAACTGCACATGTGTAACCATCATACATGTCTTTGATAATATTTATGATTTTTGATGGTAAGCCATATTGCTTCAGAATTTTCCACAAAGAATCTCTATGAATACTATCAAATGCTTTTTTGAAGTCGATGAAGTTAAGTACAAAAGGTTTTTGCTTTTCAATGTGTTCCTCCAATATAAGTCGTAGAGTGAAAATGTGGTCAAGACAGCTTCTCCCTTTTCTAAACCCAGCCTGTTCTTCACGCATTACTGTATCTATTGAATCCTTTATTCTATTTAGGATGATTTTACAGAATAATTTTGAGGCAACTGACAAAAGTGTCACGCCTCTCCAGTTGTTACAATCTCTAAGATTGCCCTTTTTTGGGATCTTAACAATGATTCCTTTTTTCCATTTATGAGGCGTCTTCTCTGTTTTCCAAATGATGTTGAACATTTTTTGGAGATGTATTAAATTATGGCTATCAATTGCCTTAATCTAAACTGCGTATTTCTTATTCATATTCCTGCTTGTCTAACCTCGGTGTTTCATCATCGAGTGTACCCAACTTTCTGTGTTTCGTCATTCGTGTTTACCGATTCTAATACATTGGTGGCATATCTCATTACAACATACCACCGTATCTCCTTTCCTCTCCCGATTCAGTTCAAGGCATCTGGTTTTGTGGCTCGATATTGGGTGAAGGTAGGGCGCATGGATAATAATAATGAGTCACCGCCCGTTGTTTAATTTATGACAGGATAAGTAAGGCGCAAGGTTAATAAAATAACGGAAAACCCAGACACAGGAAAAAAAAATAGTAGGGGGGAACTTTTCTAAGAACTCGATCAATGTAACAATATTCAATCAATCTTATGGATTAGTCATAATAGTCTGCAATGACTGCCAAAAACATAAATAGATAAACCATTACGTTTTTATCCCATTTATGGAGTCTTCTGGGAAGGTGTTATGTGGATTTGGTAAATAAAGATCGCATGTCCAGTGCAGTAATCAGGAAGTGTTCATGTTAGTGTTCAGTTGAACCCATGTCTGTGTTTCTTGATTGTATTTTAGAAGTCTTGATAAATTTTATCAGTTCTGAAACATGATTACAGTGTAATTCTGCTCTGGTATATTAAAAGTAATGATAAGAGACGCCATAACGTAAAATAAAATAAAAAAAGTAAGTAAAGTACCCCTGTCACGCCAAGTGGCGTATAGGGAAATATGGTGTTAGTGACCCTATGTTTTACAGACCTTCAGCACATGATTTTTTTGGGGGGTAATGTGGTCGGTATTACGCCCGTGCTGGTTTATTTTCCCAGAAAAAATCCGGTACCCATTTAAGGCTGGGTGAACCCGGAAGCCGTCGGCTGGGATCGAACCCTACCCCTTGTCCTTTGTAGTCCAGTTCACTAACCACTGAGCTATCGCGGCTCCCTATAACGTAAAATGATGACAATATTTGTGATTTTAAAAAAATGAAAAATGTGATTATTTTACACCAGAAAGGGTCCAATTTGTCAAATTGTGAAATATTTCTTCTCATAAAAGTTATTGGGACTAAATTATCAAAAACATAAAAAATTAACATAAATAAAATAAAAACATGTATTATATTCAGCTGTTTCTGGAAGCCTTTCCGGTCAGTGTTAGTTTCTATCGTAATTAGAGTCTGTTAGATCCAGTCTGATTGATTAATTTTTAAAACGTTGCACTGTGTTCTGCGCCAGAGGCCCAGTGCATCCGATTTAATCCAGCATTTTATTCAGGTTTGCTTTCCTTAGCCTTTGATTGTCCCCAATCTTCCTGCAAGGCAGCAGATTGTCTTTTATGTAGGGGGATTCTGCCCTTAGATGGTCTGCCCTCCCAGGCTTACGAGCACCATCTGCCCACGCTTGATGGGGTAAATAGTTGGTGATTAGACCGTCACCATCATTACGATGACGTAGCACACAAAAATGTCGTACACACAATTTCGCTTCCTTTGGATTCCCAATTACTCTAGTGAAAGCAGCCTACGGCAAACAAAATACGAAGCAAATTCCTTAAAGAGATAAAACTGTGGCTGACGAAGTACTTTACATTAATAAGTAACATGGAATTAACTTGCATCAAGGAATTCCAACAACGGTCACGAAAAGCACCAATGTGACGTAAAGCGCAGATCAAGACTAAACGCTGGAAGGTCGCATTTACAACACTTGATTTGTCAAAAAAGGACTGTTGCCGGTGTACAACTTCGCTTTAGCCGCACATATGTAATAAGTAGATCATCATTTATACTTCAGAAAAGTACTACAGAAAACCGAAATTAATCAGATTCCAAATAGACTTTTTGCAGCAATCGAGATAACGTGACCTAGATCCTCCATCTTACCGGATGACGTTCTGGTAGTAGGAGACTTTACTGCCACTCTGAAAGATGGGGATATAAGGAGTCCAATGTTTGAGGTGAAAAAGTGGAGGAATGGGAAATAGACAACAACCTATTCCTCATAAACTCTAGGGAAGACCCTCCAACCTTCTACTCAAGAAGATGGAAAACAACTTCCACTCCCGACCTAGCGTTTGCAACTAGAGACATATCTATCAAAATAACCAGAAAAGTGCTGAACCAACTTGGAGATAGTGACCATAGACCAGTCAAACTTTCAGTGCTCTTGCTCACAAACAGGAGTTGCAAATACCTCTTCACCGCTGGAACTATAAGAGAGCAGATTGGGCAAAGTTTGCAAGGCTCACGGATCCATATACTGCGGCTATCAACACCCACGAAAAGAAGGTCAATAATATGACAGAGCGATTAGCTAATGGCATCCTGAGAGCTGCTAAAGAATCCATTCCTAGAGGAGCAAGAAGAAACTACAAGCCATACTGGAGCAAGGAAATACAAAGACTAGAAGAGGAGCTGGACTCTGCCAGAGAACTAGCTGAAACAACACACAGCACAGAGAGCAACATTGTCTACAAAGCAGCCTCGGCCAAATACAGACGTGAGATCATGATATCAGCAAGACAGAGCTGGATAGACAAAACAGAGAGCCTTAATCTAGACAAAAATTGTCATAAACTATGGAAACTTGCAAAAGCTCTGAGTAACGAAAACAACTGCCGACCTCCAATATCATTAACACACAATCAGAACATCCTCACAGACAAAAGGGCAACAAATCTACTGATAGAGACTTATAAAAACATTAGTAGAATAAACTTTCCAATAAACAAACAGAAAGCTGCAAGGCGGGAAAACCAAGATGCAAAACGCATGCCTTTAGCACCAGAAGAGCATCAGACGACCATCTTTACCCCGACTGAATTAGATGTTGCCCTCAAAGGATTGAAGCTCAAAAGTTCCCCTGGTAAAGATGGAATCTCCAACGAAATGCTCCTAAATCTGGGACAGAAAGCAAAGAGCCAGCTTCTAAGGATAATAAATGCTAGCTGGAAGAGAGGTCATGTGCCAGAAATCTGGAAAGAAGCTATTATGGTGCCCATCCTCAAGTGTGGAAAAGACCCACTAGACCCAAGTAGCTATAGACCAATTAGCCTACTGAGCTGCCTGAGTAAACTCATGCAAAGGCTGGTTAACAGAAGACTTATGTGGCATTTGGAGACAAAACAACAAATCGTACCACAACAAAGTGGCTTCCGTCAGCACAGAACAACTGAAGACCTGGTCACCTACATTGCACAGGAAAAAGAGGATGCTCTACAAGAAAAGAAACACACACTGGCAGTGTGGGTCGACATGGAGAAGGCTTTTGATAGGGTTTGGTGAGAAGGTTTAAAGAACAAGCTTTTTAGACTTGGCATCCAAGGTCGTTTATTCAATTGGGTCTCTCAATACCTGCAGGATAGAACGGCCAGAGTACAAGTTCAAGGTCAACTAAGTAAGAAGGTCTCTATCGAACAAGGTGTCCCACAAGGCGGAGTCTTGTCCACAACACTCTTTTTAATTTTCATAAATGACATCGTAAAGGACATTCCAGCCAGAATACACTCAGCAATATACGCAGATGATCTGGCGTCATGGGCTCGCGAGGAAAGTATGTCGGTGGCTGGACACAGGATGCAAGATGCCCTAGGTGAACTTGAAAAATGGACGAACACCTGGTTCTTAAGAGTCAACGAAAAAAAAAAAACTACATATACAATTTTCAGCCTATCAAGAAAGACATTCTCTGCAAACTTGAAGATAAGATCATACACTCCCTATTGACCAAAACCCAACATATCTTGGTGTCACCATGAATCGCAGAATGACTTGGAAAAATCAGATAGACCGAGCAGGGAAAAAACCCAGAAAGCGAACAAATATTATGAAGAAATTGGCAAGAACGGACTGAGGGGCAGACAGCAATATTTTGAAAAGACTATACGTAGGAAGAGTCAGACTAGTTCCAGAGTATGGAGTCACAGCCTGGGCTATGGCTTCCAAATCACACCTTAGCAAAATTAACAGAACACAGAACCAAGCTGCTCGTATCATCACTGGTGCTATGAAATCTACACCTATCAAGACTCTAGAAACAGTAACAGGTTTACAACCCTTAGATGGCAGACGGGTCACTAAAGTATTGCAACAAGCGGAGAAATATAGAAAGCTCCTTAGTCACCCCATGCACCAAAAAATATCTGGTTCCGGAATTGTACGACTAAAGAGGAGCAACTTCGTTGCAATTGCCAATGAACTAACTACTGGAGACCCAGTACTTTCCCAAACAATATCGAAACCCTTGGGCCCATCTGATATGTCTTCTCATGGAAAGCATAAAATACCAGAACTTAAGGAAAATATAGCAGGAATCATGAAAAAAGGCACCCAACCAGACACATAAAGAAAACACGTAGCAGAAAAATACATACACGATACCTAACCACAGGAATTACTTGATCCCACATATACACAGATGGCTCTGCTACAAATGCCACCAGAAATGGAGGGGGAGGTGTGTTCTTGACGCTGAATAATCAGGACGAGATCAACAAGTCAATAGCTACTGGAAAATTCTCAAACAGCTTTAAAGTAGAAACTGAGGCCATCAGAGATGCTGCAACACTGGCTGCTCAACACAAAAATAACATTCACAATAAATTGGTGATTCTGACTGATGCACTGTCAGTATTAACAGCTCTAAAAAGCCCTAAGAACAATGAACTAAATGACTTGAGAACAACCCTGGACCAACTACGCAATAACTTCCAGAGAGTAGTCATTCAGTGGATACCATCACACTGTAATATACACGGGAACGAACGCGCAGACAATTAGCTAAAGAGGGAGGGAGATTACCACAAGAGAACCATCCGCTCAGTTATGATGAAGTCAAATCCATCCTCAAGGGTCAGTTCCATGAAAAATGGAAACGAGAACACCCAAAGCATAACGAGAGTGACGGATACCACCAACTATCAAGGAGGGATCAAGTCATCATACTTCGCCTACGCACTGGCCACAATAGAATGAGAAATCACATGTTCACCAAATTCAAAATAGGTACAACCAACCTATGCTACTGTACACTGGACAATAAGACTACAAAACGTGTTCCACAGGATTGTCCCCAGTACACGGACCTGAGAAAAGCAATATGGTCCACGCCCACCTCCCTGGAAGAAAAACTATATGGGGCAACCGATTCGCTTAAACAAACAGACAGACAGACAGACAGACAGACATGGTGAAGTTGGAAAATCAGTCACGTCATTAAACGAGAATCGGTCGAGATAATAAGGAAGTAGAATGAGGTGTGAGAAGCACTCAAGCGTAACACAGGTAAACATCTAGAGATAGGTAAATGTATATGTATACATATGTGAAATCTAGCAAACAATGCACGACGTTACTCAATAAATATGGGGATAAATGAAACTTAATAGGGTGATTAGAAGACTGGCGGTGCAGGGTGGTGTAAAGTCAGACATGAGTAGATAGAACATGCATGTGAGAAGCAATCCTCGCTCTCTTAAGTCTTTTTCTGCCACTTTAATCTACTGCCTCCGAGACTTGTTGAATGGTGATCACAGCATTTTAGCTTATCAAATTTAATATATATTTTTAAAAATTATCTCTATCTATCGTCCTTTCGAGCCGAAGGCACATAGGGCAGAATCACAATCTCAAAAACAGAAACCTTGCGTGCCAAAATAGCAAATATTGCAGAGATCGCTGCTTCTAATATTTATGAGTTATGTTTCCATAACAATACTTTTTACAATGACAGCTTGTCAAGCCATTGATCAACCTCCTTAGTCGCCTCTTACGACATGCCTGGAAGGTAACAGTGTCACTATTCTTTACTCCCTCATAATGTAGCCCCGGTAACACACGGTTAATTTTTTAAATTGTTACCACCGATTTCATCATATCGCCAGCTTCTCTACAGCTTGACGTATCAAAGTGTCAGATCTAGGGCAAGATTCATCCGATCCGAAAGAACTGCACACGCGGCGACGGCCTGAGAGGGCTACTGGATGGACTGGCATCGCCGTCTCGTCAAACAAACAAAGTTATTATAACAGCATATGTCGGCTGTCGGTGTATGTATATGTTGATTACGATACAGCATGTACAGTTCTTTCAAGTGCAAATAAATGAAGGTAGATAAGATGATAAAGTGGCTTTAAGTAGAAGAAAATAAGAAATAAAATAAAAATGTAAGAATTAAGAGAAAGTGATTATGAATATGAACAAAAAGAAGACCGAAGAATAAGAGAGATGGTTGGGTTAAGGGAAGGAAGGCAAAGAAGAATCATTTAAAAGTAGGAGGGAAAAAAATAATCAGAAGATTCCTAAGCAGAAATAGAAGAGATTTTACCCAAGAGAAAGTATAAGAGGAGAAACCAACCAGGAATATGTTATATATAGAAGAATACAGTCTATATGGGGAAGACATTGGGGATACATAGGTTTTGTTCAAAGAGTGGACAAAAGTAGACTCCCGCACTGTAATTTGTGGGTACTAAGTTGTCCTTCCTTTTTGAATTCCTATTCGCTGAACCAGGTCGGCAAGTCTTTTTCCAGACTTACATCGTGGAGGTTAAGAAAACTCTCGACCACTTTTGATATGACTAACTCTGAAACCAACAGTGAGCTATAAGTCGCTGCCAGTTTCTGCCTGGCGTTTTAGCCAAATTGCTCTTTAATTTAACCTTAATTTTTGTGTACATGTTTGTGTTACTTGGTAGCAACATTCATTTTGCAAAGCTGCTTTTATTTGAAATTTTTTTTTTCATTCGTTGTTCCACTCTCTTAGTCAACCTTTTAGTTAACAATCCATTCCTGGATTGAAATTCCTATTTCCCTATTATACAACAATAATAGTAAAAGACTACTGCATACGAGCTGAGCAGCAAAAATAATCAAGAGAATCTGTTGTTAAGGGAAGTTACAATATCATCATCATCAAGTACCGGACCTGCTGACATAGGTGATCGTGTCTCTCCACAACTTTCGATCTCGACAGTTCTTTATCATTTCTGTTGTTGACCTTCTGCCACGCCATTCCCTTAAGCTATCTGGCATTTTTTTCTTTGCTTCTCTCTATCTCTTCGTCTCTCAATTTTTCCAGTTGTTACAATATATTCCAGTTGTTCTCTTCTCATTAGATGGCCAAACAATTATGCTTGTTTCTTCCTAATATTGGAAATTAGCTCTCTTTTTGCTTTGACCTCTTTCAGAACATTTTCATTACTCGTCTTAGCTGCCCATGGTATTCTCATCATTCTTCTGTAAAACCACATTTCTACAGACTCCAGTAATTTTCTTGGAAGGCAACAGAAAACCACCGTCGTAACTTCTTTGTACAATCATGAATCGCCACAACAATAGAAATCACGACAACAACGTCAAGGCGGATTCCAATGGAAAACCCTCGTTCGGTCGGGGACATCATATGCTACAGGTGGTAGCCGATCTAAGCTACTGTTAGCAAAATAACGATAAAAAGTTACAATAAAGAACATGAATTATTTGTGTCAATTTAAACGTGACGATGTAAATAATAAAAATATAATGGTGTAGAGCAGCTAAACTAAAAGAGAGACAAGACAATCCACAACGTTTCGTCTTTTTATCTTTTAACCAGTAAAAAAGTAAGGTATCCCCTGTCACGCCGAGTGGCGTATAGGGAATATGGTGTTAGTGACCATAAATTTTACAGACATTCGGCACATGATTTTTGGGGTGATGTGGTCGGTATTACGCCCGTGCCGCTTTACTTCCCCCCCCAAAAAAAAAAAAAAATGCGGTACCCATTAAAGGCTGGGTGAACCGGAAGCCGTCGGTTGGGATCGAACACTACCTCTTGTCCTTTGTAATCCAATTCACTAACCACTGAGCTATCGCGGCTCCCATCTTTTAACAAGACTACAAAAATCCTGTCCACCGTCTTTCTTCACCATTTTTTTAGATATGAGTTGTGTTTTCTGGCTTGGATTTATGTGTTTAATTTGCAGTTTGTTTGTTATACCTGATGAAGGATATTGTCGAAACGTTGTAATTTGTTTTGTCTTTCTGTTAGTTTAGCTGCTCCATGCCATTTTTCAAAATGTTATATTCTCTGCAGCTCTGCTCTCGGCCCTGCAAACTATTTAATATTTTGTACATTTGTTATGTGTGATCAATATCTCTAAAGAGACGATGGTCTGGATAAGATAACTATAGAGCTCCTAGAGAGCATGGTACCACGTCGACGGGAAAGAAGAAGACCCAGAAGAAATGGAGTAAGAGATGTAACAAACAACACAGACATGGCTGGAGCAGAAGTTGGGCATTTCCCGCGGGACATGAAAAATTGTAAAAGGATCTGTCAAGGAAGTCGAGAGTTTTCAATGAAGGAAGTGTTTTACATTTCGGTTCCTTGTTTAGTTTTGTTATCTGTTTTTAATTTAAGATTGTTTCTTTATTTGTTTAGTTATTGAAGGTGGGGGTATATAAGGTGGTGTCAGTTTTAAAACGTTGCGTGACTATCATAAAAATGTATTTTTAAAATGACAAAATAAAGGAGTAAAAAGGTTCCCTCCACGTCTTAAAGTGTATAGGAAATATGGTGCTAGTGTCCACATTAATCATTTACCAACGGTACATTTTATAATTTTGAATGAAGTGGCCGGTATTACGCCACGCCGCCTAATTGTCAAGACAATACCTCCGATGTCCATTTAATTTTCAGAGGCTGGGTGAACCCTAAAGATGAGGCGGTAAAGAAAAAATCAAACCTGGGAGTTGGTCCCGGAACGTTCAGGTAGGTAGCTAGGCCAAAAGAAAACCAACCAGAAAGACCTGACTACGAATATAACTAAATGCTATTTGGAAAAGCTTTCAAAATAAATTAAATCATGCCTGTAAAGACCAACAATAATCCACAGAAAAAGAGAAAGTCAGGAAGGCCCGCGAATACACGGAGAAGAGAAATCGTGGAAACCCTTAATAACAATGGCCTAGACTGGAGGGAAGTAGAGAAATTGTCCAAGAATAGAGATGGATGGAGATCATGTCATTGGCCTAAGCTCCAAAAAAGGGCTTAGATTGATTGATTGATTAATTGATTGATTGATTGATTGATTGATTGATTGATTGATTGATTGATTGAAAGACTCATCAAAAATGTCACAAATTTATTTTAAGGAGATGAACTTACATAATGAGAAATAGTAAGTTACCGAAAGTTCTCTTTTGAGAGAAAATACCGGATGAATGAAGCAGGTACAGTCAAAGATTAAAGTTAACTGACAGTATCAAGAGATGTACTATCAACACTTTTGACAGAAAATACCGGATGAATGAAGCAGGTACAGTCAAAGATTAAAGTTAACTGACAGTATCAAAAGATGTACTATCAAAACTTTTGACAGAAAATACCGGATGAATGAAGCAGGTACAGTCAACGATTAAAGTTAACTGACAGTATCAAGAGATGTACTATCAAAACTTTTGACAGAAAATACCGGATGAATGAAGCAGGTACAGTCAAAGATTAAAGTTAACTGACAGTATCAAGAGATGTACTATCAAAACAAGAGACAGAGTGAAGTGGTGTTCCATTGTAGCTGGAACTTAATGTCAAAACGATACAGAATAAGAAACATCTTCGCAATTAATGAAAGGAATTCTTTCCCCTGTAGTGAGAAATTATGTTGTGGCTTACATTAGTTCCGAGCTACAGTGAGAAATTATGTTGTGGCTTACATTAGTTCCGAGCTACAGTGAGAAATTATGTTGTGGCTTACATTAGTTCCGAGCTACAGTGAGAAATTATGTTGTGGCTTACATTAGTTCCGAGCTACAGTGAGAAATTATGTTGTGGCTTACATTAGTTCCGAGCTACAGTGAGAAATTATGTTGTGGCTTACATTAGTTCCGAGCTACAGTGAGAAATTATGTTGTGGCTTACATTAGTTCCGAGCTACAGTGAGAAATTATGTTGTGGCTTACATTAGTTCCGAGCTACAGTGAGAAATTATGTTGTGGCTTACATTAGTTCCGAGCTACAGTGAGAAATTATGTTGTGGCTTACATTAGTTCCGAGCTACAGTGAGAAATTATGTTGTGGCTTACATTAGTTCCGAGCTACAGTGAGAAATTATGTTGTGGCTTACATTAGTTCCGAGCTACAGTGAGAAATTATGTTGTGGCTTACATTAGTTCCGAGCTACAGTGAGAAATTATGTTGTGGCTTACATTAGTTCCGAGCTACAGTGAGAAATTATGTTGTGGCTTACATTAGTTCCGAGCTACAGTGAGAAATTATGTTGTGGCTTACATTAGTTCCGAGCTACAGTGAGAAATTATGTTGTGGCTTACATTAGTTCCGAGCTACAGTGAGAAATTATGTTGTGGCTTACATTAGTTCCGAGCTACAGTGAGAAATTATGTTGTGGCTTACATTAGTTCCGAGCTACAGTGAGAAATTATGTTGTGGCTTACATTAGTTCCGAGCTACAGTGAGAAATTATGTTGTGGCTTACATTAGTTCCGAGCTACAGTGAGAAATTACTACAAAGGACAAGAGGTCGGGTTCGATCCTAATCGATGGCTTCCAGGTTCACCCAGCCTTAAAAGGGTACCGAATTTTTTCTGGGAATGTAAAGCGGCACGGGCGTAATACCGACCACATTACCCCAAAAATCATGTGCCGAAGGTCTATAAAAATTATGGTCACTAACACCATATTCCCTATACGCCACTTGGCGTGACGGGGGGCTCTTTACTTGTTTTTGTTTTACAGTGAGAAATTATGATGTGGTTTAAATTAGTTCTGAGTTACAGTGGGAAATTATGATGTGGTTTAAATTAGTTCTGAGTTACAGTGGGAAATTATGATGTGGTTTAAATTAGTTCTGAGTTACAGTGAGAAATTATGATGTGGTTTAAATTAGTTCTGAATTACAGTGGGAAATTATGATGTGGTTTAAATTAGTTCTGAGTTACAGTGGGAAATCATGCTGTGGTTTACATTAGTTCTGAATTACAGTGGGAAATTATGATGTGGTTTTAATTAGTTCCGATGTACAGTGGGAAATTATTTTGATATTTAAATTAGTTCCAATCTGCAGCGAGTAAATGTTATGTAAATGAAATTAATTCTGAACTGTAGTAGGAAAGTATTTTGCGACTGAAATTAGCTAGAACTACAGTGAGAAAATTGTATGTGATTAAAAGTAGTCCCGATCTGGTGTGCGAAAGTATGAGAGTAAACTGGATCCATCTGTTTTTGCTCTAAATTCTGTATAAATGAATGTTCACTAATAACAAAGATCAATGTTCAATTCCTTAAAAGAGGTATTTTCCCCCCGGACCGACATTGATTTTGGTTTTACTCATGCTCCGAAAATTGGTACCAGCTATTTTGTCCGGCGAAGTAGGGCGGCCGGATGTAATACTGACCAAATCATCCAATAAAGTACCCATGATCATTTTTTAAAATGTGGCCACTAAACATTATATTGAACTAGACGTAACGGGAATCATTACTAACTTATCTACTTTATCGTCATCATTATTATTATTATCATCATTTTCATCATCATCATTAATTACCGAGGTTTGCTAACGACGGGGATGATGTCTTTCCACAACCTTTTACCTTTAATTTGTTTATTATTTCTGACATTGTCTTGTTATCACGCCATTATAAATTACCACTTGTCGCCACATCTGAAGAAGATATATCTTGTATATTTTACATATAAGCTAATGTTGCAAACTGACGAATTTTTTTAAAAATTAAAATTTATTAGATAATGGTGTCTGAAGAGAGAGAGAGAGAGAGAGAGAGAGAGGGAGAGAGAGAGAGAGAGAGATGTAGAACGCGTGTTTGAGAGGGAGAAAGGAGGGGCTGGGAGAAGAGAGCTGTAACGGAGAAAGAGCCACAGGTAGGATACTGGACATTTTAATATCGCAGTATGGAAGGAAATTAACAACAAGAAAACGTCATAAAAAAGACAATACTAGAATTGTGGAGCCGTATAGCGTAATTAACGTCAAAGTGATGTCAAATCACTGCACACGATGATAGTTTGAAGTCACGAAAGCGCCGTTATGTTTTACATTCATAAACAAATGTACATTCGCGGTTACATTGAATGAACGCTATTGCACGCGACGTAGGTAATTAAAAAAAACAACTTAATTCCGTGTTCGTTAAAATAGAAAATATTAAATCAACCTCACCCACCACAATTTTCAGATTGTCTACGCCCATGATTAAAGAAAATGTAGAATAAGCCGAAGTGGGGGCGGCGTGAGATTTTTTTTTTTTTAATCACACGTCATGAGGTCACATGAAACAACCATCCAATCAGAATTTAGAATCTGTTAGTAAACTTCCCGTTGACTTATGAATGGGTTTCAGGAATTACGCAGGCACCGAGAAGTCGTTGCTATATATTAACCTGGTGGGTGCTTTCCTGGGCAGGATAATCTCGGAGGAAAGCGACCAGTCCAGTTACTCGTTAATTTTTAAACATAAATTCGGACCTGACTGGTACCCAGACAAGCTAAGATTTATCAGCGATTTCAAGGAAGGAATTTGAGACGATATAACCGAAGGGAAAGTAAGTCCAAGCTTAATAAAGCATATTCTAAAATACTTCATCAATTAAGACGAGTTAGGAAATAAACTTTAATAAAATGTTATACCGAAGTTAAGATTAACGGTGTTAGTGGTTGGGATAAAGTGTTTGGTAAGTGTTTTTTTTTTTTTTTAATTTTCTCTTGCAATGTGATTACTTTATAATATTATTCGTCTGTGTGACGCTAATAGGAAAGCGTACAATAGCAAGGTCGCTTGTGAGCAGAATTGTTGCTATCCATCTCTACGATATCTAGACTGTGGGTTCATGGGCCCACCCGTCGAACTAGCCGTAATAGCAGGGTGATTCGTTCGCTTAGTTTTCAGCGTAAGTAATAAATAAGAAAGAGGGAGATTACTGTTTTTATTTAGTTATTTGCGGGTCATTATCAGAGAACTCCAAACATGCCCATAGATTGCTGTCCCCCCCCCCCCCTTTCTCATCTCAAAATACTGTTAACGAATTACTGAAAAGTTTATTTATTTGTTTCAATTTCGCTGCATACTGTAATTGGCTTGTAGAACTGTTAGAGCAGGTAATGACAGCGAGGAAAACTATTGTTCCAATTCGCATTAAAATATTAATTTAATACTGTAAGCTTTAAAATACTCCCACTACTTCAATGTAAATGGAGCCACGATAGCTCAGTGGTTAGTGAAGTGGACTACAAAGGACAAGAGGTAGAGTTCGATCCCAACCGACGGCTCCAGTTTCATCCAACCTTTAATGGGTACCGCATTTTTTTCTGGGAAAGTGAAGCGGCACGGGCGCAATACCGACCACATTACCCCAAAATCATGTGCCGAAGGTCCTGCAAAAATGTATGGTCACTAACACCATATTCCCTATACGCCACTGGGTGTGACGGGTCACTAACACCATATTCCCTATACGCCACTGGGTGTGACGGGGGCTCTTCACGTTTTTTTTCATTTTTTTTTTCATTGTAAATGGTTTTATCAAAGATGCTAAAGGCAGCATCGTCATGCGTCTTGGTTAATAGGAAGGATTCATTCATTTATTTTCTTTAGGGGCCAAAGAAGGCAGATAAGGTGGGGATCTTAGTTCTCCATGATTGACGATTTTCTGCTACATCTTGTAGTTCTTGGTTGTTTCTTAGTCCTATGGTTGAGCCTTCGTTGGTCATTTTTCTACATAGCGATTCTCTTGGTCTGCCTTGTTTTCCTTTACCAGATGGTTTCCACATAAAGAAACAAAACTTAGAGCCCTTGTTACCATCAACGCACATGTGTCACGTGGTCAGTGTTACGCCAGTGTCGTCTTTCTTTCCTGGGGAAATTCGGAGTTTATTTAGGGCTGGGTGAACCGAGAAACCGTAATCGGGATCAAACCCTACCAATTATAATCAATATTTTACTGTTTACTAACCCGACACATTGTCATCAATATTCCATTTTACTAACCCGAAACATTGTCATCAATATTCCAGTTTACTAACCCGACACATTATCATCAATATTTTACTTTACTAACTCGACACATTGTCATCAATATTCCACTTTACTAACTCGACACATTGTCATCAATATTCCACTTTACTAAACATTGCTGCATCCCGCTGAGATATTAGAGTAAGTAATAACAACGAGGAAGGTTATTTACTCCCCCACTCAACTACACGTGTTGTGTTTGTTACTGTAAGGGTTAAAATGGATGTTATGATGTAAAAAATTATATGGTTTACTATGGTTTTTATTGCTTCCTTCTTCTATCTGGCATTCACCCAACGACTAGTTAAAGAAATTAATCGTCATTGTCGACACCCGCACTTGAAAGGGCGTTAAGTGGCGTAGATAGGTTATGTTGCGGTTTGCGGTAGAATTGCGGTGTTTGAACTTTCCGACCAAACGCATCCGACTTCAACACTGCGTTTTTGAGTACCGGGTTTGCCGTCTCTCTCCATCTTTACTCACTGGGCCAGACTAGACTATTTAATCTGTTTCTATGGGCACCACGAAGAGGTGTAGTAGAATTTGGATAGTTCAGGTTCACCGAAATTAGTGCAAGAAATCAGTTATGTGTTGCTGACAGTTTCAGCAGTGTTGCTGACGAGCATCTTCGCTCCCCGCATACAATGGTTCCATCTTATGTAAGCCTGCTCCCAAAAGTACGTGCTCGTCACGACAGGAATGTTTGAAGGGCACAGCTGTTCGTTTTTATCTCAATGTGGCTTTATAGTTCAAATCTTAGAAAATGTGTATCGTTTATGGATGAAGACGTTCTGAGTCTAGTACAATTCATTCGTTCTTTATGTTGGTATTGTATAGAAGCCGGGGAGCCGTGATAGTTCAGTGGTTAGTGAACTGGACTGCAAAAAGACAAGAGGTCGGGTCTGACCCTGAGAGACGGTTTCTAGATAAGTAAAAAAAAGTAAAGTACCCTCGTCACGCCAAGTGGCGTATAGGGAAATATGGTGTTAGTGACCCTATATTTTACAGACCTTCAGCACATGATTTTTGGGGTAATGTGGTCAGTATTACGCCCGTGCTGCTTTACTTTCCCAGAAAAAAATCCGGTACCCATTTAAGGCTGGGTGAACCCGGAAGCCGTCGGTTGGGATCGAACCCTACCCCTTGTCCGTGGTAGTCCAGTTCACTAACCACTGAGCTATAGCGGCTCCCTGTTTCTAGATAAACCAAGCCTTAATAGGTACAGATTTTTTTCTGAGAAAGTAAAACGGCATGGGCGCAATACTGACCAGATTACTCCAAAAAATTTGTGTCGAAGATTTGTGCAAATTATGGTCACTAAAACCATATTCCGTATACGCCACTTGGCGTGACTGTGCTCTTTACTTTTCATTTTTAATGGAAGTGGCTTCTGTTCGTCATATCACACACGAAACACCAAATTTGTAGCCAGCCATAAGAAATATTTACATATGTGGGAATGGTATTTCAGTAGTTACTCTCGTAATAAAAGACCAGGAACAAATGTGAGAGTTTCGGGAGGTGCAAGATTCAATCTTTAACCGCGAAAGTATTGTTTTGTTTATTTTAACATACAGTTTCTTCCAATCTCTTAAAATTTTTGCGAGAAGGTGTAGGCGTATTTCATCTTCTGAAAATACACAAGTAAGCAAATCAACTAAAGTATCAGCGTCAAACAGCAGTGAGGGAAGCACAAATAATAGCCGTGAAGAGCACACCACTGTGTAAGGGAGATTGCATGCCAAAGGTTGTGCAATTACTAACAAGTGTCGACGCGGGTTATCGTCATTATTTAACACGTGTCGGAGCGGGTTAGAGCCGCGATAGCTCAGTGGTTAGTGAACTGGACTACCACGGACAAGAGGTAGGGTTCGATCCCAACCGACGGCTTCCGGGTTCACCCAGCCTTAAATGGGTGTCGGATTTTTTTCTGGGAAAGTAAAGCAGCACGGGCGTAATATCGACCACATTACACCAAAAACCATGTACCGAAGGTCTGTAAAATATAGGGTCACTAACACCATATTTCCCTATACGCCACTTGGCGTGACGGGGGTACTTTACTTTACTTACGGGGCGGGTTTTCTTCATTATTTAACACGTGTCGGAGCGGGTTATCTTCATTATTTAACACGCGTGGAGCGTGCCATCTTCATTATTTAACACGTGTCGGGGCGGGTTATCTTCATTATTTAACACATGTCGGAGCGTGTTATCTTCATTATTTAACACATGTCGGAGCGTGTTATCTTCATTATTTAACACATGTCGGAGCGTGTTATCTTCATTATTTAACACATGTCGGAGCGTGCCATCTTCATTATTTAACACATGTCGGAGCGTGCCATCTTCATTATTTAACACGTGTCGGAGCGGTTATCTTCATTATTTAACACGTGTCGGAGCGTGCCATCTTCATTATTTAACACGTGTCGGAGCGGTTATCTTCATTATTTAACACGTGTCGGAGCGGTTATCTTCATTATTTAACACATGTTGGAGCGGGTTATCTTCATTATTTAACACGTGTCGGAGCGTGCCATCTTCATTATTTAACACGTGTCGGAGCGGTTATCTTCATTATTTAACACGTGTCGGAGCGTGCCATCTTCATTATTTAACACGTGTCGGAGCGTGCCATCTTCATTATTTAACACGTGTCGGAGCGTGCCATCTTCATTATTTAACACGTGTCGGAGCGTGCCATCTTCATTATTTAACACATGTCGGAGCGTGCCATCTTCATTATTTAACACGCGTGGAGCGTGCCATCTTCATTATTTAACACGTGTCGGAGCGGGTTATCTTCATAATTTAACACGTGTCGGAGCGTGCCATCTTCATTATTTAACACGCGTGGAGCGTGCCATCTTCATTATTTAACACGTGTCGGAGCGTGCCATCTTCATTATTTAACACGTGTCGGAGCGGGTTATCTTCATTATTTAACACGTGTCGGAGCGTGCCATCTTCATTATTTAACACGTGTCGGAGCGTGCCATCTTCATTATTTAACACGTGTCGGAGCGGGTTATCTTCATTATTTAACACGTGTCGGAGCGGGTTATCTTCATTATTTAACACGTGTCGGAGCGGGTTATCTTCGTTATTTAACACATGTCGGAGCGGTTATCTTCATTATTTAACACGTGTCGGAGCGGGTTATCTTCATTATTTAACACGTGTCGGAGCGGGTTATCTTCATTATTTAACACGTGTCGGAGCGGGTTATCTTCATTATTTAACACGTGTCGGAGCGGGTTATCTTCATTATTTAACACATGTCGGAGCGGGTTATCTTCATTATTTAACACGTGTCGGAGCGGGTTATCTTCATTATTTAACACATGTCGGAGCGTGTTATCTTCATTATTTAACACATGTCGGAGCGTGTTGTCTTCATTATTTAACACGTGTGGAGCGTGCCATCTTCATTATTTAACACGTGTCGGAGCTGTTATCTTCATTATTTAACGCGTGTCGTAGCCGGTTGTCGTCATTAATTAATACGTGTCGGAGCTTGCCATCGTCATTATTTAACACGTGTCGGAGCGGTTATCTTCATTATTTAACTCGTGTCGGAGCTGTTATCTTCATTATTTAACGCGTGTCGTAGCCGGTTGTCGTCATTAATTAATACGTGTCGGAGCTTGCCATCGTCATTATTTAACGCGTGTCGGAGCGTGTATCTTCATTATTTAACGCGTGTCTGAGCGGGTTATCGTCATTATTTAACGCGTGTCGGAGCGGGCCATCTTCATTATTTAACAAACGAAATTGAGCACAATAGCTGAAAGTGGTTTGCGACTCATAGCTGACTGTTTGAGTCAGAATCAGCGGTAATAACTGCTGATCAGACCCTTCTCCATCTCCCAGAGGTGCTTCCGGATACAAACTAAGCCCGGTCAAGCGAGTATTTATTAACGAGGGAAAGCAACTCGACAACCAACAATGGCATACCGAAGACGGATGATAGGGGTATAAGACGCAAAATTTGAGGTTTTGCCGTAAAGTAGCGGCACAACGCGTCTGTGTTCAGTCAACGTTTGAAAAGCGGACGATGAAGAAAAGTAATGGCAGGATGGATACAGAAGAAAAGCAGGAATATCAAGAAATTATCCGTAACATCGCCTTGCTACACGTTCCGTTACATCGCCTTGCTACACGTTCCGTTACATCGCCTTGCTACACGTTCCGTTACATCGCCTTGCTACACGTTCCGTTACATCGCCTTGCTACACGTTCCGTTACATCGCCTTGCTACACGTTCCGTTACATCGCCTTGCTACACGTTCCGTTACATCGCCTTGCTACACGTTCCGTTACATCGCCTTGCTACACGTTCCGTTACATCGCCTTGCTACACGTTCCGTTACATCGCCTTGCTACACGTTCCGTTACATCGCCTTGCTACACGTTCCGTTACATCGCCTTGCTACAAGTTCCGTTACCAGCCCTTGCTACATGTTCCGTCACCACTGATTGTTTATAAGTTCATATACCTCGCTTTGTTATAAGTTCCGTTTCCCCTACTTTGTTATTTTTTCTATTGCCTCTCATTGTTATATATTCTGTTACCTCACATTGTTATACGTTCCGTTACCTGTCATTGTTATATATTCTTAACCCCATTTTGTTATACGTCCTTATGCATCTCATTGTTACTCACTCTGTTACCTCTCATTGTTATATGTTCCATTACCTCTCATTGTTATATGTTCCATTACCTCTCATTGTTATATGTTCCATTACCTCTCATTGGTATATGATCCATTACCTCTCATTGTTATATGTTTCATTACCTCTCATTGTTATATGTTCCATTACCTCTCATTGTTATACGTTCCATTACCTCTCATTGTTATGCACTCCGTTACCTCTCATTGTTATATGTTCCATTACCTCTCATTGTTATATGATCCATTACCTCTCATTGTTATATGTTCCATTACCTCTCATTGTTATATGATCCATTACCCCTCATTGTTATATATTCCATTACCTCTCATTGTTATACGTTCCATTACCTTTCATTGTTATGCACTCCGTTACCTCTCATTGTTATATGTTCCATTACCTCTCATTGTTATATGTTCCATTACCCCTCATTGTTATATGATCCATTACCTCTCATTGTTATATGTTCCATTACCTCTCATTGTTATATGATCCACTACCTCTCGTTGTTATATGTTCCATTACCTCTCATTGTTATACGTTCCATTACCTCTCATTGTTATGCACTCCGTTACCTCTCATTGTTATATGTTCCATTACCTCTCATTGTTATACGTTCCATTACCTCTCATTGTTATGCACTCCGTTACCTCTCATTGTTATATGTTCCATTACCTCTCATTGTTATATGTACTTACTTCTTACTTACTGGAGTTCAGTGTTTCTTTCTAAATAGAACAACACATGCACTGTCTATCCACGTATTATACTGTGCTACCATTGCTGAGTCTAAGAGGCCGAACAGCAACTGGGATGGAAGTAGCCAGCGGCCTGCATTTAACTGCTTCTGTCATGAACAGTGAATCAAAGCTAAACAAGATCCTACTCCACTTTCCTGGTGGGTCTGGAAACAAACCACCCAGTCCGGGAAACGTGGGGAATGAAGATGGAGGGCAATATAGTAGTACCCGGAAATGCAAGCTGCTGTCGGATGTATTGGGCTGAAATCCTCAAATCCCATAGATTGCTGTAAAACAGTGGTTCTAAAAGTGTGCTCCCGTGAACGCCGACAAACCTTGGCAAGGACGCAGCGCCGATAATGCACCTACTCAGTGGCTAGAAAAAAATAAAATGGCAACGTTTAATCAGGCTTAATTTTAAGAATCACATAAACGGTGTCTTTGTTTATTTTAGTAACAAACTGTTTATAATAGTAAACACATTGTTTATAAGAGTAACAAAAATTGTACAATAGTAAAAAATTGTTTATAATAGTAACAAATCATTTATAATAGTATACACATTGTTTATAATAGTATCTATCTATCTATCTATTGACCTTTCGAGCCGCAGCAGGGCATTAGACCCAGATACTCTTTCTCTTATCTAAATTTTTATTCTAACAGTTTTCAATCTTTGTAAAGATATTTTATCAAATCTTGCCATCTGTCTCTGTTCTGTGCAAGCAACTCATTGAGGGATTCCTGCTGCTCTTGCCTCTCTGATCAATGTTCTTCTCAGTAATTCTCTGGATCGGCCTCTTTTCCTCTTACCTGTTGTTTCCCACATGAGGACTTGCTTTGTTATTCGGTTATTATCTCTCCTCATCACATGACCAACATATGTTATACATGTAATAGTATGCACAATGTTTGTAAAAGTAACAAATTGTTTATAATAGTATACATTGTTTGTAAAAGTAACAAATTGTTTATAATAGTATACACATTGTTTATAATAGTATACACATTGTTTATAATAGTATACACATTGTTTATAATAGCAAAAAAAAAAAATTGTTCTTTGTTTTAACAAAAAATTAGATAAATTCTAAGAAAAAAAAAGATAAATTAGATAAACAGGCGTTGAGAGTTTTTCTGAGTGAATTGTGAGGATGTCAGTTGTAAACATAAGTTGCGTAGGTTTTTCTTTAGCGACAAGAAATCACTTGCATTATCTTTATTGTTACTGAACTTCATTTATGTTCTTAAAGTAGTTAAACCTATACCAAATATATACAAGAATCAGAATTTACCCGAGGATCGTGTGAGATCGTAACTGCCCATGAGGGCGTCGCCGGTTATTGGCCAGCAGGAAAAGGGAGCCATGGATGTCAAGAGTTTGGTAACCATCGCTGTAAACTGTAACCCATAATACATGGCGTCTACTTCATTCAACGGCTTTTTAAGGGCGGCACTAAAGGGAGGTGCGGTCGTAGCGCGGTCGCAAAAGAAAGGAGGGAGAAGAGGGATGGGAAATAAAAGCAAATTCCTAGTATTAGATTATCTATTTATAGTTAAAACATGTACCTAGTGTATGATTAACTGCCCTCATTACCTGCTGATTTGTGCAAAGACTATCTATGTCTCTTGATAAATAATCTTAAGTTAAATATAGTGGGTTCCTCATGTCCTGAGTCATCATGCATATGCAATGGGTATCAGTCACGTAACTATGCAATTTTCTTTAGTGTCTCCGCGTAACTAAGGGTAATACAATAGTGGTTCTATTTAAATACAGAGTCCGAGCATATTAAATATAATCATACATATGTTTGAGTATATGCGTCACTTGTCAGATTTAATAAGTGAATTCTCACTTTTCAGTAAAACCACACCAGGCCGTCCTTGCCTCCAAACGAAAGTCTTTTATCGACTTTTGCATATGCTCAGTGAACTCAGCAGTGACACCTCGTGGCGACTGAGAAAGTCAAATTACCAACCACTTAATCGTGATATGTAAATGCTGTTTTATTAGCTTTGCTGCACAGTTTATTTCACGTTTTTATAGTAAATTAATTTTATAGTAAGTTTATTATGAATTTAAACATTTGGGAACTTTGTTAACCTCAGACGGAAGATGTGCAAAAGAGGTGAGATGCAGAATGGCTCAGGCAAAAGCAGCTTTCCAAATAATGAGGAAGATACTATGCAATCCATTTTTGACAATAGAAACAAGAAAAAGAGTTCTTAAATGTTATGTAGAGCCAGTCTTAACATATGGATGCGAATCATTGACAATAGGACAACAGACAAGAAAATCACTGGAGTCTGTAGAAATGTGGTTTTACAGAAGCATATTGAGAGTACCATGGACAGCTAAGAAGAGTAATGAAGATGTTCTGAGAGAGGTCAAAACAAAAAGAGAGCTAATTTCCAATATTTAGAAGAGACAATCATAATTTTTTGGCCATGTAATGGGAAGAGAACAACTGGAGTATATTGTAACAACTGGAAAAAAATTGAGGGACGAAGAGATAGAGGGAAGCAAAGAAAAAAAAATACCAGACAGCTTAAGAGAATGGCTTGGCAGAAGGTCAACAGCAGAAATGATAAATAGCTGCCGAGATCGAAGGTTGTGGAGAGACATGATCACCTACGCCAGTAGGCCCGTATCTTGATGATGATGATGATGATGATAGTAAATTAATTTGCGTTTTTTTGTTAGGCATTTAATCCAGTGAATTATATCTTGTGCGTCGTTTATTATAGTCCCAGCTACCTGATTGTAGGAATGGGAGAATTGTCACTGCCTCTGCCGGAATAACTTATACCGAAGAATACAATTTCTTCTACTACTTGAGATCGAGAAACGCCAGGGACGAGTCTATATTTTTAACAAATATTCGTTTATTTGTTTTATTTTGGCTGCTATTTTGGCTGCTATTTTGGCTGCTATTTTGACTGCTACTTTGTCTGTTACTTTGGCTGCTACTTTGAATGCTACTTTGGCTGCTACTTTGAATGCTACTTTGGCTGCTACTTTGCTTGCTACTTTGCCTGTAATCTTCTACCCATTTGTGTTTTTGTCCTCTACCAAGGAGGGTAAATAAAAAAAAAATAAAAAGCCCCCGTCACGCCAAGTGGCGTATATGGAATATGGTGTTAGTGATCATAAATTTTACAGACCTTCGGCACATGATTTTTGGGGTAATGTGGTCGGTATTACGCCCGTGCCGTTTTACTTTCCCAGAAAAAAAACATCCGGTATCCATTTAAGGCTGGGTGAACCCGGAAGCCGTCAACTGGTCTCGAAACCCTACCTCTTGCCCTTTGTAGTCCAGTTCACTAACAACTGAGCTATCTCTTGTCCTTTGTAGTCCAGTTCACTAACAACTGAGCTATCTCTTGTCCTTTGTAGTCCAGTTCACTAACAACTGAGCTATCTCTTGTCCTTTGTAGTCTAGTTCACTAACAACTGAGCTATCTCTTGTCCTTTGTAGTCTAGTTCACTAACAACTGAGCTATCTCTTGTCCTTTGTAGTCTAGTTCACTAACAACTGAGCTATCTCTTGTCCTTTGTAGTCTAGTTCACTAACAACTGAGCTATTTCTTGTCCTTTGTAGTCCAGTTCACTAACAACTGAGCTATCTCTTGTCCTTTGTAGTCCAGTTCACTAACAACTGAGCTATCTCTTGTCCTTTGTAGTCTAGTTCACTAACAACTGAGCTATCTCTTGTCCTTTGTAGTCTAATTCACTAACAACTGAGCTATCTCTTGTCCTTTGTAGTCTAGTTCACTAACAACTGAGCTATCTCTTGTCCTTTGTAATCTAGTTCACTAACAACTGAGCTATCGCGGCTCCCACCAAAGAGGGTGTATATGATACAAAGTTGATTGAGGAAGATTTGATAAAAATTATCATTTGTTTTATCTCTTTTTAGAAAATAACTGTCAATTTAACGTGCTCAGCTTGAACACTTAGGCTACATTTTATCATTTTCTTCTACGATATTACCATTCATAACAGCATAATCACATTTCTGAAGTCTCCAACAGTGTTAAAGGAGGGGGTGTTCTATAAGGCTAGAGAATAATAAAAGGAGCATGCCCAGTTCTGTCGCTGAGTCCAGGTCAAAGTTCTTATTTCACAGGCAATAATAGAAGGAAAAGGTATGTGTTAGCACTCGGAAAAAAGGACAAATAAACAACAACAGAGAAAAAAACAAAGAACAATATATGGTCCGAAGCAGGATCGAACCCGTACTCCATGGCACTGAACCTTGCCACGAGAAGCCGAACGCTTGGTACACAGCCACTCAGCTAATTTAAATTCTTATATCACACCCGATCGTGGAGGGGTGAGGGTATAAGGAGCAATTCATTAATCTTCCACCCTACCCCTTTCGACTAGCCAAAATAACTGATGTTGAAAGATGGTGTCAGCTCGGGAGACACTTGTCCATGTAATCATGTCCACGATCTTGACAGACGCTGCTTCTCCATCTCTTGTGCGCGTCTAGAATGTGTCTTCATTTGAATTCGTCTGCTTTAATGTGTTACATTTACTGTCTGTGGAGCCGCGATAGCTCAGTGGTTAGTGAACTGGACTACAAAGGACAAGAGGTAGGGTTCGATCGCAACCGACGGCGGCCGGTTCACCCAGCCTTTAATGGGTTCCGGATTTTTTTCTGGAAAGTAAAGCGGCACGGGCGTAATACCGACCACATTACCCCAAAAACTATGAGCCGAAGGTCTGTAAAATTTATGGTCACTAACACCATATTCCCTATAAGCCACTTGGCGTGACTGGGGTACTTTACTTTACTGTCTGCATTAAGACCTGCATTTACTGTCTGCTTTAAGACCTACACTTACTGTCTGCCTTTAAGACCTAAATTTATTGGCTGCCTTTAAGACCTCCATTTACTGTCTGCCTTTAAGACATACATTTACTGTCTGCCTTTAAGACCTAAATTTATTGCCTGCCTTTAAGACCTCCATTTACTGTCTGCCTTTAAGACCTAAATTTATTGCCTGCCTTTAAGACCGCCATTTACTGTCTGCTTTTAAGACCTAAATTTATTGCCTGCCTTTAAGACCTCCATTTACTGTCTGCTTTTAAGACCTAAATTTATTGCCTGCCTTTAAGACCTCCATTTACTGTCTGCCTTTAAGACCTAAATTTATTGCCTGCCTTTAAGACCTCCATTTACTGTCTGCCTTTAAGACCTACATTTACTGTCTGCTTTCCTAGTTAGTTATGTTCATGTCAAGGATTATCTCGTTGTGCTTACATAGATCTTTGTAGTGTAGAAGAAGTCGTCATTTGTTTCTTTTTTTTATGAGGTTGTCTCCCCATATTCAATGTCTTCGGGATACCGTCCATCCTGCTTTCGACACATGTGGCTATCCTAAACAATCTTGATGACTGGCGAATATTATTGTTACGCCAGCACGATTCACCGCTTCATTGTTTCTTTTACATTATCTCTCCAGGAGATTCCAAATGTTTGTCTCAGCCAGCGTTTGACGTAGTCGTTAACGCACTCGCCTGACAACTTGGAGGTCCCGGGTTCAAATACTAGATGAGGCCATATTTTATTTTTCAACCTAAAAGGATTTTTGCAGTCGATCTAGTCACCTTTAAATGAGTACCAGATTTATTTTCTGGAAAGGAAGGGCGACGAAGAAACGAACTAACCGTCCCACCTTACGAAGCTGAGGTTTTGTGCAATGAAGACACGAACACACCATCTGACTACCGGTGTGAGGGGGAGAGAAGAATAGAGCCACTGTTATCGGCCATGCATGTTGTAAGATGAGACTAAGGAGGTTTGTAATCATCGCCTGTACAATCAAAGTTGGACGTGTACAAAGCAACCTTGTCAACTGAATTTACTCATGCATTTTGAAAAATGTTGTGACAAGTGGTGGAGCGAATATGGTGAATACTTGATTGCGATAAAACTGGTTCTATGAATAGAATAGAATAGAATAGAATAGAATAGAATAGAATAGAATAGAATAGAATAGAATAACACTTATTCACCCAACGGTAATTGGTATGGGACTATTTTTGTGTGCACCATGCCACCAGCTTTGATATCAGAAAGAGTTGCAGATTTACTCGATAGCTCCTCGCGTGATGATTTTATCATGGTAAGCTTATTAGTGAGCGCAGTGCCCCAACATCCCAATGATGCTTTACTTCATGTGCACTCTTTTTTTTCAAGTTAGAATCAACACTACACCGCACGATGTCTTTTATTGAATTGTGAGTTCTGAATATATTTTAAGCAGGTGTCTTCGCTATACACCTCTGCCCAGGTAATGTGCAATCAACAAAAGTTAAATCATTGTCGAAAATTTCCGATTATAATAAAGTTCCTTCTCCGTTAGAAACAAAAACGGAAAGACGGAAGACGAATGTGTTGGGCCGATTATTTTCTTTTAACAAAACGTTAACATTCTGTGCTGTCAAAGATATTTATCAAGGGCTTAAAATAATATAAGCACTAGCATGTATCGACATCACTAGACGTGGGGTCTTTGTCTCAAGGCCCTTAGTTAATCCTCCTGGTGATCTCGGAAACGAGAGAGCGCTGCAATATATGTGTAGATCGAGAGACAGATTTGTATGTATGTAGATGGTTATGATTATAGGCAGGCAGAAAGGTAGGTGAGTAGATGGTTAAGTATGTGGAAGGTAGGTAAGCTGCCAAGCACAAGTAAACTAGTATATAGATGTAAATGGTTGTGATTATAGGTAGGCAGGTAGAAAAATATGTGAGTAGATAGATGGTTAAGTATGTAGAAGACAGGTAAGTAGACAAACTTACGTAGACTGGTAGAAATGTAGATAGGTTATTTATGAAAGAAAGTAGGTTATTTGGTAGTTATGTATTTAGGCATGCATATTTAGGGTAGGTAAATAGGTAAGTGGGCAGGTAGATAAGTTAGTTGGTAGGTATCTAGTTTGGTTGGTTGGTAGACAGGTATGTTTGTAAAGTATCTAGAACCATGAGTGTCTTTTATATTTGTGATGTTTAGTTATCGGTCATACTAAAATATATGTGAGGGAATCATAGGAGGAAGAAGTATGTATTACAGCACTCAAAAAAAAAAACACACAAATAAACAACAACAGAAAAAAAACAAAGAACAATATATGGTCCGAAGCAGGATCGAACAAAGTCATCTTTATGTCAGATAACCGTGTGGGGCATGTTGTAAGGCGATACCTGAATACATCCAGATTTCAAGGTTCGATGTCATAATCGAAAAGAACCGCCAATATTACGTGCGCTGATAATCTCTACCAGAATTTGTCTGTTCCTGGTTGCCCTTGTTCCACCTTTCACCCTCGTCTTTCCTTCAGTATTAACTGCATTCATCATCATCATGTACCATACGGGTTGGCGTAGGTGATCATGTCCTTCCACAATCTTCTATCTACAGTGCATCGTATCAGTTATGTTGTTGACTGCCTTCCATGCCATGACACCAAGCTATTAAGTATTTTCTCTCTTTGTCGTCCGCGATCTCTCTTCCCTTTTATTTTGCCAGTTGTAACCAAGTATTCCAACTTTCATCTTCTCATGATGTGCCCGAAAAATGTTGATTGTTTCTTTCTGATTTTTTTAGCAGCTGCCTTTTTGTGCTGGCCTCTTTGAGAACTTCCTCATTGGTCTTTTTCGCTGTCCAGGGAACTTTCAACATTCTTCTGAGAAATCCCATCTCCGTGGCCTCTAATCGTCTCTTCATTTGTTTGTCTACTGTCCATGATTCGCTTCCATAGGTCAGAATTGTTTCTATATAGCACCGATGAACTCTCTTTCTCATTTCTATTGACATAGATTTGTTGTATAATATATTTTTCATTTTATGAAATGCTATTTTGGCCTGAGCTATTCTACTTTTTATTTCCGTGGTGAATCTTCCATTCGATGTTATTATTGTGCCCAAGTATTTGACGCGTTGCACTTGTTTCAAATTTGTCCTGTTTATTTTTATGCTGCATGACGGTGATGATTGTTTCTTCTATATGACCATTACTTCTGTTTTCTTACTATTCAGACTGAGACCTTTCGTGATGCTTTCTTTTACTATTATGTCTATCATTTCTTGTAGCTCATTCTCTGTCTCTGCATTTAAGACTGTGTCATCCGCATATCGCTAATTATTTATGTTGTGACCGTTGACTTCAATTCCCTTTTTGTCTACTATTGATCTCATAATATGTTCACTGTAGAGTGAAAACAAATCCGGTGACAGAACACAGCCTTGTCTGACTCCTTGTTTTATAAGTTGAAATTGTCCTGTTTGATTGTTAATTCGTATTGCTGCTGTTTGTTGCCAATACATGTTTTTTTTTTTTATGATTCGCAGATCCTTGACATCAATGTTTAATTTTTCCAGCATATTGATTATTTCCACATGCTTTACTTTGTCAAATGCTTAACTGCGTTACATTCTTGTAATAATCGTGCTCTCATACCCTACATCCTTCTAGTGACGTCAGACACCACACACGTCTCGCAATGTTCTTCACCAAACACACTAATTTTGAACGAAATGTTCATTTAATTTTGGTAAAGAAATCGATGTAATATCTTTGCCTCCCTTGTCAGTGTTCTACTCGTGTCTCTCATGGATGGCTTTAACTTTTATTTTTCCTCGTGTTGTTTAAGTCTTCCTTTCCTGCCATATAAAAAACGTTAATTTATCACAAAAAATGTCTGAGGTTTATCTCACCACTACACGATTTATCGGTCACGGCGTGGGAGAGGTCACGGCGTGTGAGAGGTCACGTCAATACCCGTTTTCTCCCGTAAGAAAACATTCAGGGAAACATGAAGAAAACGAGTCTGATAATAAAATATGTGCATTTGAATATACAGGTAACACTAAAGCACCTCTCCCTTGTCCTTCTGCTATATTACGGATACGGTGGTTGTCGACAGTTTTCCATATTTAACGACACATTTTTTGGACGATGTGGTCGAAATCACGTCAGGCCGCCTTTACTTTCTAGAAAATTCGCTGGTACCTATTTTTAGAGGCTGGTGAACCTCGGAAAATTGTCTGTTTAAAAAAAAAAGATTGAATCACTTCTGTGAAGTGAATCCGTGTCTGTATTTAATGTCTATGGCGTAATTGAGTATACCTGAATGTGTAATCATGGAGATTTTCCATTGACGTCCTCACAACCATATCCTACTATGTGGTTTTTAAACGGGTGATTCGAGAACATTTGAATCCTTTAACCCCCAACCCACTTTTAAACGAAAAGTCAGGAAACGCCTTTTCTGGAGTCATTTCTGTTAAGCTATAATCACCTTCATAAAACCAAGGCCACTATAGACGCTCAGTCATCCGGAAAGATGAGATATTTCCCTGAAAATAGATTAATGAGCGACCCTGAATAACTAGGCTTGAGTTCCGTCATGCAGAGGCGGATCGGTATAATATCGGTGGAGTGGGTAAGACGCCGGCTTTTGAACAGAAATAATTGCGTCACAGGCGGTGGTGGAAATATTTCACTTCGAATCCGTGGTTTCTTCGTGACTTTACCATCCCCTGGACTCTGGGTTAAGAAATCCAATTCCTAGCCCTCTCGGGAAAAGCGGAAAAAAAAAAACGGAAGGTCCCGTGTGCCCTCGCGCACGATAATGAAGCCTTGGCAGTTAAAAGTCGAAAAGAGTAGATTGTAATGGTGGCTGCCTGGACAAAAGTGATGAAGCCAATCCACCCATATGAAAGACGAATGTGTTGGGCAGAAAGACGCAAATTTCGCAGCTTTGTCGTAAATTAGCGACACGACGCATCCACGTCCACTTAAAATCTGTGAACACTAAGATGATGCTGTAAAATAGTGAATGGAAACACTTGTTTTTCCCTAGGGCGAGGTGGTTGTTTAGTGAGTACGAAAACTGGCTAGAGGCGTCTGGTATCAATTTCCAGATGCGGAGAATTTTTTTTCTGCATCAAAATTAGGTATGCCAGATTTTTAAAATGAAAAAGTAGAACAGAAAAAGGTAGCTGAATCGCGCACACGCCATGCAGCCGAGCGAGAGGCCTATAGTGCACGGGGACTGTGTAATTTTCTCCTCAAAACGCGGGCTTTAACTGCAATACTGTAAATACAGACTGGTTTAACTATAATTTGTTAATCACTACTTCGGTCTGATTTACATAGTAAGCATGGTTTGAGAATGAACGGGTAGTGCCCCGATAGAAGTCACAAACTCTAAGACTACCCTTATGACCTGAACTACACCGCACGTTACAGCGAATCATTTCATGGGAAGAGGTATGTTTACAGCACTCGGAATATAAAAAAAAGCCACAAATAATAAACATACTTGCCTCGCCGATAAAACAGACCGAGGACATACAGTTTGTTATAGTACCGTACGTATTTTCTGATAAGCCATACTCGTAATGCAGTTTAATTTCCTCTAACCAAATATTAATCGCAGAAGGGTCCGGGTTCGATCCCCAGCAGTGGCGGATTTTTTTTCGGACTGACAAGGCTCAGGGGTTTACCCAGCCTCTAAAATTGGGTACCAGATATTTTTCTGGGAAGTAAAGGCGGCCTGGCGTGATACCGACCACATCACCCAAAAATGTGCAGTGATTATAGAAAAATATGGTCACTAACACCATATTCTCCATACGCCTAGCAAAGCGTGAAGGGAACCTTTACTTTACTTAGTAAAGTAAAGTACCCCAGTCACGCCATGTGGCGTATAGGGAAATATGGTGTTAGTGACCCTATATTTTACAGACCTTCAGCACATAATTTTTGGGGTAATGTGGTCGGTATTACGCCCGTGCTGCTTTACTTTCCCAGAAAAAAATCCGGTACCTTTTAAGGCTGGGTGAACCCGGAAGCCGTCGGTTGGGATCGAACCCTACCCCTTGTCCTTTGTAGTCCAGTTCACTAACCACTGAGCTATCGCGGCTCCCTCTTTACTTTACTTACTAAATATTAATCGCCATTGACTGGCATGGTTTGAGACACAGATGATTTGTGTGTGTGTGTTTCCTCAGTGATTCAGTGAGTATGCATGCAGAGAAAGACCGTAACTGGCTGGGCTCGACGGAAGCGATTAGAATCTGTGCTGCTTCATTTTAGTGCCCGGGCATGCGGGTATCTTAAATTATGAGCGTGCTGACATGGTTACCAGTTTGGCTGATGCTAACTTGCGGAAGAGCAATGGACCGAGTTGGCGTTCTGAAAACCCTCATAGGAAACACTGCACGAAATTATTTTGTGTATAAATTACTCTGAATCCGCAACCGTGAAAGAAATGTCAAGGTTGGAGAGGCCAGATGTGCTACGCAAGAATCTAAAGATCTGCCAACCAACACAACACCGGTGTCGATAATCGCTACACTTTGAGGAATATAGTTCGCAGGAGATAAAAGCACTTATGGACTTGCCCGATGTTCAATGAGGATGAACTATGGATAATCTAAATCTAGCGTCAAAATTAATCAGAAATTGTTCAGTGTTGTAATGTAGATATTTATGCATTTTTAAAATCAATAATTTAACTTTGCGACATCTACTTTCTAAAACAGGAAACTAACGATCATCCACATATCCAAGTGACCAACCATTTATCTGACTACTCC
Source organism: Megaustenia siamemsis (assembly GCA_032433765.1). Lineage (NCBI taxonomy): Eukaryota > Metazoa > Mollusca > Gastropoda > Stylommatophora > Ariophantidae > Megaustenia > Megaustenia siamemsis. The sequence continues at coordinate 30,399,963 of JAVIAB010000106.1, forward strand.
GTTGGCAAATATTGAAGGACATGGAGCTTAAGGCTGTATACCGGAGTGCCCTGTCACTAATTGTGTTGTCTCTGACCTTTATTGGGAGTTTGTCGTTTGGTCTAAAAATGAGGAAAATCTGTAAAGTAAGTGTAGTTTATATGGACTAAGATGTAATATGTGTTGTTTAGATATGAGTTGTATTTGTATTTCACTTGTCATGAAAACATTTGGGATAGATTTAATCATCTTTTAACTTCACACGGACAAGTTTTTTGATCATCTGCATTATGGTTTTATTTGATAACGACAAGTGTCTCATCTTTATTTTGACATGGACATGTTTCCAATCTTTAATTTGATATGGGGCAAGTTTCTAATCTTTAATTTGATATGGGCAAATTTCTAATCTTTAATTTGATATGGGCAAATTTCTAATCTTTAATTTGACATGGGCACATTTGTAATCTTCAATTTGATATGGGCAAATTTCTAATATTTAATTCGATATGGGCAAATTTCTAATCTTTAATTTGATATGGGCACATTTCTAATCTTTAATTTGATATGGGGCAAATTTCTAATCTTTAATTTGATATGGACAAATTTCTAATCTTTAATTTGACATGGGCAAATTTCTAATCTTTAATTTGATATGGTCAAATTTCTAATCTTTAATTTGATATGGGCAAATTTCTAATCTTTAATTTGATATGGGCAAATTTCTAATCTTTAATTTGACATGGGCAAATTTCTCATCTTTAATTTGATATGGGCAAATTTCTAATCTTTAATTTGACATGGGCAAATTTCTAATCTTTAATTTGACATGGGAAAATTTCTAATCTTTAATTTGATATGGGCAAATTTCTAATCTTTAATTTTGACATGGGCAAATTTCTAATCATCTGCGCCATCCTTCAACTTGACATGCCAAATTCAGTATCTCCGTGTATCATCCTTCAACTTGGCATACACAAGTCAGTATCCTCCTGCATTATCCTTCAACTTTACATGCCACATTCAGTATCCTCCTACATTATCCTTTATCAGGACAAATACTGAAACCGTGTATCATCGATTTAACTTGCCACTTCCTGGATCACCATATAACTTCGCATGAACTCCACCTATATCATAATTTAATTTGAGGTGTACAAACGTTTAGCAGTTTATGCAGTATAATTTGAATTAATCAATACCGCATGTTGACTTAATCCCTTTCATCTATGCGCTGGCTGCTATTTATAGTCAGTGCCGCTAGTGCAAATGCGCATGTGCTCTTCAGTGTTTGTGGTGACGCGAAGAGGCGTGTTGTGGAGAGTTAGATAATTCACGTGACAAAGTCACATTATGAGCCACCCACGCTACCGTTACAGTTTAATGAATTCCTCTAGGTCACGTGACTTTTGGAAATAAATGTATTGACCCTTTGGTCATTTCCAGTTTCGAGGTCATTTACGTCATTGTTTTTGAGATCCTACCTACGTCATAACTGCGGTACTACTTCAAGCTAAGTAAATATTTGTGATCTTGTGTTTGTTTAATGTTCCTATCTACTAATGAAGGACTGTCTCCGAAACATTTTTGTTTTATCCTTATTCAGTAAAGCTGCTACATACAATTGTATGCCAACGGGTGCTTGTATTAACATCAAAGCCCCAATAAATTCAGGGAGCCGCGGTAGCTCAGTGGTTAGTGAACTGGGCTACAAAGGACAAGATGTAAGGTTCGATCCCAACCGACGGCTTCCAGATTAACCCAGCCTTAAATGGGTACCGGATTTTTCTGGGAAAGTGAAGCGGCACGGGCGTAATATAGATCATATTACCCTAAAAAATCATGCGAAGAAGGTCTGTAAAATTTGTGGTCACTAACACCATATTACCTATACGCCATTTGGCGTGATGGGGGATTTTTACTTTTTTTTTTTTTATAGTCCATTAGCTTTTGTCTTCTGACATATTGTCAAAGCTGATTAAGTTGACGTTTGGAACACGCCAGTCCGCTAAACGTTTTCTCTTTGCTTCTAGAATGAGTTTTTTTTTTCATTTATTAAATTAAAATAAAAAATAAAATATAAAATTAAACAAATGAAAAGCCGATTAGAGGCCACAGAGATGGGATTTCTCAAAAGAATGTTGAAAGTTCCATGGACAGCCAAAAACACCAATGAGGAAATTCTCAAAGAGGCCAACACAAAAATGGAACTCCTAAAAAAAAAACATCAGAAAGAATCAATCAACATTTTTTGGGCACATCGTGAAAAGAGGAAAGTTAGAATACTTGGTAACAATTGGCGAAATAAAAGGAAAAAGACATTGCGGACGACAAAGAGAGAAATACTGGATAGCTTGGTGTCATGGCATGGAAAACAACCAACAATAGAACTGATACGATGCACTGTAGATAGAAGATTGTGAAAGGACATGATCGCCTACGCCAACCGGTATGGTACATGGTGATGATGATGATGATAATTAAATTGCAGTCTTTTTTTTCGTACCGAAAACCTTTTGGTTTAAATGTTGGATTATAAAGTCCTGACGTACATACGCAAAGCTATAAAGTGAACTTTCTTTCTTTCTTCTCTCTTTCTTTCTTCCATTATTTCTTTTTTTCTTCCATTCTTTCCTTCTTTCTTCCATTATTTCCCTCTTTTTTAAAAAAAAATGTTATTAAAGTACATTATAATTTCAATAAATGAAAAGCATAACATGTAAAAGCCGTTTGCGAAGTCTCCCGTAAAGTCGTCATTCTACACAGAAAATGCTTAAGACAGTAGATTCTTACTAGTTAATAGCAAAAAACAGAATCACTTTCCTGGAAATGGGCTCTGCTGATGGGATCGGCTCCTCCGATAATCAATTTTCCAGGATCAGCCACAGAGAAGCGATAAAACAGCCTTCCGTCAGGTAATTTACTCGTCCAGATAGCAGGTGTGAATTAGGCGGGATAACCAACGACTGGCAGGCAACACGTGCTCAACATATGCATAAACTGTACACCTGTGGAATATCATGAATGGTACGGGTCAGCAAGCGATTGGTGGTTGTGGGTGGATGGAGCCAGGGATGAAGATGTAAAGCAGGAATTCTTCAATTTAAACATGTTGGTTTGTATCCCCCACCCCCTCCGTCCCCACTAAAATCATGCGCAGGTGTTATTCGTCGTTAAGAGAACAATCTCACCAGGGTGCCTTTTCAGTGTTTTAAACATCTTTTCAAAGACGCTAAATTGAGCGGTGTAAGGGAAAGTGGTTGTGATATCAATTTGATTTCCTTTCAAATCTGTTTTCATCGCTAAATGATTATGATGTCAGGTGCCGTCTGCGCGTTCATGTTGAAGGCTTGCTGTTATGCATTACCAACGTCTATTTCTCAAACATCATCATCGAGTGCCGTCTCTGCAATGAAGGTTGGCTACCATAGAGCGCCATTCTGCTCTGTCTCTTGCTTTCATGATGCAGGTTGTCATAGGCTGATTTGTCCATCTTTTGATATTACTCGTTCATGTTAGTCTTGGTCTGCCTCTGCCCCTTTTAACTTGTATTTTCCTCTCCAAACTTTTAGTAGGTTGTTGTGTCTGTTAACATGTCCCAAAAATCGCATTTGTCTTGCTTGAATTGTGTTTAGTAGTTCTCTTTTCATTTTTAGTTGTTTTAAGACTTCATCGTTTGTTTTCCTTTCCTTCCATCCAATTCTACCTATTCTTCTATATATCCACATTTCAAAGGCTTCAATTCTCTGTTCTGTTTTCTTGTTTAATGTCCGTGTTTCTGCACCATATAAGAATATTGAGAAGATGTAACATTTTGCTATTCTTAGTTTTAGCCCTGGTGTTATTTGTTTTGATGTTAGTATGTTCTTCGTGACATTAAAATTACTTTTTGCCATTCCTATTCTTTTGTTTATTTCATTTGTACATTTTCCATCACTGGTTATAGTATGTCCAAAGTAGTTGTAGTTCTGAACGGTCTCCAGGTCTATTCCTTCAATTTTTATATCCACTTGTTGGTTTTGAGTATTTTCTTTGTTTATGATCATAGTTTTAATCTTTTTGATATTCATATCTAGTCCATATTTTTTGCTTGTCATGTTTATTTCATTAAGCAATTGTTGTAGATTTTTAGGATTTTTCTGCTAGTAGTATAGTATCGTCAGCATATCTTAGGTTATTGATTATCTTTCCATTAATATGTAGGCCTGGCATCTCTATGATGTTTTTAAAGATTAGCTCAGTGTATGGATTGAACAAGCTTGGTGATAGGATGCATCCCTGTCTTAATCCTCTTTTTATAATTTCTCAAACATTGCTCGTATATTCTAACATTTTTTTGATTGGTTAGTTTCTTAATAACCCTCTTCTATCTAAGGTGATGTCGTTCTCTTGCTTGTTTCTGACCGTATATATATATATATATATATATATATATATATATATATATATATATATATATATATATATAGAGAGAGAGAGAGAGAGAGAGAGAGAGAGACCCGGTTGTGGTTAATGCTGAGGTCAACAGTCTCATTTGCGATAACACTGACGAGAAAGATGCAGTCATCTATAAAGACGGATCTGTAATACGGCACCAAAGAAGTACATGGGTATTTTAGGCAGAATAGTCAAAGAAGACAGTGGTGCATACGTCATGACCACGAGTAGCATGACAATGGAGGTGGCGGCAGTGACCAAGGCATTCCTCTGGTTAGAGTAACAAGACTACACCCACGCATGTATACTGAGTGATTCGATGAGCATGATATGTATGAGTCATTGCAGAAGTTAAAAATACGTAAGGTCACCTTTGTCTATGTCCCTGGACATGCGGGTGTACGGGAAATGAAAGAGCGGACAGGTTGGCTAGCTGCGCTGTCGTTGAGGACGGGCAACCAATGGATCGGGCGGACATCATCAATGCCCTCCAAGATGTGGGAAGAGCACAGGACTTCGACAACCACAAGTCCACGTCACTCATTCGGATGAAAGAAATGGGAGTTAAGATGGGCACAACCAGAAATGAGAAACTTAGAGGCGTGTAACAAGACTTATCAACCAACACAGAACTGGAGTCGTCAGTCGCTGGACACTGCGGGACTTGCTGAGGAAGGGATCTGAGTACCTATGGACATGTTCGGAGTGCAATGATGATGACCCGCTAATAACTCAATAACCGTATATTTTGAGAAGGAAGATGGGTTAGATAAGTATGTATATATTGAGAGACAGATTAATCTAGAAATGCGAAAGGGGACTGGTCGTTACAGAGTGGTCAGTTGGAAAAGCAGACGTGTCTACAATCAACGCAATACCAACTTTACAGGAACAGGAGGAACAATTTTTAAAAAAATTTTAAAAATGGTATGTTAGAAGCTTTACGTGATTAGTGGACGACACAGATTAAACGACGTTTCGGTCCAATAGGCCTTCAGCAGGAACAAACAAAAGAAACACACACACGGATGTGTAAGTAAAACTAATAACGAAACATCCAAAATCAAAACTTTAACATATTTCGATTATTTTTGTTTTGGATGTTTCGTTATTAGTTTTACTTACATATCCGTGTGTGTGTGTGTGTTTCTTTTGTTTGTTCCTGCTGAAGGCCTATTGGGCCGAAACGTCGTTTAATCTGTGTCGTCCACTAATCACGTAAAGCTTCTAACATACCATTTTTTTTTTTTTTATTGTTCCTCACATTCAGCTTTACTGCAGCGTCGCATTTTTATGCATTCATTTGCATTTTTTTGCCATAACCCCTTACAGGAATAGCCAGTTTTGTATACGCTTGGGCATATGCTGAGACGGGCGGGTGCGCGGACATGCCGATATCATGACTGCAGTGGATTCCATGAATAGAATAGAATAGAATAGAATAAAATAGAATAGAATAGAATAGAATAGAATAGAATAGAATAGAATAGAATAAAATAGAATAAAATAGAATAGAATAGAATAGAATAGAATAGAATAGAATAGAATAGAATAAAATAGAATAAAATAGAATAGAATAGAATAGAATAGAATAGAATAGAATAGAATAGAATAGAATAGAATCCCTCTAGTATTGTCTCTTGCTCGGCGTGGGGCTAAAATGCTGAAAACGGCCTGTGACTTATAGTTGACTGCTGAAATCAGGATTACTACCACCACCACCGTAGTTGCTTTGGAAACAGACCAATCAGCCTGGTCAAACGAGGACCATATCAGGGGAAGGGGTATGTGCACTCGCTGAAAATTCACAATTAATCAACAGCAGGAAAAAACAAACAAAGAATAATAGATAGCCCGAAGTAGCATCGAACTCGCACTCCTCACCACAGCGTCTTGCCACCAGAGATTATGCATTACCGTGCCAGCGCAGGCAATGCGATGTTTCAATGAGTAGCAATTCTTAAAAAAAAAAAAAAAAGAGAAGAAAAAAGTGGTATGGTGACAGCTTTACGTGGTGATGGACAAAACAAAAGTCGACGTTTCGGCCAAGTAGGCCTTCAGCTGGAACAACAAACAACAACAAAAAAAATATATATAAGGATATTATGGCCATAATATGCTAGATACTCAAGAAAGGAAATAAAAAAGAGTCACTTCCCTGTGTTCCAGAGCGTGGTCAGCTACTTCTTTTTTTTAGAATTGCTATTATCGCTATTGCTATTATTGCTTTCTTTTTTTTTTTAGAATTGCTATTATCGCTATTGCTATTATTGCTTTCTTTTTTTTTTTTAGAATTGCTATTATCGCTATTGCTATTATTGCTTTCTTTTTTTTTTTAGAATTGCTATTATCATCAGCTTTACAGCAACTTCGCATCTCTACACATCTTGGTGCATCTTGATGCCTTTACTTCGTTTTAAGGAGTACTGGTTCGGTCCTGCTTCGACTGTCTATTGTTCCTTGTGCTTTTCAGGTCATGAATATTTGTATTTTCCGAGTGTTCAAATTATACTTCTTCCACTGAAATGGTTCGCTGATCTGTCGTCTGGAACGGTTCTCTTCATCCCCCCCCCCCCCCCCCCCCCCCCCCCCCCAAAAAAAAGTGTTATATTTTGTATGAAACAAATGTTAAAACCCAAATGCGGTTACAATTTACTTCACGGCGCCATCTTCTTCCGAAGTTTGCATGAAAAATTTGTTTCCGGCGGGAAATATTACAAAATCGTCGGTAGCAATAAAACGACACGCACAAAAAACGGCAGTCTTTGGGTTTTGTATTAACTGGTATATTAACGATTTGTTACCAGTAGCAAGCAATGGTCATCTGTCATAATAACTATATAACTTCGTCGATTCGCTCTCTATCTCTTTCTTTATTTCTATCTATCTATATATTATTTATCTCTTTGTGCGTGTACGATGTTGAACACCAATGAGTTTTTTTTTTTTCCCCTCTTTACCAAGCAATTTAGAAGCCAGAGATACTCCACGAAAAATAAAAAAAAACTACGAAACCAAAATGGTTTTCTTGTGTGCTGGTTTGTCTGTTCAACATAATATATCTACAACAAACGAAAATCTAGCGAAGGACTGACGACTGTTGTGGAAGAGCCGAACCAGCTAACTGCCATCAACAATACAAAGTAGCCCTGCAATGGGTCCCTGCCATATCCTCTGTGGTAAAGCCGGAAATAAAAAGGCAAATTAGCAAAAACAAGTAGGCCTACTCATAAAGGATAATTTTATCATCAACATCATCATGTCGTATGTCCTTTGTAGAACATTTGCATTCACCACAGTCCGTGTGAAAAAAAATATGTCTCTAGCCAGATCTCCCACTTTTATTGCTATGTTCAAGATCTCTTCGAGGTCTTCAAACCAACATTATTCGTGGTCTGCTCCTGATGCGTCATCCAGAAACCACGTCTTCCAATATTGTTCTTTCCAACCCGCTGAGTCTTTTGTCGTGACCTTTGTATTTTAATTCATCGGAAGAATGGTGTTTGTGACCAGTTTTCTAATGTTTAAGTTTTATAATGTCTTCATTGTTCTACAGTGACATAGAAAGAACATGTACTTAAGCTTTATTTTCTGTGGCATTTTGTTTCGAATGAATCGATTTCTTCCCTGCTGCTTGCGAGATGTCCGTGATTCGCAATTTTATCTATATATTGACCTTTCGAGCCGTAGCCGGCCCATAGGGCGTAGATCAAGATACTCCTTCTCTTATCTGAATTTTTGTTCTAGCAGTTTTCAATTCTTTTAAAGATATTTTATCAAATCTCGCCATTTGTCTCTGTTCTGTGCAAGCAGCTCCATCTCATTGAGGGAGCCGATTCCTGCAGCTTTTGCCTCTCTCAGCAATGTTCTTCTCAGTGTCTCTCTGGGTCTTCCTCTTTTTCTCTTACCTGTTGTTTCCCACATGAGGGCTTGCTTTGCTATTCAGTTATTATCCCTTCTCATCACATGTCCAACATATGGCCATCGTCTTTTATCAGGTCTACGTTCCATTAACAAAATCGTTTTTACGATATCGGCTTGTTAAACCTCTGATCAACGGTTCTATACCAAGCCGGAGAAAATGTTATCACAGGATATAAATGAAGGAAACAAAAAAGAATATATAGAAATGCGTGCAAAATTAAAAACATACTGTAAATTCCCAGAGAGCACAACACACAACAACCTTCCGACCCAATGAAGCAACTATAGATTGATCGCCCACCGATAGAGAACGCAAATGAATTCATAATCACAATGTAAATGGCAAGCATGTCTACAGTCTACAGTCTCCAGAATATGTTCGTCAAACATGGAAACTGTAGGAAAAACGAAGAACCTAATTATGGCGCCAAAATAGATTATTTGTGCACAAACTAGGAAGTACTTACGACGACATTCTGCAAACGATTTAATTCCAAAAAGACAACTCGTCTTTATGTGTGTTATGAGCATAGGAAACTCTGCGCTGGCAAAGAAAACGAAGTTCTATGTTCTCTTTTGCCTTTCAGCTTCGAGGTTAAATAAAATGTTCTAGATAGCAGGTTTTGATTCGCGCCACATTTATGTGCTTTGTGCTGCGTCAAACATTTTGCTTGCCCAACTCTGGGGGGTGAGATACCTACTTCTTTTCTTGTAACTGGTTGTTGTTAATGTTTGTTGTGGAATGTGTTTTGTTGTTAACCGCGTCGCATCTCCAAACCACTTAGGTTGTTATCTCTGGTTGAAACTAAGAACTAACATTACACTCCTTTCTCGATTTCTTCATTTCTTATTCCGTCTTTTATTGTTACATTAAGTCTTCTTCACATGAATAGTTGTTGTAGTATTTGTGATTAAATTGATAGTTGTAGTGCTATGTACAAAAGTTCCATTGTTGATCATGTTCTCGTGCCACGCCTTAGCTTTAATTATGGAAAGGCTTTGCTGTGATTGTTTGCTCTTAAGTCACATACTATGGTACTTCGATTTATCTCTTGAGATAGAAAGTAAAAAAAAAAAGTAAAGTACCCCGTCACGCCTAATGGCGTATGGGAAATATTGTGTTAGTGACCATAAATTTACAGATCTTCGGAACATGATTTTGGGGTAATGTGGCCGGTTTTACGCCCGCACCGCTTTACTTTCCCAGAAAAAAAATCCGGTACCCATTAAAGTCTGGGTGAACCGAAAGCCGTCGAATGGGATCGAACCCTATCTCTTGTCCTTTTTAGTCCTGTTCACTAATCACTAAGCTATCGCGGCTCCCTGAGATAGAAAGTACCTTGATATTATTAATATTATTGTTATTATTAATCGTCAACGTAACTGTCCTGCAACGTGCTATGACCCCAACAATCACGTCAATGCTCAGAAGCCGTAGGCTAAGATGGCTGGGGGACGACCAGCGAAGTGAAGAAAACCGCACCCCTAAGCAAATTATATATGGTAAACTTAATACACGGAAAAAGACAAATCGGCAGACCTAAACTACAATCTGTAAATCATCTCTGAATGACTTCTCCATCTGTGAAAATGACTGAGAACATTTAGCAAATGATCGCACATCATGGTGAGCCTGTGTAAGGAATAGCATAACATCATTTGAGGCTGTGCTATGGCAAAACATGGAAGAGAAAATATTAATGAAAAAGGATGGAAAACCCTGTGGATCTGTGTGCCTGACCTGTTCATTCTGTGACCATGTGTGTTTGTCAAACATTGGTAGAATCAGCCATGAGAGAAGCTGTTCGACAAAAACAAAACCTTAAAAAAATACACAATAGCCTCCACTAGACCGTCTGACAAGACGAAAAGGGCCATATAGTAGTAGTAGTAATAGTAGTGGGAGCCGCGATAGCTCAGTGGTTAGTGAACTGGACTACAAAGAACAAGGGGTAGGGTTCGATCCCAACCGACGGCTCCCGGGTTCACCCAGCCTTAAATGGGTACCGGATTTTTTTCTGGGAAAGTGAAGCGGCTTGGGCGTAATACCGACCACATTACCCCAAAAAATCATGTGCTGAAGGTCTGTAAAATTTATTGTCACTAACACCATATTCCCTATACGCCACTTTGCGTGACGGGGGTACTTTACTTAGTAATAGTAGTAGTAGTGTAGTAGTAGTAGTAGTAGTGATAGTGGTAGTAGTAGTAGCATTAGTTGTTGTGGTAGTAGTAGTAGGAGTAATAGTAATAGTTGTGGTAATAATAGTAGGAGTAGTAATAGTAATAGTAGTAGTAGTGTAACGGGCTTGTAACGATGTATTACACAACTCCAATTGTAAAACGTAATTGTAACGAGGTGCACACCCGTATGCACCACTTGTAATGAACACAGCTTTCAAGCTGTCACTATCCTTCAGCACCCTCAACTGTTGTCTGGTAGCGCCTAACGCTGTTGAGCTGTGCAGCCGAATGTATGATGAGCTAGTTCTCCCTTGCTCTCGTTGTATTGAATTGGCCTCTGTTCGACAGCTGCCGCGGCTCTTTAAAGAATTGAGCCCTTGCGCCCCTGACATCGAAGGTCCCCTCCGCCGGTTGCTTAATTCGGCGACTCCTCCGGTCACAGTGTAGGTCAGCCCCTTGACTGACACCGACGTCTAGAACTGCCTAGGGATGCAGATCAGCCCCGTGTGCTTTCTGGAGGCCACTGCTACCCATGCTGCCTCCCGATTGACCATAAGCCCGTGGCGTTCACCCTTAACAGTGAGCGTTATGCCGTACTCCGCACTGTCTGCCCACAATTTATGACAACCCCAGTCTCCGTTCTTCCCTGAGGTCAGACAAAACACAGCTAGCTTAAACAAAGCAGTCAGTAACACCGTTTGAACTCACCCATGTCACGTTTATTACTCACAAAGGCATACTCCCGTATGGATCACACCCACAGTAGTGATATCATTCACAATACTAAAAAAGTGTCTTCTATGAATAAGCTAACAGCTTCTGAATAACTGGCTCAGCATGGCTTCTGCTAAGCGAGCACTAGTGATATCATTCACAATACTAAAGTCTCTTCACATGAATAAGATAACAGCTTCTTAACACTGACACTTCTCACTCGAATTTAAGTCCTACTAGTTTGACTACCTTAGCTTAACAGACCTTTCCTGTCCACTGTCGGAACTCTACTGTTCATGGTCCCCGGTATCGTCTAGCCAACTAGCCCAGACGCCCGTACTGACCGCTTGCCCTCAATCGAATGTTCCTAACTTAAACTCCTTTGTCTCACTTAACTCTCCCTGCCTCGTTTTTGATCGCCCTACAGGCTTTCACCCTGATTCACGATGTGTTCATCTTCTCCTCTTTCCCGTGGACCTGAAGCCTCTTACTAATACTCTCCGACCTATTTATCTCCACTTGACCCGCATCAATTCTACCCTTCTCTCCCTCTTGTAATCTCCCTGTTTTAGTGGTGGTGGTTATTGTTATTGGTTGTGGAAGAGGTGGAAGTACCGATGGAAATTAGTAACACTATAAATAGGTAAATAATATTAATTGTGGCAACAATAATAATCGGTGCATGTTTTTTTTTCAGTCCGAACACGTTCCGGTCTACTCTTTTATTATGTTAACAACCTCGAGATATGTTTTCATCATCATCGAGTGCCTTCTCCGCAACGAAGGTTGGCTACCATGGATCGCCATTCTACTCTGTTTCTTGCTTTGATGGTGCAGGCTATAATAGATTGACTTGTCCATCTTTTGATGTTACTCGTCCATGTTAGTCTTGGTCTGCCTCTGCCTCTTACCTTGTTTTTTCCTTCCAGTATTACTTTTATTAGACTGTTGTGTCTTTTAACATGCCCCAAAAATTTCATTTGTCTTGTCTTGTTTGTATTTAGTAGTTCTCTTTTATTTTCAGTTGTTTTAAAACTTCATCGTTTGTTATCTTTTCTTTCCATCCAATTCTACCTATTCTTCTATAAATCCACATTCAAAGGCTTCAATTTTCTGTTCTGTTTTCTTGTCTAATGTCCATGTTTCTGCACCATACAGGAATATTGAGAAGATGTTACATTTTGCCATTCTTAGTTTCAGTCCTGCTGATATTTGTTTTGTTGTTAGTATATTTTTCATGGCATTACAATTTATGAAAAAAGATAGATAGATATAAAAAGATAGTTAGATATAAAAGATATGTTATATAAACGTAAATAAAACAAAATCAGGGTTGCAGAACTTGTATTGCATGACTAGGCAACTATTATTGTATTTACTAGTCAGTACTAAGCCAAATTAGGGAGCCGCGATAGCTCAGTGGTTAGTGAACTGGACTACAAAGGACAAGGGGTAGGGTTCGATCCCAACCGACGGCTTCCGGGTTCACCCAACCTTAAATGGGTACCGGATTTTTTTCTGGGAAAGTAAAGCAGCACGAGCGTAATACCGACCACATTGCCTCAAAAATCATGTGCCGAAGGTCTGTAAAATTTATGGTCACTAACACCATATTCCCTATTCGCCGCCACTTGGCGTGACGGGGGTACTTAACTTAACTTAACTAAGCCAAATTCTAATAATAATACAGACAAGTTAATGTGGGCAGTGAGCGGCACTTCCTGGAAGCTGCCCGTAAACATAAAGTGACAGCAGCTTTTTTGTCCCCACTTGAGCAGCGAATTTACATTTGAAGACAAGAATTAATGCCACTCTGAATAAACTATCTTTACGACACATAGTACCATTGCTGGTGTATGTCGGGGGGGGGGGGGCAACGATAGAACCAGAGGGATAAAGGCCGCTTGGTCAAGCAGTCGCCACGACGTGAGCGACTCAGGATTTTTATTTCATCCCGATAGAAAAAATCCTTTCTGTCTACCGCGGGCTTCGAACACCGTACGTCAGCTTTTCAGCCAGCGGAACAGTGGTTTTAGCCGCACGGCCACGCGCACCTCATGCCACTCTAAATGCCGGCATTAAACTCTTTGGCCAGTTTTTTTTTTTCCAAGTCGTTAGCTAAATCGCCTATGTCGTCGTACCGAACACCATCTGGACCAGGAGCAGTGTTGTGTGACCTTTTAAGTTTTGTGCTAATGACATCGGTTGTGATTGTGAGATCTTCTCCCAGCGCTACATCCTCACACAATTCTGATAGTGACCCCCCGTATCCTCATTCTTTGGTCAGTCTGCTCAATGTAGCGGGCAAGCAGGGCGAAGGCCTTTCCTCTCATCAGATCTGTGCCATATCTGGCCTGTGCTCTGGAAGCATGACATGCCTCTGTGTCGTGTTGTGTCATTCATGCGTTTATGAAGGCGTCAGAATTCGAATGCCAGCGATTTTTTTTCTGAGCACACTTTTTTTGCAGAAATCATCCCACTTGGCATCTTTAACCTGCTTAGCACATAGTTTAAAGTGCATCGTTTTTTGATCGACCTCTTCTATCAGACGCTCCAAGAGCTCAGGTTGTGTTCTTCCATTTTTTCTGGCTTTCTGCCATGTCTTGGTCGTTTGCTTCTTGTTCCGCTAAGCTTCTTCGACTTCTACGTTCCATCAGGGCGGCTGCGTCCATCTCTCCTGCCTCCTGCGGGATGATGATAAATACATTATCCACTTGACATATATGCATGCAAGAATTTCAGAGGTTTAATATATCACAATTTTCTAGGTTTTTTTTTTTTTTAGACAGCATACGGTTCCGGTAAATTCATCTAGCACCCCCCCCCCCTCCCCCACCCCGGCCACCACCCCCAAAATCTCCATAGGCCTATAGTATATAGTACTATAGAAAGATCAAAACGCAACACACCAAGCCTTCAATAAACGTTGCGAGAACACCAGACCAAAGGGCCGACCACGAAAAAAAATGGATTGACGGAATATTAGAAAGACTAGTAAACATAAAAACAGTACAGGCAAACTGAAGAGCAAAAGAACGCAAACTATATCTCTCCTCCACGCTGAAAGGCAAATGAGGAAGGAAAGAAGAAGATAGAACACTATTATATATATATATATATATATATATATATATATATATATATATATATATATATATATATATATATATAATACTATATGGTGAACTAACACACGGAAAAAGACAAATCGACAAACCTAAACTACGATATAAATATATCTGTAAATCATCTCTGAATGACTTCTCCACCTGTGAAAAAAGTCTATTATTATGGCTCGTTTCGTCTTGCCAGACGGTCTAGTAGAGGCTATTGTGTATTTTTTTTTTTTTTTTTTGAGGTTTTGTTTTCGTCGAACAGCTTCTCTCGTGGCTAATTCTACCAATGTTTGACAAACACAACGGCCACAGAGCGAACAAATCAGGCCCACTGATCCACAGAGTTTTCCATCCTTTTTCATGAGTCTTTTATCTTCTAAGTGTTGCCTTAGCACAGTCTCAAAAGATGTTTTACCATTCCTTATACATGCTCTACATGCTGTGCGATCACTTGCCAGATGTCCCAGTCATTTTCACAGGTAGAGAAGTCATTCAGAGATGATTTACAGATATATTATATCGTAGTTTAGGTCTGTCGATTTGTCTTTTTCCGTGTGTTAGTTCACCATATACATTAAATACACAACACAACAAGACACAACACGACACAGAGGCATGTCATGCTTCCAGAGCACAGGCCAGATATGGCACAGATCTGATGAGAGGAAAGGCCTTCGCCCTGCTTGCCCGCTACATTGAGCAGACTGACCAAAGAATGAGGATACGGGGGGGGGGGGGGGGGTGTCACTATCAGAATTGTGTGAGGATGTAGCGCTGGGAGAAGATCTCACAATCACAACCGATGTCATTAGCACAAACTTAGAAGGTCACACAACACTGCTCCTGGTCCAGATGGTGTTCGGTACGACGACATAGGCGATTTAGCTAACGACTTGGAAAAAAAAAACTGGCCAAAGAGTTTAATGCCAGCATTATAGTGGCATGAGGTGCGCGTGGCCGTGCGGCTAAAACCACTGTTCCGTTGGCTGAAAAGCTGACGTACGGTGTTCGAAGCCGCGGTAGACAGAAAGGATTTTTCTATCGGGGATGAAATAAAAATCCTGAGTCGCACACGTCGTGGCGACTGCTTGACCAAGCGGCCTTTATCCCTCTGGTTCTATCGTTGCCCCCCGACATACACCAGCAATGGTACTATGTGTCGTAAAGATAGTTTATTCAGAGTGGCATTAATTCTTGTCTTCAAATGTAAATTCGCTGCTCAAGTGGGGACAAAAAAGTTGTTGTCACTTTATGTTTACGGGCAGCTTCCAGGAAGTGCCGCTCACTGCCCACATTAACTTGTCTGTATTATTATTAGAATTTGGCTTAGTTAAGTTACGTTAAGTACCCCCAAGTGGCGGCGTAAAGGGAATATGGTGTTAGTGACCATAAATTTTACAGACCTTCGGCACATGATTTTTGAGGCAATGTGGTCGGTATTACGCTCGTGCCGTTTTACTTTCCCATAAAAAAATCCGGTACCCATTTAAGGCTGGGTGAACCCGGAAGCCGTCGGTTGGGATCGAACCCTACCCCTTGTCCTTTGTAGTCCAGTTCACTAACCACTGAGCTATCGCGGCTCCCTAATTTGGCTTAGTACTGACTAGTAAATACAATAATAGTTGCCTAGTCATGCAATACAAGTTCTGCAACCCTGATTTTGTTTTATTTACGTTTATATAACATATCTTTTATATATAAAAATATATCTTTTTATTTTATAAATTTATCTTTTTACAACTATCTTTTATATCTATCTATGGAGGCGACGGCGCGCCCCACCCAGCACCAGAGCTGATACTCGTCAGTGACTCATAACTGATGGCTTGCGCCAGGATCGGTGAACCAGAACCATCCAGACCCTGCTATACCTCTCCGCGGTGCCTCCAGAAACAGACTAACCTGTCTAGTCTGGCCAAGCGAGCAGGGATCGAAGAGGGAAGACAAACCCGGTACTCAAAAATGTCGGCTGAAGTCGGATGTGTTGGGCCGAAATGCGCAGATATCACAGTGTTACACTGCAAACTTCAACACAACGTAACTACGTCCACTTAACGTCCTTTTAAGGGCGGATGACGAGGAGGAAGTCTACGGTTCGTATCCGCTAGAATACCTCAAATCATCGGGCGACCGCATCATCATCATATCTATCTATTTTTTCATAAATTGTAATGCCATGAAAAATATACTAACAACAAAACAAATATCAGCAGGACTGAAACTAAGAATGGCACTAAGAATATAAACTAAGAATATATATATATATATATATATATATATATATATATATATATATATATATATATATACATGTATATAATATTTGGCAAATTGGAATCCTAGTCCAGAGTGTTAGTTTGATATTGATCCATGCTATATTTAAGTTTACCAAATGTTGAAACTTTCCGATTAGAATATGTATATATGTATGAAGGTAAAGGCTAGGTATGCTTTACCTTATCTTTATTTCTCTTGCATTTTCTTCTAATTAAAAAAGTAGTAAAGTATCCCCGTCACGCCAAGTGGCGTACAGGGAATATGGTGTTAGTGACCATAAATTTTACAGACCCTCGGCACATGATTTTTGGGGTAATGTGATTTTCTTCTAATTACTGGTGCATTATGAATTCATAACCAGAGCTGATATTTTACTAGACCAACAAGAGTGTTAAAAGTTATGTTGAAAAAATAATTGAAATGTCAACGCACTCCGGGTAGGCATAAAACCATTAACTTTCTGCCAAACGAGGGTTTATAATGTGATAATCTGAGTGCTATTATAAAAGATACACTGACTGATAAGCACACATGCACCTCTTCCATATATTATATTATAGTTTTAATATTATTGTAGCGAGAAAGAGAAAACATATTTATATTTCTTACTTGTAAATTTTCTTCTACTTCCTTCCCATTTCAAATGGCATTTGCCTCTCACAGTCGACGGTAGGTATAGTTCAGTTTACGGTCTAATGCTCTTCTGTTCGTTGATCCTGCTCTGTGTATGTGATATGTTTACTAGTGTTTCTAAATTTCATCAATCTGACTTGTAACAAATGATTTAGGAATTTAATGTTCCATATTCACAATTTTTGTATGAATTTCACATTCTTTCTTGAAACCATACCCCACCAAAATAACAAAATTTAAGTCATAGCTCAGAGCAATAAATAAAAGGATAATTGACAGAAATATAAATATGAACATGACATACATTATATACATTTCTAGAGAAGAAAGAAATTTAAATATTTCATACATGAGTTATAATATATCAGATTGAGGGTGCATTATTGTAAATGCATGTAATCTTTTATTTGTGCAAATTTGATCATTTTTGCCGTAACATCTAGGTAGAAACAGTATTTTCAACACCATAGCACTAAAAAGCTGGTTAACATTCTGTGCAGTGAAACGCCAGATGTTCTCCGCGGCGTTGTTCGCCTTGACTGATTTTAACCAGTCAGACGGCACGACATCTTTCAGTGCTGATCTGCCCTTAATGTCGCCATTGTTGTTTTTTGACAAACCTGGAAGGCAGTAGTTGTTAAAGTTAAAGATTTCATTTCTTTGTAAGTTTGTACATATTTGCGCATGTTACAAAACAATCCAAGTAGATATTATTTATGATTATATTTATAATGTATCTGAATTCCTTAAACTTTGCAATAGAATTAAAAAAAATATTCACGAGTTGAATGAATGATGAACTCGACTCTCGCCAGACCCACGACCGACGAGTCCGTACGACCGTCGACCGTGGGCGGTCGCACCACATATACACTACACACCATTCTAGCTTGTATATCGGATTAAAACTTCTTTTAATTAAGTTATTTGTTAATATAAGCCTATATTCAGCCGATTAGAAGCCCATAATTTAGGGTAACTAGATTTTAAATGGTACTTGGTGCTCTTCTTCAGGGGAAGGTATTTTTTTTATTATTCGTTTTTCTAGAATAAAAGTTCTAATCTGATAAGATAGATTAGATCATTTGATATTGATATATGATATACTTTTTTTTTTAAAATCATGATAGTAGGGTAGTTAGAGTAGTAATACTATTATTCAGATTGATTCTGTCTCACATTTTTCAAACTGAAATAAAATAAAAAGCATGTACATTTTGATTTTTTGTGGCGCTTTTCCTTTTTATAATTTTTGTTACCTTCTTTTTTAAAATTTATAATTTATGGTTGATTATGTAATATAAGACAACACAACATAATTTATTAGCAAAACTAAATAAATAATAGTAATAATAAATAATAGTTTGTATGTTGAACTAATTTACTTATCCCCCTGTCACTAAGGCTAATATGCATAATACTAATTAATATATTACTATTACAAATTTACACTACTAGTATAATACTTACTTACATTACACTATTAATTTACTCTATTACTATTTATTAAAGTTTAAAAGACTTATGGTTGGTTGGTTGCGTTTTCCCGATGACTAAAGTATTCTACTAGAGTATCGTAGTAGACTAGAATACTCCTCTTCATCATCCGCCCTTACAAGGACGTAGTGGACGTGTCTGCGTTGTGTTGTGGTTTGCAGTATAACTTATATTTGCGCCTTTTGGCCCAACACATCCGACTTCAGCATGACATTTTTAGTACCAGGTTGTCTTCCCTCTTCGATCCCTGCACGCTTGGCCAGACTAGACAGGTTAGTCTGTTACTGGAGGCACCACGGAGAGGTGGAGCAGGGTCTGGATGGTTTTGGTTCACCGATCCTGGCGCAAGCCATCAGCTGTGGGTCACTGACAACTTCCAGCTCTGGTGCTGGTAGGCACACCTTCGCCTCCAAAAAGACTGATTAGAAGTGGCTAAAGACTTCCCAATGTCGTCATACAGTTAAATTAACTTTCTTTTTATTAAAAGTAATAAATTAACCATGAAAAGCAGAAAAGTATACGGTGATGAAGAAGAATTATAGCCATTTGTTCACATAGACAATAGTTTGTTTAACAAAGTCTCCACTTTGTCAATGGTTAGAAAATTCAAGTCTGAAAGACATAGTTAAGTAAGAATAACATTGAAAAAAAACATTTTTTAATTCTCAAATGAAATTAATTTTGTTCCCTTCCAGTTTGTTCATTCATGAATACAATATACTTCTTTTAATTCCTTCAACTATTGTTCATCACCTGCCTATTCTTAAATTGGTGCAGTTGCATCTATAACAAACTGCAATATTTTTCAATAAATCTTCAGAATCTTGACCAGTTGTGTTTCATAGCCTAGTGCAAGCAGTCAGCTATGAGTCACTGACTACTTCCTGGCACTATTGGTACCTTCAGCTTATAATTACATTAATTTGTCTCATAAAGTTGATACAGTTGGTAATCTGCCTCAGTTTTACTCATCACTATAGAATTGGTTTATGTAAAGTAATGTTGAAGAAAGCTATGTCCCCATTCTACTCCATTTTAGCTTTTTTTTGGGGGGGGGGGCCTCTGGTTGACCAAATATTCAAAATTTTAAGATATTTATTTTTTCAGCAGAATAAATGTTTACCAATTTATTGTTCAGTGTGTTATTCAAGGTATGCATCCATTTAACTGTACATGATAGTAGTTTGTACTACTGTTCAAGGTGTTGTTTCATTGTACAAGTCAATTGATTTTTATTTTAATCAATGGACTTGTAATGATTAATTTATTAGGGATATGCATCAATTTATGTAAGGTTGAGTTGAAGCTGATAATCATCATCATCAAGTACCGGGCCTGCTGGCGTAGGTGATCATGTCTCTCCACTTTCGATTTCTCTGCAGCTATTTATCATTTCTGTTGTTGACCTTATGCCACGCCATTCTCTTAAGCTGTCTGTTATTTTTTCTCTTTGCTTCCCTCTATCTCTTCGTCCTCAATTTCTCCAGTTGTTACAATATATTCCAGTTGTTCTTCTCATTACATGGCCAAAAAATGTGATTGTTTCTTCCTAATATTGGAAATTATCTCTTTTTGCTTTGACCCTCTCTAAACATCTTCATTACTCTTCTTAGCTGTCCATGGTACTCTAAAATTCTTCTGTAAAACCACATTTCTACAGACTCCAGTGATTTTCTTGTCTGTTGTCCTATTGTCCATGACTCGCATCCATATGTTAAGACTGGCTCTACGTAACATTTAAGAACTCTTTTTCTTGTTTCTATTGTCAAAAATGAATTGCATAGTATCTTCCTCATTTTTTGGAAAGCTGCTTTTGCCTGAGCCATTCTACATCTCACCCCTTTTGTACATCTTCCATCTGAGGTTAACAAAGTTCCCAAATATTTAAATTCATTTACATGTTTTAATATTGTTCCACTTGTCTTTATTTTGCACTGAGGTGATGTCTTTTTCTTTGTTGTTACCATTACCTCTGTCTTCTTGCTATTAAGGCAGAGTCCTTTATTTTTGCTTTCTTTCACTATAATGTCCAACATTTCTTGTAACTCATTTTACTCTTAGCGATTAAGACTATATCATCAGCATACCTTAGATTATTTATATTATGACCTCCAATTGTTATTCCAGGCACGCCCCTTATGGATCTTAAAATAATCTCACTGTAAATATTAAACAAATCTGGTGACAGCACACAACCTTGTCTAACACCTGTTTTATTTGTTGAAACATTCCCAATTGGTTTCCAGTTTTATGGCCGCTGTTTGTTGCCAGTACATGTTCTTTATTATTCTTAGATCTTTGCTGTCTACGTTTATGCTTTCTAAAATTTTGATTATTTCTTGGTGCTTTACTTTGTCAAATGCCTTGGTGTAATCTATGAAACATAGGTATAGATCTGTTTTCACCTCTATGGCTCTTTCTACTAAAGATGTTATGATATAAATGGCATTGCTTGTTCCTTTATCTCTAACAAAACCTCACTGTTCATCGTTAATTTCTGGACTGATTTTGTTTCGCACTCTTCACATGATGGTTCTTAGTAATATCTTATGGCTCATAAGGCTTATTGTGCGAAGATCATCGCATTCAATCGCACCCAATTTTTTTGGTAGGGCTATGAATATTGATTTGAGCATGTCGTCTGGTATATATCGCTGTTGTAGATATCATTCAATATTTTTGTTATTATTTCTATTCCAAAATCACCCATGGCTTCAATCTCTTCTTTAGTTATATTATCTGGTGCAGGAGCTTTGCCTGCTTTCATATTGCGCAAGGTGTCTTCCACTTCTTCTCTGAGTGTTTCTGGTCCTTCTCCATTATCCTTAATATTTACATCCATTCGTTCATCATTATAAAGATCTTTAATGTATTCTGTCCATCGTTCCCTTGTTTTCTTGATCAATCAACAGTTCTCCTTCCTTTGATCTGAGACATCCATTTTTTATTGCGTTTTTTTTCCTGTTAATTCCTCAATTTGTTTGCATATAGCTTTAGCATCTCCTTTTGTTGCATTTCAATCTCTTTGCATCTCTCTTTTAGTCATGCTTCTTTTGCTTCATTGCATTTTACTACAATTTCTTTATTTAATCTCTTATACTCATCTTTATTTTTTTATTCTTCTTCTTGTATCCATTAGCTGCAAAATGTCTTCTGTCATCCATTTCTTTCTTGAATTTGTCCTCACTAGTGGTATATTTTCTCCGGCTTGGTATAGAACCGTTGATCAGAGGTTTAACAAGCGCTATCGTAAAAACGATGTTGTTAATGAACGTAGACCTGATACAGAATGTGTAAATTAGCAGTAGATAGTAGTGATAGTTTTTTTCGGCCCTAAAACAACAACAAAAATAGGATTCTGGAATGTGCGAACAATGGCCGCTCCGACGAAACATGCACAGGTCGCGAGCGAGATGGACAGATACGATCTAGATATTTTAGGATTAAGCGAAATGCGCTGGCCTGGAACAGGTAGGAGATCTATTGATAATAAAATAGTAGTTTTTTCTGGAAGGGAAGATGGAAAACACCGTGAAGGAGTAGGCATAATGATGACAGACATCACTTCATCTATCTTGGAAGTCACATTGATCGAGAAGGGGATACGAGCAAAGAAATTAGAATCAGACTGGCTAAAGCAGCAATGTCTTTCAGAAGCCTTGAAAAGTTGTGGAAATCAAAACTCATTAGCACAAACACAAAACTTAGGCTATTCAAATCAAATGTACTATCAACCCTTACGTATGCGTGTGAAAGCTGGAAAACAACAAGAGATATAGAAACAAAGTTGAACGCATTCGAAAATAAATGTCTAAGGAAAATACTTGGTATAGAATGGAACGAATTCAAAACAAACGAGGAAATTAGAGAAATCGCCAATCAACCACTAATATCTTCAGTAATAAAGAAAAGACGATGGTCATACGTTGGACATGTGATGAGAAGAGATAATAATCGAATAGCAAAGCAAGCCCTCATATGGGAAACAACAGGTAAAAGAAAAAGAGGAAGACCCAGGGAGACACTGAGAAGAACATTGATGAGAGAGGCAAGAGCAGCAGGAATCGGCTCCCTCAATGAGATAGAACTGCTTGCACAGAACAGAGACAGATGGCGAGATTTGATAAAATATCTTTAAAAGAAAACTGCTAGAACAAAAATTCATATAGGAGAAGGTGTATCTTGGTCTACGCCCTATGGGCCGGTTACGGCTCGAAAGGTCAATAGATAGATAGATAGATAGATAGTGGTATGAACTCTTTTGATGTTTGTTGCGTTGATTCTTTTAAGCTGATAATAGTTACAATAAAATAGAAAAAATATATATTTATTAAAACAAACATTGTAATAGCTTTGCAGTAGGAAAGGGCACCACAATAGTTAGAGCCTTGTTCAGTAAAGGCAAAACAGCACAAATGGAACAAAATGCTGATGGTGCTTCTCTCAGATCTTAATAATAATGTGATGAACAATGAATGTCGGTCTTAATAAGTTCAAAGAAAGCATTGGTTAGCTCAAGGCTGGTGATAGTTCATACAGCTTATTTATCCAGGTGATGGCCACAAAAGTCTTCCATCTCTGTCCATTATATGTTGCACACATTTGTGGCAGATGACCAACAGTCATTTTTTTACTTGTGCCAATGATCAAATAATCAGAATTCCTGTCTTTAGGGTGTTGAAAAGATAATACTTCATTCTGTTATGGCTTGTTTTGAGTACAAAAAGTTATTATTTTTTCTTTTTTGTTGAGACGAATGTGCATAATTTTTCTGGTAGCCTTGGTTTTCTTAATTTTATTTGTTCATGCATTTATTTTTAACATACCTCTTTTATTCCTCTTAGCTTATTATACATGTGTCTGACTGATATAGTTTACAATCTTCCTTTGCCAAATTCTTTGTCCATATTTCTAGGAATATTGCAGTGAGATGGAATTCGAATCACAACTCTTTTATTTCTAAACCATATTTTCTTCTTTCCCTATTTACTTTTCGGTGTTGAGGAGAGTTATAGTTTGCACTCTTTTGCTTTTCTGTTGGCTTTTCCTGCTGTTTTGTTGCATAGTGTTTCTAATATTCCTTTAATCCAAACTTTACATTGTCAACTTTTGGGTCTGGTATTCTCGAAGGGTCTGCTGAAGACTCATTGTGTTGTATTTACATCTTTGTCTGGCAAGACAATTTTAGGATTTTTTATTGATTTTTTATTTTCTTTATGTATTTAGTGGCAGGGATAATAGCCAGCTTTTTGTCTCAGTTCTTCACTTTTGATCTTAACTTTCATGCTGCTTCCTGTCATGCGTCTAAAACATTTAATTTCTGTGTTGGTTCTGTATCTTATGTGTTTTGAGTCTAGCGTCCAGCTTGGCATTGGTAGCACAATTTGGAATGAAGGCCACGTTTAAAATGATTGTTTTCCTCTAAGGTTGTTATCTTGTTTAAACAGCTGTGACAACTGTGATAATTTGACAAGCTTTGTCGTATGAGTCTTATTTCTGCTGCTTGTGAATTTTCATTTGTCACAAGATTTCCTGGGTATCTAAATTGCTCCCCTTGTTTTAATTATCTGCCGTCTATCGTTATATTGATGTTTGTTTTCATTTTGCAATGTTCATGACTTCTGTCTTGTTGGTATTGATTTTAATTTTGTATTGTATGCTGCCTGTGAGCGTCAAATCTATTTAGATATGCTTGTAGGTCTGCTATTTTTCCATGTATTAGTGCGTGATCATCTACGAATAGAAGCTCGTTAATTTCCTTTTTTCAATGGGATGGCTAACTTAGATATGTAGTCCATGTAAGTAATAAACAATAGGGGCAATAGTACACAGCTCTGTCTTACAACTGTTCTAATTTCAAAATGAACTGTGCAGCCTGCTGCTATTCTGACTGTGTTGCTGTTGATGTAGAGATTTTTACATGGTTAAAAGCAGACATTAAACATAGCTATAGAACTCCAAAAGACAGATAATTTCCAATATTAGGAAGAAACCATATTCTGCATGAGAACATTAATCGAAAAGTACACAGAAGTAAACAAACCAATATATGCCTGCTTCATAGACTACACCAAAGTTTTGATAGAGTACACCACAAACAACTTATAGAATGCCTAAAAGAGATACATCTAGATCGCATGGACATACGACTAATATGTAATCTATACTTTGAGCAAACGGCAATAATAAGATATAACAAAGAGAACTCTACACCCATAGATATAAAAAGAGGAGTAAGACAGGGATGCATCCTGTCACCAAGCTTGTTCAATCTATACACTGAGCAAATCTTTAAAAACATCACAGAGATGCCAGGCCTACAAATTAATGGAAAGATAATCAATAACCTAAGATATGCTGACAATACTGTACTACTAGCAGAAAATCCTAATGATCTATAACAATTACTTAATGAAATAAACATGACAAGCAAAAAATATGAACTAGATATGAATATCAAAAAGACTAAAACTATGATCACAAACAAAGAAAATACTCAAAACCCACAAGTGGATATCAAAATTGAATAGACCTGGAGACAGTTCAGAGCTACAACTACCTTGGACATACTATAACCAGTGATGGAAAATTTAAAACTGAAATAAACAAAAGAATAAGAATGACAAAAAGTCATTATAATGTCATGAGGAACATACTAACATCAAAACAAAAACACCAGGGCTAAAACTAAGAATAGCAAAGTGTTATGTCTTCTCAACATTCCTATATGGTGCTGAAACATGGACATTAGACAAGAAGACAGAACAGAGAACTGAAGCCTTTGAAATGTGGATATATAGAAGAATAGGTAGAATTGGATGGAAGGAAAAGAAAACAAACGATGAAGTCTTAAAACAACTGAAAATGAAGGAGAACTACTAAACACAATTCAAACAAGACAAATGCGATTTTTGGGCCTCGTTAAGTTAAAGGCTACACAACAGCTACTAAAAGTAATCTGGAGGGGAAAATACAAGGTAAAAGAGGCAGACCAAGACTAACATGGACAGGTCAGCTATGACAACCTGCACCATCAAAGCAAGAGACAGAGCAGAATGGCGCTCCATGGCAGCCAACCTTCGTTGCAGAGATGGCACTCGATGATGAGGAAGAAACAATTATCACTTTTTGGCCATGTAATGAGAAGGGAACAGCTGGGATATATGACAACTGGGAAAACTGAGGGACAAAGAGATAGAGGAAAGCAAAGAGAAAAGATACATACAGCTTAAGACAATGGCTTAGCAGAAGGTCAACAACACAAATGATAAATAACTGTCAAGATCAAAAGTGTGGAGTGACATGATTACCTATGCCAGCAGGCATGATACTTGATGATGATAGGACATCAAGTTAAAACGAGTCAACCACTTTAAATATTTGGAAACAACATTCTCTGAAGATAGTAAAATTGTAAAAGAAATGGACATCAAATGCAACAAGGCAAACCAAATATTTGGACAACTATCTCCTATACTTCACTATACAGCAATACCTCTCACCATCTACAAACATCTTATACAGAGTATATTCATTCCCACCTTGTACTATCAATGTCAAACATGGTCACTAATGGCTAAGCATTAAAATAAACTTGCCACCACAGAGATGAGATGTCTGAGAAAGTACTAGAAGTGACATGAAAAGTTAAAATCAGATATGATATTATAAGAGATTGTGTGGGCATTGAACCAATCCTAAACCACTTACAGAAACAACAAATAATGTGGTTTGCCCATCTAAAAAGAAAGCTATTCCTTGCTATACAAAGCACAAATTAAAAGTGGAGAAGGGAGAAAAGCAAGAGGTAGACCAAGAGTAAGTGGTCAGATAACATAAATGAAATGCAGCAGCAACATCAGTTGGCAATGATTGAAGCTGCCAAAGGGCGAGAACCTAAACTTTATATATCCTTTGATACCAGAATGGGCACAAGAGGAAGTGAAAAAAATATAGAAGAATGAAGGTTCAATGTTTACTTAATTCGGCTTTCTTCCATAATTGTTCTCTGTTTATGTGATCAAGTTTTTTTTCTTGTCTATGAAGGCTACCTACACATTTGATGTGTTCTTTTATCTCTTCTGCTAGCTTCTTCAGAGTGAATATTGCAATAGTAAGTTTTCTACACGTGCTGAGGCCCATTTAAGAGTTGCTGATCTATAGTTCTATAATTGATCTTAGTCTTTTCTCTGAAATTTTGATGAATAAAGTTACTTTCCTACATGACTGAGTAGGGAGTTAACCTCTGTATTAGTTTAATTTATCTTACTGCTTTTTTTTCTCCATAATATGATGATTGCATGTTTCCTATCTAAAGCTTTCCATTGTTGCCACGAATTGTGTTAAGTGTATTCATGTAACTCCTGTTTCTATTATTTCTACTGGTATGTTGTTTATTCCATGGTGCATGCTTTTATGACTTCTTCAATTTCTTCTTTTTAGGTGTTAGGTTCAGTGTTCTGCATTCTTGTGTGGTTTTTGTTGTTTTATTGGTAGGTGGTGCCATGTTCTGTAAGTCTCCAAAATATTTTATCTCTGTTGCATTTTTGGTCGATATTGGTTGTCCTACTTTGCCTTTTATGAGTCCAGTTGGGTTTTAGTTTTATTTTCTTGCTCTCACCACTTTTACTGCTCTGTACAAGTCCCTTGAGAATTGTCTTATAGTCCCTGCTCATTTTAAACTGAACTATGTCTTAAGTGTTTTGCCTTGCCTCTTTGATCATTTTCAACTTTTTTTCCACGCTAAGTCATATTTTTAATATTCTTGATTTTTCTTTGCCTCAAATCTTTGTAAAGTTTCTTTTATTCTTTAGCTGCTTCGCTGATTGTGCACCACAGGATGCTCAGCTTCTCTTTCTTCCTTATTTTTGCTCCACATATTGTTGCTATTTGGTTATGGAAGGCCCCGGTATCTCTGCAAATGAATTAAAATCCATAATTGCTCAACCGCCATGCCAGCGTAATCATCCGAATTAATATCTCATTTCCCAAACAAATAACGGTAACTGTAGTCCCCATCGTTGCAGTCTCAGCACACGCCAAAAGACATAAGGCGAAACTGCGCAGAAAGTGAACACAGCCAACTGTTCCCTGTCATACGATATCATCATTCATCGTAAACAGTTGGAATATCGAAACATGATCAAAACGGATGAGACACACAGCTCACGGTGTGCACAGAGCACTTAACTCAGTAGCTCCTGCAACGAGCCGAACTTGGAATATGAGGAAACTGCAACAAGGAACATTTTTCATGTTCTCGCCGCCTATCCACCATATACCGGAAGTTCATATTGTTGCTGTGATGTTGCTTACTAGTTTCTTAAACTGTTTTCACTCTTCTTCTGCAGTGAATTTCATTAGGGAATTTCTTTAATTCCTTTTTTATTTCTTCTTCAAGATTTTTCCTTGATTCTTAAACTTTTTTTTTTTATTGTTTGTTCTTTCTGTTTCTTTTGTTTGTATTTGTGTCTTATTTTTCTAACTGGCTTTCTGAGTGTGATCACCACCATTTTATGGTTTGTGTCATCTATAATATTGGGAATATCTTCGCTATTGATTACCCTTTTCTTGTTTTGCATCCATGCTAACATGAAATCTATCTGGGTTCTACAAGTTGGGCCATTTAAACTTGTACCAGGTGTACATTTGCGACTGCTGTGTGCTTAAAGAATGTGTTGCTGATGTACAAATTATGTCATTTTAGCTACATAATTCTAGCAATCTGTTTCATTTTAATTTCTTTCAGTAGTCTAATTGCCCAAGAATTCCAGGATTTCTCTGTTCTCGTTATTTCATTTTTCTAGCCTTCTGGTAAATTCTCCTCCTATATGTCAATTATATCAAATATGTCATTTTTATCAGTATCATTTACAATTTCATTTAGTGTATTGTAGGATTTATTTTTTTCTCTTTTATTGTTGTATAGATTTGTATGTAAGTTGTTTTTCTTTCTTAGTGATTTTTCTATGTCTGTCTATAGTATTTTTTGCGTGGTCTGGCCCACTCCATAGACTCCTGATAATTTGTGCATAATTTCTCTGTGTTTTCTTTACATGTTGCCCTTTAACTCTAGTGTCTGCTATTTCTGGTATTTCAATGTTCCTGTTGCAAATTCAACTTCTTTGTGCTTTTTAAGTTAATTTATTCCACATATGTTGATGATAGCTACTTTGTATTTATTGTCTATCTCCATGGTTGTAGTTCCTCCTGACCTGCTGAGTCTGTTGTAGATTAAGGGCTTAGTTCAACATGGGTGAGCAGCCCAACCAATGTTTTTTCCCAACTAGCATGGTTGCTAAATGTGTATGATCAGATTATGGTTGAATTATCAGCTTTCTTTCAGATGTTTATATTTTTAAAAATAGTTATCTGATAAAGCAACCAGTTTATGGTCAAATTATCAGCTTTATAGTCGTTAACATTTTTTAATAATCTGATTGACCATTTTTCTTATTCAGTGGATGCCTCAAGTAAAAGTTTTATGAATTAAAATCAGATTTGGTCACATATTTCAATCATCTGACCTGGCAAAAAACATTTTGCAAGTAAATATGCAAGATGGATGGAAAGGTAAATAGAAAGTGCTGGGTAGATATCAAAGAATGAGCAGGCCTCGATTTTGCAGTGTCCCAAAGAAAGACTAGATGAAGAAAACAAGAAGATCAAAAGAGAAATGACTGATTGAGAATTGAAAGAAAACAGTTTATTGGTTTGAATGGCTTACTCATGACAGACAGACGCCTGTGAAGATTTCTAGGTGTGACCTTATGTGACAATCATTATCATGTGCTACAATGATTGTTGCAAGCGATCAGTCCTTCCACAATTCTCTGTCCACAATGCATCTCATCAATTCTGTTGTTGATTGTTTTCCATGCCACAGTACCAAGCTAGCCAGTATCTTCTCTCTTTGTCTGATCTCTCGTAACCTGTATTTTGCCAGTTGTAACCAAGTATTCCAACTTTCTTCTTCTCAAGATGTGCTAAAAATGTTTTTTATTTTTCCCTGATGTTTTTTAGGAGTTCCCTTTTTGTATTAGCCTCATTAAAAATGTCCTCATTGATCTTTTTAGCTGTCCAGGGAACAATCAACATTCTTCTGAGAAATCCCATCTCTGTGGCCTCTAATCATCTTTTCATTTTTTTTTGTCTACTGTCCATGATTTGTTTCCATTGGTCAGAATTGGTTCTATATAGCACCGATGAACTCTCTTTCTCACTTCTATTGACATAGATTTGTTGCTAAGATATTTTTTTATTTTCTGAAATGCTATTTTGGCCTTAGCTATTCTGCATTTTATTTCTGTGGTGCATCTTCCATCTTATGTTATTATTGTGCCCAAGTATTTGATGTGTTGCACTTGTTTCAGATTTGTCCTGTTTATTTTTATGCTGCATGATGGTGGTGATTGTTTCTTTGATATAACCATTACTTCTGTTTTCTTACTATTCAGACTGAGACCTTTTTTGTTGCTTTCTTTCACTATTATATCTATCATTTCTTGTAGTTCATTCTCTGTCTCTGCTATTAAGACTAAGATTTATGTGATAAAGAACACAAAAAATATTGAAGTAAGCAAGTAGGACTGGACACAGGCAGCCTCTTGCCATTTCTTTGTTGGATAGGTTTGCAACAAATGTTCAGCTGTTTAAATAAAACAGATAAGACTCTCAATGGATAGACTGTTATATAAACTTGTACCTTATGAATGAATGTCTTGAACACTTCTTTTTAACATTCTCTAAACTCTGCAATTGTTTTTGGTTTTCCAAGATAGTGGTGTCTTTCAATTTAAAAGCATGGATTAAGTGATTCCAAAATATGCTAAAATATATAAATCAGATTTTTGAGTAGTGTGTTATTCTCCTTGAATATTCTTATGATCAGATTGCCTCCTGCTGTGAAGCTCTGTATATTTGAGTTTCATATAATTTTATGTCTACTATGTTAGTAGTCTCATATTTTGTTTTTGTGTTCAGATAAAGAAATAAAATTTAAATCTTAAAAATTATTTTGCAGATGTGCCTTTCACGCTGTGTTTTCCAGATTCCTCAACATTATCAGATGTGGTTAACGTGAGGTATGTACACACATTTTTATTAGAATTATACATTAGTATTTGTGAAATGCTCTTAGAAAACAGCTAATGGTCAGTTTTCTTCCTGATAGGTAGTCTCTTAGATAGCATTTAGGTTTTCTTACAATACATTAATAAATGTCAGCATTTTCTGTTATTTCTGGTTTGTGGTCGTGTTCATTCTCTGTACACTTTTAGACATGTATTAATCATGAAAACAAATGCATTGGTTAGCTTCAACACTGGTGACATCTCCATACATGTCCAAGTGGTGTCCACATAGGCCTTCTCTGTTAATCATATGTCAGGCATGTTGTAACAGATGCTCAATAGTAATTTTTCTGTGCTATGGACACATTTATTAAAATTCCTGCTCATATGGGTTGATGAAAAGATTATATTTCATTCTACTATGGCCTGTATTGGGTCAAAACAATTATCTGTGTCTGGCTGATATAGTTTACCCATCATCCTTTGCCAAATTGCTTGCTTCTTCATTTCCGTTTTTCTGCATCACTGCCATTTCTAGTATATTTTTGCTGTTTACACTTAGATCTTCATGTCCATGACATCCTCAGCTATGTAGCTACATGTGTAACAGTGTCTGTGAAGAACAAATGTTTTCTTTTTTGATTTTCTATTTTCAAGAGAAGAGACTTTCATCTGCAGTTTTCTGAACATCTGCTTTAAAGTTGATTGATTACTTCTTTAAACAATCAAGCTTTAAAGTTGATTGATTACTTTTTTAAACAATCAAGCTTTAAAGTTGATTGATTACTTCTTTAAACAATCAACATTTGTCGGGCGCATCATGAGAAGAGGAAAGCTGGAATACTTGGTTACAACTGGCAAAATAAAAGGAAAGAGAGATCGTGGACGACAAAGAGAGAAAATTCTAGATGGCTTGGTGTCATGGCATGGAAAGCAGTCAACAACAGAACTGATACGATGCACTGTAGATAGAAGATTGTGGAAGGACATGATCGCCTACGCCAACCGGTATAGCACATGATGATGATTACTTCTTTATTGTCAGTCTTTTCTATGTTTTTCCATTTTTTTTTTTTTTATGTCAAAGTTTCCTGCTTCCTCTATTTTCTGTTGCAGTAGGACTAATTTGACATTTATATTAAACAATCTTTTTTTCAGCCAGCTTCATTGGTGTTACATAGTGTCTTAGAAATGTCCAGAGTTTATTTCTGTACACTGCACGTGGTTTTTTTCTTTAGTCTGTGAGATTGACATGTGAGAGTTACATTCAGTCAATTATTTTAGGGCCCAAGTAAAATGCTGATGTCTGGTCAATGTAGGTCAGGAACTATGTCTTCTGAAATCATATTTGTTCTTGTATTATATTTTAGTCTTAAATATAAATATTTAAAAAAAAATAGAAAGAAAGACAATTCATTATACATTAACAAACAATTAATTAGCTATGCTCATAGTTACATATAAGTAAAGAATAGTGACACTGTGACCTTCCAGGCATGTTGTAAGAGGCGACTAAGGAGGTTGATCGATGGCTTGACAAGCTGTCATTGTAAAAATCATTGTTATGGAAACAGAACCATAGATTTTAGAAGCAGTGATCTCTGAAATATGTGCCACTTCGGCACGCAGGGGTTTCTGTTTTTGAGATTGTAGTTCTGCCCTATGTGCCGTCTTCGGCTCGAAAGGACAATAGATAGTTACATATTAACCATTCTTGTTTTTTTTTATTTTTTTCATCCATCCTTTTTTTTTTTTTTTTTGTTCAACAGAAACAGTTTTGTTTAAAAAGCTGTATAATTTTTCTTTAATCTTTGTCTTTTCAGGATAAAGTTATTAACATTCAGTGGTCTTCAAGTAAATCAGAAGACAAATAAGGTGGGATATTATAGAGTTAGAACTGTACTTTTATTATAAGGACTTTTACAAAAGTGTAATTAATTTGGTGTTTTTTCATGTTGTATTAACCTAGAATGTTCACACACTAGAGTGAGGGTTAGTTAATGTAATTGTGTACAGATATCTGCTTTTCAGGTTTAGCGCAAATACTGATCCTTATAAAATGCAGCCAACAATTTACTGGCAGAAAACAAATAAAGAAAACAGGAGCCACAGAAATGCAGACTTCAATAATGTAAAAGTATGCATACAATGGCCAAAATAAAAAGAGGTTGACCTAGAGAAACACAAAGAACAATTCCTTGTTGAAATTGAAAGGACCACACCGGACAAGGAAATGTGTGGTGAGACACTTACTAGATCCTGTTCTAAGTCTGATAATGTTGAAATGATGACAATAACAAATTGTTGAACATGGATAGTTTTATTTATTTGGTGCCTTTCATGCTGTAAAGGGACAAGATATAGGAGCCATGCCAAAAGAGATGTGATACAGTGGATTTCATCTTTTTGTAGTATTCCTGATGATGAGTTGATAAAGTAATAAAAGTGGAAGAAAAACTATCTCAACCTAATACCAGGAAAATTAATTAAGGTTCTCAGAGATTTGTCAGAAGCAGATACTTTTTTCTTTCTTTCTGACCTTCACCTGATGGCTAATAAGAAATAAATAGTCCTTTTTCCCATCATCATCATGTGCCATACCGGTTGGCGTAGGTGATCATGTCCCTCCACAATCTTCAATCTACAGTGCATCATATCAGTTCTGTTGTTGACTGTTTTCCATGCCATGACACCAAACTATCCAGTATTTTCTCTCTTTGTCATCCGCGATCTCTCTTTCCTTTTATTTTGCCAGTTGTAACCAAGTATTCCAACTTTCCTCTTCTCATGATGTGCCCGAAAAATGTTGATTGCTTCTTTCTGATGTTTTTTAAGAGCTCCATTTTTGTGTTGGCCTCTTTGAGAACTTCCTCATTGGTCTTTTTAGCTGCCCAGGGAACTTTCAACATTTTTCTGAGAAATCCCATCTCTGTGGCCTCTAATTGTCTTTTCATTTGCTTGTCTACTGTCCATGATTCGCTTCCATAGGTCAGAATTGGTTCTACATAGCACCGATGAACTCTCTTTCTCATTTTTATTGACATAGATTTGTTGCATAAGATATTTTTCATTTTCTGAAATGCTATTTGGCCTTAGCTATTCTGCTTTTTATTTCTGTGGTGCATCTCCCATCTGATGTTATTATTGTGCCCAAGTATTTGAAACGTTGCACTTGTTTCAGATTTGTCCTGTTTATTTTTATGCTGCATGATGGTGGTGATTGTTTCTTCGATAATTCCCATCATCATCTGTCCTTAAAAGGACATTAAGTGGACTTTGGTGCATTGTGTTGTGGTTTATTTGTGCCCATTGGTCCAAAACATGTGACTTTCAGCACAGCAATTTTAAGTATAGGGTTGCCTTCTCTCTTCTATCTCTACTTGAATGGGCTTACTAGACTGGTTAGTCTATTTCTAGAGGCAATATGAGGAAGTAGAATAGGGTCTGGATGGTTCCGGTCACCAATCATGGCACAAGCCATCAGCTATGAGTCACTAGCAGTTTCAACCTCTGTTTGCTGTCAGGTACCAAGAGAGAGCTAATAGATCACAGAGCACCATGAATACCTGCATTCTACCAATCATCAGAAAAGAACAAGCATATTCAAACTCTGTATAAGCCATAAAATATTAAGGTACCACCTTTTCAAAACCTGAAGAATAGGACCCTCTGGTGATTATGTCATTGGTACTGGTAAAGCTCCAAAGTGAGCGTCTTTACTTGGGTTTAGTGTCCTGGGCATGATAGTGTATACAGCAATGAAATAGCTGGTAAGCTCTCTGGCACTGAGTGGCCTGACTGTACAAAAAGGACATCGCCAAGTTTGTTCTTCATTCCTTAAGAGAAGAGGAGGAGAATATGTAGGGCAAGGATGTATATGTTGAGAGACAGATGGGTCTAAAGGTGGAAAAGGGATCTGATCAATCCAGAGTGCTGAGTGAGAAAAAGAGATATATCAACACCTTACAGAACAGTGGCCTGCCTATGCTTCGAGAAATGCTTGGACATGCTGTGGGGCAGGTATAGGGATGTCCCATCTACAATGAAACTGATTCCACAAATGATGATGATGATGCAAAAGAAAGGTGAGAAAGTATTATAGAAAAATGAAACATAATTTTAGTTTGATACAATAGAGTTTATACTTTTTGCATATAAAATTACTTCTCTTCTTAGTGCTCACCCTTAAGTGGGTGCTTGTGTTATGAACTGGCAGCAAAGATATTTGCACCTTTCTGCCTGATACATCTGTCTATGGCATAGTTGGATTAGCTTAATTTTGTCTGGGTAGTGGCAATTATTGGCCTACTCTTTTCAACTTTGGAACTTCCAAGTTGCAAGTACAAGCATGACTCCCTGTTTTTCATTATTATCCAAGAGGACTAAACATAGGATCTCACTACCTATAGTCCAAGGAAGGGTAAAACCATGATGAAACTGTGGATACCTATAGACCAAGGAAGGGTAAAACCATGATGAAACTGTGGATTTGAAGTTTATTAAAATCTTTGCTGCCTCTGGCAGGTTTCAAACCTGGGATCTTCTTATTTAGAGGTCTATGTGTTACCTCTATGCCACCCAGTCCCCCATATAAAATCACCAAAGGTAATGATTAAAATACATTAAAAGAATCCATCTCGCTCTCAAGGTAGACCCATAGATGCTCAACCCTTCTTAACAGATGATGCATGCATGCTGTGCTTACTGTGTTGGCTGTACAAGCTCTATCCTCTAGGTCCTATTTGTGTCTAACTTGATTCACTGATGCGCACTCAACTAACTCATTGTTGGAGGAATCATATTGTAATGAAAGAAGGGCTTTAAATATCTTTTCAAATTATGTAAATTAATGCTCTTTGTATTTGAGTGCACATGCACAAAATTATATTTGGTTGTAAATCAACGGAGATCTCAAGAAAACAACTGCTTCTATTAATTATTTATCACTGAAGCCTCACAGAATTAAACAGAAACAATTTACTCACTTTGACCTGAAAGCTGTAAAATGAATATAATTTCTATATTAAATATGTGTATATAATAAAACCCTGAAGTTTTGTCCAATAACTTGGTGTTTGTCTAATCATGTACCAAATTAACTCTTTTATTAAAAAAAAATATTATAGCCTTAGTAAATGAGTCTTGACAGAGTGGTTTGCATGTTCATCTAAATTAGTGTTCTTTTGGTTTAAATCATTTTGCATATACCACTAATTCTTTTGTTGGACATCACTAATTTAGCTTTTCAGTGTTTATTTAATTTTAAAAAATGTTTCATGAGCTTTCCACACTCGTGTAAGTGATAACAAGTACGTTGTAAATAAAAAGGTGTGTTATGATTACATTTTTTACATACTAAAAGCTCTTTGCTTACAAAATAAAAGGTAGTGCTAGATATTCAATTATGCTTTGTTTCATATCAAATCTGACTATTGGGGAGAAATGTCTGATCTGTGTGTCTGTGCACGTTCACACATTGTCCTTCTGCTTTTGTTACATTATGTGCTACAGATCAGATAATAGAAATAATTAATTCTTTTATTTATTTTATGTTTAATTTTCTCTTGGATCGATTCTAGTTTCAGATTTAGCACATCCATACCAGAGATGTATTACTCAGGCCTGCCAGCAAATGGCAGTCAAGGCATCTCATCTCAAGGTGCAGACAAGCCAAGTATTTACATGCCCGCTGCAGCACCATATGCTCCAGCCCCTACAGGTTATCCACCAACACAGCCTGGTCTTCCAGGGTTAACACTCGTTATGCTCCAGCTCCTCAAGCCTATGCAGTGGTTTCCAACGGGAGCCCCACTGGCTACACAACGATATCCCCAGCCTATCATTCATTGCCATATACAAGCTTGCAAGGCATGGGCACCTCCACCCATGCTTACATATCTGCTGCACAATATCCAGGAATGAGTTACCAAACCGCCTTGGCCCCTCGGTCAGCCCCTCCTTCCCCATACCCGACTCCAGTCCAAGCAGGGGCTCCTCTTATTGCTGCTGGGTATTCAACCATACCTGGAGCCATTCAGGCCCCTACTGGCAGGTCTTACACTGTAGCTGGCTATCCTCCGGGCTATCCTCTTCCATCACCCTACCATGGAGCGGCAGCATATGGACCACCTTTCTAGCCATTCACAGAAATGTGAGCAAGCTGCCTGGTGCTGTGTTAAAGTCTATTAATTCAACAAAATACAAGATGAATGTTTAAAGGGTTGGACTCAGAAATGAGGTTGAGTAGATCTGTTGTACACTCAGAATATTGTTGTATACACCTTTATTTACTTGTAACAGTCTGTTGCTCATTTGTGAAGGGTTGTTCCTGTAGGGCTAGTTGCTGTTCTCTCACTTTGCATTTGACCAATTATTATGCATTATATCAATACATACAAATTTAGAAATATATGTTTTGTTTGAATTTTTTAACCTGCTATAGTTTGATAAATGCAGCCACCATTAACAAACAAGGAGCTTAAAGTCTGTAACAAGAGCTCAAGTATTTCTGTATTTCATTGTTATTGTAATTCTACTAGCTTTTGTGTTCTTGTAGCCATTTATAGTTACAGCTACTGCAGTAAAACAGTGTTTTTTTTTTTTTTTAAATAATAATTTTAGATAATAGATTGGTGACGGTTGTTACATACATTTTTAAAAAGAAATCAGAAAAATGATTGGAGATAGATAACACTTGTGAACTCATGGATAATATTTGTAAACTCAATCTGTCCTTTCATCAGTATGTGTTGTCACTTTGTATGAAGAAAGCGGAAAATGAAACTTATCTGTTCCTTTGCCTTGTTGAAACATTCCCACATCTCAATTTAACAGGTCTTCAAACAATTTTGCCGCAAAGATTTTTAAAAAATTAATATTCATTGCATTAACCTAGAAAATGACAAACATAAAAACAAAAATATCCACTTATATTATTTATGAAATATAATTTATGAGGGACATTATTTTTCCCATGACATAAATAAGATATATTGCTCTGTGTTACTTGATCATGTCTTAAACATCCGTTTGGTCAGTAATCCTCAGTATATGTCCCAGAAATATATATGTATATGTACTGTCCAATAAATATTTAATGAAACATATAAGCCACAATCTGAAATTTAATTAAAGCTAATTTTTAATAAAATAATTAACTTGTATGCAAGAATTAAATTAACATCATTACTTTAAATATCAGTAGTATATTTTATTAAGTGTGACTGTAAGAAATGGTCATGATTGTATGGGATGTTACTGACATTTCTTTTGGGGGAATAAGGATAAGTAAAGTGCATAAACATTTACCTTGGAGGGCCAAGAAAAATCCAGCAACTATACACAAATATAGGATTGTGAGACAAATTAGGCAAAGGCAGTCCAGTTTTGTGGGCATTTGTGGAAAATAAGTGGATTGGAATACTTAGTAACAGAAAGCAAAATAAAAGAAGCGATAGAGGTAGACAAAAAAAAGCTGTATGATTTGAAAGTGTGGTATGGTAAAATATAATATTAATGGTGGAACTGTTACATGGTGTCAAGATTTTGGAGGAACATAATATCCAATGAAACATGAATGTATGAACAAATAAGCATTAAAAATAAATACATGTGCACCGATGCCTTTCTTAAGTGCAAATGTGGTGAGGAAAAAACTGTTTTTTCAAGACAACACTAGCCATACAAATGAAAAAGAAACAATTATATAGTTTCAAAAGATATACCATTTTTTAGTGATAAATTGCTTCAAATCTATATTCTGTTTTCTTGATCATAATCAAGATTCTTTATGATATGCATGTTGGCCTAAAATGATCATGTCTGTCCACAACTTTCTCACTCTACTGCAAAGAGATTATTTTAAACTCCCAGGCACCTTTTCTTTTTCTGTCAGATCTTATCTCAATTTTTCCACTTGTCACAATATACCATGGATGTTCCTTTACCATTACATGGCCACAAAACTATGGTTGTTGCCTCTTGATGTTGGTTGTTTGTTTGCATTCATCACCTTTATATTTCTAGCAAAATCCAGAGGGAGTGAATTTCACATGAATATCACTTTTTCCTATTTTTCACACTGACACCCATGTGCTCAGGTGTCCTTGCCATACAG
Source organism: Megaustenia siamemsis (assembly GCA_032433765.1). Taxonomy (NCBI): domain Eukaryota; kingdom Metazoa; phylum Mollusca; class Gastropoda; order Stylommatophora; family Ariophantidae; genus Megaustenia; species Megaustenia siamemsis. The sequence goes on from JAVIAB010000106.1 coordinate 30,438,911, forward strand.
GCAGATATTCTCCAACTTTTCAGAGGTACTTTCATTTTTATCGTCAAGAGTTTTGATGTTTTGGGTAGATCTTTTTTCCGATTAATTTTGGGGCTGTCTTTTTGCCTACTCTTTTCGATTTTCGACTGCCAAGAGTTCTTTAATGTGTTCAGAATGCATAAGGAACCCCCTGTATTTCACCATTATCTGAGAGGGGCTAGACTCACTACCCAAGACCAGGGGAGGGTAAAACCATGGATAAACAATGGATTCATTAATTTTTTTATTTTGAAAATTCCCACTGTCTGTGGTGATCATCAAACCTGAGACCTGCTTATCCAGAGACGAACATCCTCATTTAGCTGTCTATTTTAATCTCAACAAGTGTGGGTAAAATTACATTTCTGTGATTTTCTTATCGTTGTTCTGAATTCACTTCCACTGAATACACATATCTAGCTCTACATAACAATGATAAACCATTTTTTTTTTATTTTTTTTTTTATAAATTACATGCAGTATGAAATGTAGGTTACATAATATAGTTTTCCTTAGAATGCAATATTACGTGCCTCACTTCTACTATATATCTATCATATAAACATCATCGACTGGTATTTGAATTGATTGACAAATTGATCAATATTCTTCTTCGTATCTTCTGCTTTTCACTTTATGATTGCTCATCCTCATTGTCTGTTCCTAAAAAGACACTGAAGGATTGTGGATGCATTGTGTCACTAGTTTACGGCCTGCCATATATCTTTGGTCCAATCAATATAAATTTATTATGTGCTAGATGTCAGATGTGTTTTAGAAATGACCCTTTTCTTATTGTTATGTAATTTTTTTCAATTTCTGTTGTGGAAGTTGCTTTAAAAACACATTAATTTAAGAGTAGCACATGTGGACAACAGTTGTCTGTTCATACAATATTCCTGTATTTGTGCACATGCTTTTACTTGATGTAAGTGCTGAAAAAAAATAATTAATTTGCAGAACAAATTTTCAGTTCTCCTGATTATTGGTACTAGATGGCTGTCAAATGCAGCATGTCTGATTACCATATTTAAAACAAAACGTTTATGAAGTAAATATAAATAATAAAATTCTATTATTGCTAAGTGTTTAATAGGGACCACCTTTCAAGATAAATGAACATTGTGTAAAGAAAGACTTAATAGAAGCACTTTGAAAAATACACACCAAACAGAATATAGGCAATATTGTTCTGCAATTGAACCTAAGTGCTTTGAGACAGATTTCAACACATGTGGTAGTGTATGCTTATTTCATTCTTAATTTAGTTTTGGTTCGGCACAGACAGAGCAGACCTACTGAGAGTATGATTTAGGAATGTGTGTTACTAAACTATAGTATGTAGTTATCATGAGCATGCTAACTCTCCGTTAGATTTTTAAAAGGACAGTTATTCTGTGAGTTTACTTTATAGTGGTGTCAAGTTTGTTAGAGTAGCAACCTTTTAGACGCTGGCTGTGACAGACTTTCGTTTAAAAATTAAAACATGAGAATGCTAAAGATAATTTTAAAAAATTTGTATCCTGGAGAAATATGATTGCCTGTAGCCCATGAATATTGCATATTAACAAAAATGTTACATGAGCAATAGGGAATAGGTCAATTGAAAATGTTGTAATTTGTCTTTTATAACTTTCACCAGTAACAAAACTATCAGTGATATTCACATTCTGCAGCATCTTTTACATCAGCAAGGCTTCACTTTACTTGGTGGCCAGCTATGGTTGCCCTCACTTTTGAGCCCACAGTATACAAATCACAACAATCATTTATTTCTTGGTTATATTAAGAAAAAGTGTTTATTGATGAAGTCTCAAAAGTTTTTCTTACACGGAGTAAAATAAAAATTATTCTTTTTTTTTTTTTTCATTCCTGTTACGTTCCAGCATTCTTAGTTTGGTGTTTGTGCTCTTTCATTTGCTCAGTAGTGATATAATATTGTTAATATTATAATAATAATAATTATGTGCTGTGGTATCTGCATTTCTGTTCCAACTATTACTTTGGTATACATTTTTATCACTCCCTATATTTTATTATACTACACATAACTCAAGTTCAGAAAATTTGTACTCAATGTGAAAATGTCAGTACTAAATGGAAAAGTGGTCTTATTGTCACATAAGGCCACAAATAGAGGATCACACACAGTTCTATGACCTGAGCTAGATTCTTAAGACCCCCACCATGAAGCATTCTCTTCAAGTTCTATATATCAACTATTCTTCTCTCTTGGGCTTCCTCTAGTTCTTGTACCATCTGGGGTCCTATTATCTCTGCACAGCTTTTGTAAACATTCTGAAAACATGGCCCATTCAGAGACATTGTTGTATCTCTGTTGAATTAGATTTTGGAAATTAATGTTCCCTTTCTTCAGCTCCATGATGTATTGTAAATGTTGATCTGTAGTTTGTTAATTTTCAATAGATTTTGTCAAATAGTGAAACAGTTACCATGAGCTGAGTGCATTGCTTCAATGAGTATTCAACTTTTATGAAAAAAAAATAACGAAAATAAATAATAAACAGATAATAATAAAGAATGGCAATTATAAAGGACACTTTTTTTGGCTGCTCTATTGACCAAATTTGCCAGCACATTTGTGTGTGTATGTGATCAATCAGGGGTCATTATTACTGCCTGGACTTTATTTGAATCTCAGGAGTGTCTATTGCTTCACTTTCATGTGTTTGTATGTTCCTGGTACTTGTAAAGGTATGTATACATCATCAGTCTTTTGAGACGGAATTCACAGATCCCAGTATGGAATGTTTATAACAAGCGTAAAAATATGAAATGATTTTAGTTATGAAAGAATTTGTGTGCGATTAGAAATATGTATTGTTGTGAAGTTTGTACTATGTGTTGAAATAATCTCTATACAACAATAGTTAGCTGCAAGTCTAGAGAGCACAAAACTCATCACTTGAAACTACTCTTATGTGCAGAAAAGATGCATGAAAATTCACCAAGCCAGTAAATTAGAATATTAGTGCATAGTCTTTTATTCTTCCATTTCCATAGAAGAAAGAGGTGTTACTTTATCAAATATATCTCGACAAAATCTCGTTATTTATAGTTAAACTTTATTATGGACCATGTCAAAATATGCTCGAGGCAAAAAAATGTTGACAGATTAGTTAGCAGTGTTCTCAAACCACAAACCGAGGTATATGAATTAAGACAAAATCTTTTTCTTTTTGTAGATTAGAATTAGTATATTTGTATATTCAAGACATTACATTTTGTTTATTACTGTTTCACGTATAGAAAGAAACAAGCTTCCTGAACACATAAAAAAAATAATAATAATTTTGGGGCGATTTTTCCCCACAAAATTGTAATCTGTTTTGCTCTTCACACAACATTCTATGTTCATAATCTCAACCATGTTAAAGTATGTATTGTGTCAATGTTCTTGGCCTTGCATCAGGAACAGTGGCCCTCTAAAATAGTTTTATATATTTTTATTAATAAACAAGCACAAGCTGAGCATAATTCGAGCCAGCTTTGAAGTCTGTAAACTCCACTTGATCAAGAAGATGATCTCTACACACGCAGTTATATAAACAGTACCAGACATTTGTTCTTAAATTGATCATGATTTTCTTTTTTTTTTTTTTTTTTTTTTTTTTGCTCATATTTTATTTTTTACAAATTTTTCTTCTTTCCATTCCCCTAAACTTAAAGTGCACTGTGTGAGTGTTGTTAGTGTCCCCCTCAGAACACAGTGTAACTTTTCAACTGTAGTATGGTTTACCTCTTGCCTGGTTACTATGTTATTTACAAGGATCATACCTTGAAATAATAAAGCTTTTTAAATACAGTGTATCTTGTGTTTTATTTGTAAAACTGTTGTAGTGTTTAGTTTAGTTGACATATCATCATTTTGTATCGGACAAGTCCATAAGTGCTCTGATCGCCTCAGACACATGTCCTCAACCTATAGCAGCTAACGACACTGGTGTTCTGTATTGATTGACAATTCTACTTTGGATTTCTATCTACCACTCCCGTTTGACAATTCCCACTTAACATGACATTCATGCAGTCTGTTAATGGTTACGGATTTCTGGGTAACTTTTTAGTCTTTTTTTTTCCATAAATCATCCCTGAAGGCATTCAAAAGTCATCTTGGTGCATTATCCTTCCGCACGCAACATCAGCCAAACCTGTTACTTAAAACCACATGCCCTGACACAAAAATTAAGCAGATTTTTGTTAGACTAGATCTCCCCGAAATTGTTTTAACATCACTGGCCTAAATTGCAACCAAATAGCTCAGTTTTCAGTGAAGGTCTTCCAAATGACAAGTTATGTACAGACAATAATAGCAAAATAATGTAACCAACACAATCTTTTAGGATTTTATCTTGTGTGGTTTCATTGTCCTTTTGGTTCATGAAATGTACTCAAGGATATATGGTATTTGTTTAGGAGATGTCACAAAGTTGTCAATATTTTCCAGTTTTTAAAAAGATTCATAGATGTTTTAAAGATTTGATAGTTTCTGTGTTATCAAATTTAAATGTAATTTTTTGCTAGTATGCTTCATTTAACCCTTAATTGCTACCTGTCTGTGACTGACGTGTTTATGATGCCGTAGTAAAAATTACTAGACTTAAATGTAAAATTCTTCTGCTTCTACCTTTCAGCTCGCTATGGAGCATAGGTCTTCAACAAACACTTTCCAGGTCATTCTGTTTCATGTCATTCTTTTAAGATCATTCCATGTCTTCCCCATCATCTTCAACTCTGCTTCTAATTGTCTTCTCCAAGAATCATTTGGTCTTCCTCTTTGTCTTTTCCCCCGGGGATTCCAAAAAAGAGCCTGTTGTGTAATACTCTCAGTTGGCTTCCGCAGTGTGTGTTCAATCCAGCGTCATCATCTTCACTGTATCTCTTTATCCACTAGTATTTGGCTGATACATTCCATCCTTTTATTCTGCGTAAGCATCCATTAATGAAAGTCTGTATCTTCATGATTGTCAGTTTTGTTGTTCTCCATGTTTCACAGCCATATAATAGGACCGATAACATTTGAGTTGAACATTTTTATTTTTGTATTTAACCTAATTTCTTTGGACTTCCATGTGTTTCCCAGTGCAACAGAAGCTCCTCTTGCTTTTGATATCCTTAGTTTGGTATATTTTTCTGTTCCTACCACTTTATCTATATTACTGCCAATATGTTTGTAATATGTCTTTTGGCGTGTGCTGAGACTGCTACGATGGGGACTACAGTTACCTTTCTTTGTTTGGGAGATGAGTTAGTAATTCGGATGATTCCACTGGCACGGGCGGTTGAGCAATTATGGATTTTAATTCGTTTGCTGTGAACCGAGGCCTTCCATAACCAATAACCAATGTTTGTAAGATTGTACGTCTAGTAGAGGTATTTCTCCTAAATTTATTGGTTATTGCCAACTGCATTAATTCTCATAATGTTGGTCTTATTTCTATTAATTTTCTGTCCTTGCTGTTGTGATCTTCCATCAAGCATGTTCATTTTATCCTGCATCTGTTGATGGCTGTGTGATAGCTATGTCATCAGCAAAGTCTAAATCATCAAGTTGTTTGGTCAGTGACCACTGGATCCCATTTCTGTTGTTTTGAGATATTTTCATAATCCAATCTATGGCCAGTAGAAAGAGAAATGGAGACAGAAGGCATCCCTGCCTTACTCCTGTTCTTATTTCAAATGCTTCTGTAAGCTGTCCTTCATGCACCACACTATATTTTGTTCCTTCATACATTGTTTTTATCAGGTTAATAAACTTTATGGCGATTCTGTAATGACTCAGCAACTTCTAAAGCATTCTTCTGTCTAAACTATCAAATGCCTTTTCGTAATCTATGAATCCAATATAAAGTGGGGATTTTAGTTCTAAACTTTGTTCAACTATTATACGTAGAGTAGTTATTTGATCAGCACATGATCTGTTCTTCCTAAAACTGATTGTTCATCTCTCAAACGTTTCTCTATGGCCTCTTTTAGTCTCTCCAGAATGATTCTGCTTAATATTTTTCCTGGCACTGATAGCAGCATAATTCCCCTATAATTTGTGCACTCCTGTAAACTTCCTTTCTTTGGTAGTTTTATCATATAACCTTTTTTCCAGTCTTTAGGTATTTCTTCCCTCTCCCAATGGAATAGCTGGAATATATGACAACTGTGGGGAAAATTGAGGGACAACAGAAATGATAAATAACTGTTGGGATTAAAAGTTGTGGAGAGACTTGATCACCTACGCCAGGAGGCATGGTATTTGATAATGATATCACGTATGTGGCCAAGAAAGCATAATTTGGTAAAGAAATATGAAATCTTGCAAAGGGAATTCACTCCCAAGTATTTGTATCTATCTATCTATCTATTGTACTTTCGAGCTGAAGATGGCACATAGGGCAGAACCACAATCTCAAAAACAAACCTTGCGTGCCAAAATGGCACATATTGCAGAGATCACTGCTTCTAAAATCTATGGCTGTTTCCATAACAATACTTTTTTTACAGTGACAGCTTGTCAAGCCATCGATCAACCTCCTTAGTCGCCCCATACGACATGCCTGGAAGGTCAGTGTCACTATTCTTTACCTTCCTCATAATGAGGCCCCGGTAACACACAGGAGTATTTGTATACATTATACAAAATACAGAAATGGATATTAACCAAAAATGGAGATTCCCGTGTGCAATAGGACCAGTAATTTTAACACATACACTGGCAAGGATGAGACTGTTTTGGAGTTTAAATGGAATAAATGTGTATTGAGGCTTGCAGAAGGTTATGATATATCTTCATCTTTTGACCAAACCCATAAGTTTTTGTATAGTATTGGGGGCCTAGCTGGGAAAACCACCCTACTAGGCCAGTGACGTGCGGACAACCCGCATTCGATTCTGTACTCATGTATGGAACAAAAAATATCCCGGTGGTCAACCCAGCCACTGGCAGAAATGTGTACCAGGGTAGTACTCTGGGAAGATGAATGCCGCCTTGCATCATGAGTTGAACAACACTATCCAGAAGTGTTCAGCGAGCACATATGGGTGAAAACTCGCATGGTAAGACCCAGATTAAAGTCTCGTGTTTTACATTTACATTTAGAATTTTTTTATACCAAGTTGCCTTCCTGTCTACTCATCTGGGCAGTCTGTTTCCAGACCCGCTACAAAAAATGTAGAGTAGGATCCTAGTTTTAGCACAATGTTCTCTGCACAAGCATTTAAAAAAAAAAAAGAACAAAAACTGACCATTTTCAGGCCAGGGGTTTTCGACCCACAAAGTTTATTTGAGGCCTCTTCCCTTTAGATAGGGACAACTGTGTTAACTGGCAATAGAAACTTTAACACTGACAGAATAATACAAAGTTGGTTAATAATAATCCAAATGCTTTAATATATCCCTGCACAAACTGTAGCTTGAGGAGTAAGGAACAGAGCATAGCACACCATACCAAATATAAGATTAGTCAAAAGATCATCTACATTGAACAACTCCATAGTGCTGACATTCACTCCTCAGTATGAAGCGCACCTGTAACACACTAGCGAAAGCACTGAAGATGGCTTCAGCTCAGATGCACAAATTTTGACCTCAACTACCTTAGTTGCGTCTTATGATATATGCAGACCAGTGGCTCTATTATTTTCTTCCATGACCATAGTCAGGACCCTGGTAGCCACCAATTATACAAGCATACACAAAGAAATATAAAATGTTATAAATCAGTTTCATAAATTTCTACCCATCTACTACTGACCAATGAATCAAATATGGCACAATAGGCAGAAAATCAAGAACCATTCAAAGTCTCATGATTCTTGACTGTTGTTCAACAAACTTTGTACACAACCTCTAATGTTATCACTAAACTGAGTGAATCATTTCAAATCTCATTACAAAGTTACTGCAGTACAAATTAATTCACCCTCAAATTTTTAGTTTATTGTAAAAAAGAGGGAGCCACGATAGCTCAGTAGTTAGTGAACTGGACTACTAAGGACAAGAGGTTGGGTTTGATTGGTACATTTCCATAATTCTATGTTGGTGATTTTGTCCTGCCATTTCCATCCTTTTATTCTGCGTAAGCATCCATTAATTAAAGTCTGTATCTTCATGACTGTCAATTTTGTTTGCTACTAAGGACAAGAGGTTGGGTTTGAGATCCTAATCAACAGCTTCATAACTTTAAATGGGTACCTGATCTTTTTTTGGGAAAGTAAAGCAGCTCTTTCGCCCGTGCGCTGCCGGGGCCCGAAAGGGAAGTAAAGAATAGCGGCGCTGTACCCTACCAGGCATGTTCGTAAGAGGCGAGAAAGGAGGGTTAGGCATGGGACTGGCTATCCCATACTGTAAAAAAATAAGCCGAAAAAACTTCACAAACATGAACAAGTCAAAGAAAGATAAAGTAAATCCGCCAACCAGGAAAGAGAAGGGCTCTCTGTCTAAGAGACGTATGACGCAATCCGGAGAAAGCCATAAGGAGTCCGGGTTGCCGACTCACCCTTTGTCTACCAGGAAATCATCCAGAATTGGCACCTGGAATGTTCGTACCCTTAACGAACAGGGAAAAGCGGCACAAGTGGCAGCAGAAATGACAACTACAAGATAGATATTCTGGGAATGTGTGAAACAAGATGGCTGGGAGCGGAGAGAATAAAATTGAATACAGGGGAGATGATTTTATCATCAGGACACCAGGAACCAGGAGCACAACATAGCGAAGGGGTAGCTATAATGCTATCAAAGAATGCACAGAAGACACTAATAGAATGGGAGGCAGTGGGACCAAGACTGGTGAGAGCAACATTTAGACCAACCAAAAACAAAATAAAATTACACATTATACAATGCTATGCACCAACCAACGATAAAGATGACTCAGTTAAAGATGATTTTTATAAACAGCTACAATGCCAGATGGATGCAAGACGAGCCAAGGATATTATAATCTTGATGGGAGACCTAAATGCTAAGGTAGGATCAGACAACAGAGGCTTTGAAGAGATTATGGGAAAACATGGACTTGGAGATATAAACGAGAATGGAGAGATATTTGTGAATTTCTGCGCCCTTAATCAAATGAGCCTAGGAGGAACAATATTCCAACATAAAAGAATACACAAAGCTACATGGGTGTCACCAGATCATAGAACGGAAAATCAAATTGATCACATATGTATTAATAATAAGTTTAAGTCATCCTTACAGGATGTAAAAGTATATAGAGGGGCAGATATAGCTTCTGATCATCATCTTCTGTTAGCCAAACTTAAAATTAAATTAAAAAGGTATACTACAACGAATAAGGGCAGAACGTATTTCAATGTAGGGTTTCTTAAAGAACAAGGAATTAAAGATAAATTCGCAGTCACAATATCAAACAAATACCAAGTCCTCCAACAACTAGAAAATACAATAAATATAGAAGATCATTGGAAACAGGTAAAAAATATATGGAAAGAGACATGCGAAGAAACACTGGGGAAAAGAGAACGCCAGAATAAGGCATGGATGACAGCAGAGACCCTGGATAAAATTAAAGAAAGAAAGAACAAGAAAGCAGACATAAATAAAAGCAAAACAAGAAGTAATAAAGCCAAGACACAGGAAGCTTACACAGAGGTGAACAAAGAAGTGAGAAGATGCATTAAAAGGGATAAGAGGAAATATATAGATGAATTAGCTAAAGAGGCAGAAGAAGCAGCAAATAAAGGGAATATGAAAGAACTGTACAACAGCACAAAGAAATTAGGTGGAAAATACAAACAGATCAACGCCTTTATCAAAGATAAGAAAGGAAATCTGCTTAGTAATATAAAGGAACAAATGGAGAGATGGAAGGAGCACTTTGAAGAACTTTTGAACAGACCTGGCTCAAATAATCCTCCAGATATACTACCAGCAGAAGAAGAATTACACGTTAACTGCGGAAAACCAAGCAAAGAAGAAATAATGAAAGCCATCAAACTGTTAAAAGATGGTAAAGCCACAGGACCAGATGAAATTCCTTCGGAAGCCATCAAAGCAGATATTATCACCTCTACCAAGATGTTACATAATCTATTGGATAAAATTTGGGAGAGGGAAGAAATACCTAAAGACTGGAGAGAAGGTTATATGATCAAACTACCAAAGAAAGGAAGTTTACAGGAGTGCACAAATTATAGGGGAATTATGCTACTATCAGTGCCAGGAAAAATATTAGGCAGAATCATTCTGGAGAGACTAAAAGAGGCTATAGAGAAACACTTGAGAGATGAACAAGCAGGTTTTAGGAAGAACAGATCATGTGCTGATCAAATAACTACTCTACGTATAATAGTTGAACAAAGTTTAGAACTAAAATCCCCACTTTATATTGGATTCATAGATTACGAAAAGGCATTTGATAGTTTAGACAGAAGAATGCTTTGGAAGTTGCTGAGTCATTATGGAATCCCCATAAAGTTTATTAACCTGATAAAAACAATGTATGAAGGAACAAAATGTAGTGTGGTGCATGAAGGACAGCTTACAGAAGCATTTGAAATAAGAACAGGAGTAAGGCAAGGATGCCTTCTGTCTCCATTTCTCTTTCTACTGGCCATAGATTGGATTATGAAAATAACTCAAAACAACAGAAATGGGATCCAGTGGTCACTGACCAAACAACTTGATGATTTAGACTTTGCTGATGACATAGCTCTCCTATCACACAGCCACCAACAGATGCAAGATAAAATGAGTATATTAGATGAGAGATCACAACAGCTAGGACTAAAGATTAATAGAGATAAGACCAACATTATGAGAATTAATGCAGTTGGCAATAACCAAATAAAACTAGGAGAAATACCTCTACTAGACGTACAATCTTATATATATCTGGGCAGTAATATAGATAAAGAGGGAGGAACAGAAAACGATACCAAAATAAGGATATCAAAAGCAAGAGGAGCTTTCATTGCACTGGGAAACATATGGAAATCCAAAGAAATTAGGCTAAATACAAAAATAAAATTTTCAACTCCAATGTTAAGTCGGTTCTATTATATGGCTGTGAAACATGGAGAATAACAAAATTGACAATCACGAAGGTACAGACTTTCATTAATGGATGCTTGCGCAGAATAAAGGGATGGAAATGGCAGGACAAAGTCACAAACGTGGAATTATGGAAATGTACCGGTCAAATACCAGTGGATAAAGAAATACAGCGAAGACGATGGATAGGACACACACTACGGAAACCAACTGAGAGTATTACACAACAGGCCCTTTTTTGGAATCCCCAGGGGAAAAGACAAAGAGGAAGACCAAGGAATTCTTGGAGAAGACAGATTGAAGCAGAGATGAAGATGATGGGGAAGACATGGAATGATCTTAAAAGAATTGCAAAAAACAGAACGACTTGGAAAGTGTTTGTTGAAGACCTATGCTCCACGGGGAGCTAAAAGGTAGAAGAGAAGAAAGCAGCTCTTTACTTTGTTACTTACTATTGTAAAAAAGGGTAGGAATCTTATTTTTGAAATCGGCCCTAGGCATTGGCATAGTGCACTCTTTGATCATCACATTGCTAATTGCTCTTTTAGGCACAACATGAACACAGAGATCCTGCCAAATGTCTGTCTCCCATAGGACAAGATACTTAATCTCACCTAACCTGGAATCATCTCTGGAAAAAATTACTTGCTCCACATCTGATACAAAACAGCTTCTGATTGTTAAGAAAGCTTGTTAACATCAATACTACAGTGACTGCCAAGTAAAGTCTTGGCCAAAGACCACAGAAGATATATACTAAATAGGAGGAAAGGAAATATATATCAAGAAAGAGACAGCAGATAAGTAACAGTATCACAACACTAAAAAAAAATATTTCAGTTTTCTGGATAAGACAAGACCAAACAAATCAACATTTTGATTAAAATAGGTCTTCAACAGGGGACTAAAAAATAGTACAGAAATCTCAAAATATTCCAAATGAAAGCAACACACAACCCATAACGATAGCAAAAGTAAAATACCTAATAAAAATAAAGTGAATAAAACAGGTAATTACCACATGTGGTAAGAGCAAGTTGAGCCAGACAATAATGACCACTTTTAAAGGTTGAAAATATTAAGTTATTTCTACAACAAATAACAACAACATAAGGCACTGATAATGTATATCCAAGAAGTTTATTTTCACAAACAATTTTAAAAAATGTTCACAAACGATTAGCAAATTTTAACAAAATTAGCGGGTATTCTTCCACTCTTACTTACATTTGATATAATCATAAAATGAATGTAGCTTTTAAAAAGAGCATCCTGGAGTGTTGGTGCTTTGAAGCACACTGCACATGTTTTTTCTTTATACCAGACCACTTTCCTATTTTATGGGCTAAAATTGTGTTCATCAAATTCAATACCTTTCTAATTTAAACTTGCAATATGATGTTACATTGCTTGATCCCCCCCCCCCCCCATCTTTGCAATTAAAATACATTATCTGCATTATGTTTCAACTAACATGGACATCATAATTCTGCTTCTATTTTGCAACGGCAGAAGAAAATACTGTTTCTTAGTTTTGTTGAATGTCCTAACTGCCCTGGTACCTTTACAGCACATTAGATGAAATTTAGAAACATAATGAAGACAGCTAAATGAATCATTCTTCTATAAACGCTTGCTCAGAGATCTCAACAACTGCACAAGTACACACTATTGTAAATGAAACTATATACAGATGTCAATGTGAAACGAACAAAGAAAAAATAACCAATTTAAGCCACTGGAGCAAGTATTTATCAACAAGATGTTTTTATCTGCGTCCTCTTGGTCCACCACGACCACCTCCTCCTCGTGGGCCTCCTCTACCACGCCCTCTTGGTCCCCCACGGCCTCGTCCACGTCCACCCATTGGAGCTATATGAATGAGATAAAAAAAAAATGAAAAAAATAAGACTCGTGAATAAACATTGTGCTTAGCCAGAAACTGCCTTCACTAACCAGATCTGGGTCAAGGTACAGGCAACTTGAGTGGTTGCCTGGGGCACCAGGAGTAAGTCAAGGACGCTTCCTATCACTTTAGCTGTTCCTACCTTTGCACTGAAATCCACTAGCATAATAGTTATTTCTTGGGAACACTGTTCCAAGGTCATCTCTAGCTCGTAAAAGTGTCAATGTATACTTCTTTGCTATTACTTGGTGCATATCCACTGGTCTACCTCTCAATTTTACTAGCAGAATTCTATCTGATACTGGCCAAAATCCTTTCACTGTTTTGCTTCTTTCTCTATCTAACATGATGCCTACTCTTCTTTCACGTGTGGTTTAACCAGGGTAAATTAAATGTCCACTGTCAAGATGTAATAATCCTGCTCCTTTCCATCTCATCTATAGGCTAGAAAATAATGTTTTAGGTAGGCAAATTGTTCATTGCCTATGAACTATACTTTGCATTAATGGAATTAATTAAAAACTAATGCTGAAATAAGAGACATGGCCATGATATCACGTCCACTATTTAGAAAATAAGATGGATTAGTATCGGGCATGTATTTAGAAGAATAACCCAGTGAATTACTTAAAAGTAGCCTCTCAAATATAGGGCAGAACCACAATCTCAAAAACAAACCTTGCACATATAGCAGACATCACTGGTTCTAAAATCTATGGCTCTGTTCCCATAACTATACTTTTTACAATGACAAGCCATCGATCACCTCCTTAGTCACCTCTTACAACATGCCTGGCAGGTCACAGTGTTCTTTACTTCCCTCACAATGAGGCCTTGGTAACACTGTTCAAATACTGGCTGATAAAAACAATATTATTGTTCATTGTTAAAAATAAAACCCATGTAATAAACTCATTTCTATATTTTTAGTTTGTTTCCTTGTGAAAACTGTTATATTTAAAAATGGCGCTGAACTTCAGCTTGTCCGGGGCACCATCAACCATAGATTGATGGCCCTGTCACTAACTACTATATAACCATCATAAAGCTAGCAGTCTGAGGCTCCTCTCACCCCTTTGCAGCTTATTGCTTCTTACTTTAGAAGACAACAGACATTGAAGTCATTTTTTTTTTTTTTTAAATAATGCTCATATGTGTACATATATCTTGTTTGTCTACTGTAGATGCAATATTGAAGCCAATAACAGTTGTTTATGGTACTCTCCATGCCATTTTATTGAAATTTTCCAACATTTTCATAATTTTTTTTTTAATGGTTGTTATTACCCAAGATGTTAACTGTCTTTCTTGAATTACAATTTTGAGATAATAGGTGTTTTGAAAATAGCTAATTGGTTAGTCACACACCAAAATAAAAATAATTTACTAGCAGCTTAAAATACTAAGAACTTACGCTTCCCTCCTTCTCTCTTTCCTCTGGCCTTTGTGCGGGGAGCATCATCAATTAGCAGAGTGTCAAGAGGTAAGCTGTCTGGAAGAATGTAGTAGCGGATGTTGTTGCCTCGTATACTGAGAGAATCTAGCTGCTGTGGCTCCTTATTTTTAACAGTCATCTTCACTGCTTTCAGATGTGTGTTCATGCTGACATCAACACCTATATAGAGAAGACATTTTTAAAATGACCAATAGATCATATGCAATCATCTTTCATTATTTTACTCTAGATTACTATACTGTTGTAAAAATTACCGCATCAAAACACAAATTATTCAAAATTTAAATTTGACATTTAAACCCCCCCCCCCCCCCCCCCCCCAATAAAGAGGATATCACAGTTTGTTCATCTCTAAAGAGAAGAGAATCATGATGATTGGGACATCATTGTAAATATTAAAAAATCACTTTAGTGTAATGAGATCATTAATCCTAGATTAGGTTACCTGTGACTCACATGTTTATAATACTATCGACTCACATGTTTATAATACTATCACTTAAATGTCACATTTGAAGTTCCAAAAACAGTATTTTCCTGAAACTTTTGCTACACAGCTGTGTGTTTACACTAGAAGAGACACAGGAATTGGATGTGATAATCATTTCCTAGCTAACTTTCGATTTATGACCAGAAATTGATCCAATCTCACCATGGTTACCAGAGATGTTACATTTATCTATTCACATGACAGCTGTAAGCCGTCAATACATCCCGTATGTTCAGCAGCCTCTTCACGTTGTTCACTGACTATCCAGTGTTACAAAGGTTTGTTTGATGTCTTACAGACAAACCAGGAGATTTCCCCCATCATGAGGGAAAAAAAAACTAATTTCTTGAAAACTGGAAGAATTTGTAAGAACAAGTGATGCGCTTTTATGAGAGGAGTACTTTTTACTATGAATGAGACTGAAAAAAAAAATCCAACATCAAAGGGAAGAAATCAAACACTCAGGGGCCACTGGAAGTGATAATTGGGAAGGTATGGGATGGGTTGGGGGTGGTGGTGGTGTTCGCCCATAGCAAACTGTCAAATTAAAGAAAATATATTTTGAGGTGGTAAATTCTACAACTATACCATATTCTGGGGTTAAAACAGGAGAACAAAGTATGAAAGTATATCATGCATTATGTAAATTGATCTAGAATAGCGGTATATGACCAAAAGATGGCTGTTTTACCATGTGGCAATAGGACTACATATCTATATGAAAAACAATAGAAAAAAGCTGAAAATGCAACATGTTACAATGTTTAATGACTATGCAAAATTATGACTGTGTACAACATAAAAAAAAATGTAGAAATTAATGATAATGGAGTTTTCACCCTAGTGCATATGATAATAACTGCAACTGCATAGATTGATAAGGATACCTTAGACTGGTTTAGATAATACATGTAATAACTTGTATGTCTGACTGGGAATACAGTTGAATAGTTACATTTTTTAGATCAGTATTTGAAAACTTAAAAATATTTCTGATTTTAAAAACATACAACTGAATTTCTGTTCAAACCGCCCTCATAAATTTACTTAACATCTATTTATATTTTAAAAGAAAGTACATGTATTTACATTAGAAGAAAGTAACTAATTCTGTAAATACTCTAACAAAAATTGTTCTTACCAGTTACAGTTCCATGAACTTGGGTTCCATTTTTGAGCTCAATTGTGACAGTTTCATGACTCAATTTCATGAGAAATCTGTTCATATGGTAGGGAAAAAAAAGCAAACAAACTGAACATTTGCACTCAAAATATGTTTACTAGGTAATAATGCAAAAAATTCACGTGGAAGTAATTTTACACTATATAATGTAAAAGTAACGGTTCCCTTCACGCACTGCTAAGAGCAGGGGAAATGTGTATTTTTAGGTGATGTTGGTATCACACCAGGTGTCTTTAGTTGCCAGAAAAATCTCAATGAAGATACTGAAAACAATATAGTAATATGTAAACGACATTACGCTGAATAATGGAATATTTTTCAGAACTATAATATGAATTGACAAAGAAAAAATTATTTTAAAAAAAATATATATAAGAGTACAAAAATGGAAAACTTTGGCTCCAATGTCTGCCACAGGAAGAAAACTCAACCATGGAACAAACAATGGTGTGGCTACTGATTGTTGTAGCAAAGACATATTGATCCTGGCTGTGGTATGCAAGAATTCTTAAACATACCGTTCTCTTTACTGCAAAGGACTATTTTGCATTATGGGTGGCACCTACTACCTTTGTACAACATTACATTCACCCATCCACCTGAAAGAATCTGTTTCTAGCCAGACCTACTTCTTCTGTTGTCATATTCAAGGTTTCCTTGAAGTCTTGAAACCTCATCCTCCTTCTTGGTCTGCCTCTCATGTATCACCCAGGAATCATGTTCTCTATTATTCTTCTTTTTGACCCTGTCTCTTTTGATGTGGATATAGTATTTTAATTTCCTTTACAGAAAGGTGTTTATAAGCCAGTTATTTTTAACATTTATTTTTATATTCTTATATATATTTATTTATATAATTATTATTATAGTTTTAAAGTTAAAATTATTTGTAAAGTCTTTTAGCATGTCTTCATTGCTCTTTTTCATTATCCTAGGTATCTTAAAGATTTTTCGGTAGCATTTTGTTTCAAATGAAATGACTGATTTTCTTCCTTGCTGTTTGTGATATTGTCCATGATTCTCATCAAAAGGTAGAATATTCACATACTTTCCTTATAGTGTAAGATTTTTAATATGGTCTACCCACTCAGAACAATAATCCATAATAACTTTTTGGAATACAGCGTTTCTTGATGACATCTCTGATAATAGTTGCTTCTGAAGTAACCTTACAATGGCAGTAATGTCCCTTAAATACTACTGCTAATCACGTTCCACTCCCCACACTGATAACTGTGCTTCACATTCTGGCTGCACAATCATAGAAGGGACTGGCACAAATTTATGCAAGGATTATGGAAAAACAAGCACCAGTTTCATTGCTGAGATTAAGAGGGTCACACAGAACAGCTAGAGACACTCTATTGCCTACGAAAAAAAATGACAATACTGAAAAAAGTAACAGCAATGAATCGTCCGACAGTGTTCATTTCTGCCCTATGTGCAGTCTTCGGCAGTATATATATAGTAATGAAAATGTTCTGAAAGAGGCCAAAGCAAAAAGAGAGCTAATATCCAATATTAGGAAGAACAATTATCATTTTTTGGCCATGCATGGGAAGCATATACATGGAAAACAAACCAGTAGAAGAGATCAATTACTTTACCTATCTTGGAAGTCACATTGATCGAGAAGGGGATACAAGCAAAGAAATTAGAGCTAAAGCAGCAATGTCTTTCAGAAGCCCTGAAAAGTTGTGGAAATCAAAACTTATCAGCACAAACACAAAACTTAGACTATTCAAATCAAATGTACTATCAACCCTGGCGTATGCGTGTGAAAGCTGGAAAACAACAAGAGACATAGAAACAAAGTTGAACGCATTCAAAAATAAATGTCTAAGGAAAATACTTGGTATAGCGTGGAACGAATTCAAAACAAACGAGGAAATTAGAGAAATCGCCAATCAACCACTAATATCTTCAGTAATCAAGAAAAGACGATGGTCATATGTTGGACATGTGATGAGAAGAGATAATAACCGAATAGCAAAGCAAGCCCTCATATGGGAAACAACAGGTAAGAGGAAAAGAGGAAGACCCAGAGAAGAACACTGATGAGAGAGGCAAGCGCAGCAGGATTCGGCTCCCTCAATGAGATAGAGTTGCTTGCACAGAACAGAGACAAATGGCGAGATTTGATAAAATATCTTTAAAAGAATTGAAAACTGCTAGAACAAAAATTCAAATAAGAGAAGGAGTATCTTGGTCTACGCCCTATGGGCCGGCTACGGTTTGAAAGGATCAACAGCAACAATGGGAAGGGAATAGCTGGAATGTATTGTGACAACTGGAATAATTGAGGGACAAAGAGATAGAGGGAAGCAAAGAGAAAAGATACAAGACAGCTTAAGAGAATGGCTTGGCAGAAGGTCAACAACAGAAATGATAAATAACTGTCGAGATGGAAAGTTGTGGAGAGACATGATCACCTATGTTAGCAGTAATGGTACATGATGATTTTATATATATAGAAGAGAAAAACTTCCAACTGACTGATGTTTCAATGAAAATCTGTTTTCTTATACATTATAATTTAGGCATTATTGACTTTTCTTTCCTGTGTCAACCAATTCTTTTCTTTTACATGTAAAATTTTACCATTGGTCTATTTATAATATTTACTTCTTAAATTTATAACAGTATCTTTGAATCTTATGCCCAAAACGCTGGCGGTGTTATAAGAGAGATTAAAGCCCTCCCAACGGTGAAATTACAAGCAGCATTTAGAAAAGAAAGAAGCTGCTTGATCATATTTTCACCCTAAGAATTATACTAACTACTTACCAAGAAAAATATACTAACAACAAAACAAATATCAGCAGGGCTGAAACTAAGAATGGCAAAATGTTACATCTTCTCAGTATTCCTGTACGGTGCAGAAACATGGACATTAGACAAGAAAACAGAACAGAAAATTGAAGCCTCTGAAATGTGGATTTATAGAAGAATAGGTAGAATTGGATGGAAAGAAAAGAAAACAAATGATGACGTTTTAAAACAACTGAAAATAAAAAGAGAACTACTAAATACAATTAAGACAAGACAAATGAAATTTTTGGGGCATGTTAAATGACACAACAGCCTACTACAAGTAATATTGGAAGGGAAAATACAAGGTAAAAGAGGCAGAGGCAGACCAAGATTAACATGGACGAGTAACATCAAAAGATGGACAAGTCAATCTATGACAGCCTGCACCATCAAAGCAAGAAACAGTAGAATGGGGATCCATGGTAGCCAACCTTCGTTGCGGAGAAGGCACACGATGATGAATTATACTAGAAGAACATATAGAAAAAACAGAGACCACTGTCTCTATAAATTGCACTGATTTCAAAAAGACTTTCGACAGCATATAGAGACTCATTGTGAAACAGCCTCAGACAATATGGAATACCACCAAAAATTATTAACATCATGAAAGTTCTGTATGACGGCTTCGCATGTGCAGTTCATACAGAGGCACGATTGAGTGAATGGTTCCAGATTGATACAGGAGTGAAGCAAGGATGCATTTTATCTCCCTTGTTATTTGGAATTGTCGTTGACTTCATAATGCAGAAGTTCTGCGCAGGCGACAAAGGTGTTGGATGGACACTTGGATCTCAGTTGGAGCACCTTGATTTTGTGGATGACATAGTTCGTCAATAGCAATGTGAACATGATGTAAGAAAAAATAAATGGCATGTCGTCAATGAAAAATGGTCTTGCCATCAACCAAGAAAAGAATAAAGTAATGAAAAATGAAATTCCCCCCAAAGAAAAAATATATCTTGGAGGAAAAACAGTGATCAGTACATCACTTTGTATATCTTGGAAGTTGCATAGATCAA
This sequence comes from Megaustenia siamemsis, assembly GCA_032433765.1. Lineage (NCBI taxonomy): Eukaryota > Metazoa > Mollusca > Gastropoda > Stylommatophora > Ariophantidae > Megaustenia > Megaustenia siamemsis. Next base: position 30,458,832 of record JAVIAB010000106.1, read on the forward strand.
GGAGACAGAAAGAAAGAAATTAAAATCAGAATAGCAAAGGCAGCAATGACTTTCAGAAACCTTGATAAAATAAGGAAATCAAAATTAGAGAAAATACTTGCAAGGTCTGACAGTTGAAAGATTGTCAGTCACAAGAGTCTATGATGTCTACCCTATGTGCCCATCTTTGGCTCAAAAGGACAATTGATAGGATGGATTGATAGACAGACAGACAGCATTTAAAAGGAGAATAATATATAAATTATTTCTTGTGTCCAGCCTTTGTGTTCCTGCATATAAAATCAACTTTCATTAGTCCATTGAGTAATGATACATTGCCAAGTACCTGTAAATTCTCAGACTCCATAGCATATTAAATGACAGCAATAAATTGACACTACAACTAACATGTACACTGACAACCACGGCTCCACAAATGGTAATGACTTCTAATGCCAGAGCTATCCCAAGCACTGGAAAGCAGTGCTGCAAAGAGGTTAAAAGCAGTTACCTCTAGCACATAATATAAAAACAGTTCAGGAGTAGATTCATTCATTCTGCTAGATATGTTTCCAGCAATGATGTATTGTAAAGGTGTTAATTTTCAAAATACACACAATTACATTTAAACAAAGTAGATGTGACGTTACTTTAATTATTTTGCCAATATATATCTTAAATTTTAAAAATATTTAGCATCAATTTTAAACATTAAATAAGAATATGACGCCTGAATAGTATTGTCTTAATCAAAACTGTTAAAATAAACAATTACATATGGAGGTGACATCAATTATGAAATTAAGGTGTGCACTATCTTTCATCGTCGTTTGTTTAGTCAAATTTCTAAATTGTCACTAATTAGCAAAAGTAGTGAACATTTGAATTTAGTGTTAAATATATGTTTAGCTGTTACAGTTTGTATATACAATTTTTAAGTAATCTCGATCTGTCAATCAAATTTGGTCTTAATAAACAAAAGTAATGACCATAATAACATACTACACTTATTCAACATCAATAGAATAATGGTGTGATAACATCTGGTTGAACTTACTTGTTTCATGAATGAAAACTTGGGCAGTTTTAAGTTTAATAAATGAAGTTTTTAAGTTTCACATATTCAATTTAATTATGTTGACGTTGACAAATTAAATTTTATACTAAACATAACATATTTTGGAATAAACTATGGAATAACTATGGAAAGCAAACAAGACTTAAGAGGAATGCACACAGAAATAAAGAGAATGACTAATAAAGATAAAAAAGCCACAGAAGGTGGATGCATTGCAGACAAAAAAGGAAAAATGCTAACAGACAACAAATATATTATAGATAGATGGCAGGAATATATAACAGACCTATTTCATGATCAAAGGGACAAGAAACCAGTTATAAAATGTAGATCAGGCTATAAAATCTTGAAATATGAGGTGGAAAAAGCTATAAAAACAATGAAAATGGGAAAAGCAGCAGGACCTGACAGCATACATATAGAGATGATACAGGCACTAGAAGATTTTGGCATTGAAGTGATTACAGAAATATGCAACGACATATACCATACAGGATACATACCAAATGAACTAAAAACATCAACTTTCATTGCATTGTCTAAAAAGAATGGTGCAGTTGAATGTAGTGACTTTAGAACAATAAGCCTAATGAGCCATGTTACAAAAATCTTGCTAAAAGTTATACAAGGAAGGATTCAGAATAAAATCAATACTGAATTAGATGAGCAGCAATTTGGATTTAGGAAAAATAGCGGACAAAAGAAGCCATATTCTTCATGAGAACATTAATCGAAAAGTACACAGAAGTAAACAAACCAATATATGCCTGCTTCATAGACTACACCAAAGCTTTTGATAGAGTACACCACAAACAACTTATAAAATGCCTAAAACAGTTACATTAAGATAATATGGACATATGATTAGAATGTAATCTATACTGGGAGCAAACAGCAATAATAAGATATAACAAAGAGAACTCTACACCTATTGATATAAAAAGAGGAGTAAGACAGGGATGCATCCTATCACCAAGCTTGTTCAATCTATACACTGAGCAAATCTTTAAAAACATCATAGATATGCCAGGCCTACAAATTAATGGAAAGATAATCAATAACCTAAGATATGCTGATGATACTGTACTACTAGCAGAAAATCCTAAAGATCTATAACAATTACTTAATGAAATAAACATAGGACTTTCGGTGTGTGACTGTGCTGGCAACACGATACAATTTTCGATGAAGTCAAATTTAAGATATAAGTGAATTTCAATGCCCGTAGTAAAAGAAATTCAAGCGTTTTTGTGCTATTTCGAACAGATTTTATTTGTGGTTTATTCTTCTAGTTTGTGCGAATAAGTATTACCATCCATTGTGCTGTTACAATCACGAACGAAAATGCAGGAAAGCGGGAAAACTACAACAACACAAAGACAAAAATCAGAACGTTTAATAGGTACTTGGAACATCTGCGGTTTAGGTGATAAAAGCACAGAAATAGTTGAATTTATGAAGAAAAGGAATATAAAAATCTTAGGATTAGCAGACACAAGAAAGAGAGGCAAAATCATTAAAGAAATACACCAAGCTACACACTCGTCACGAGTGGAATTAACAACATGGCGGAAGTAAACAAACACAGGGTCGGTTTCATTATTGAAAGTAACACTGTCAAAAACATACTAGAAATAGATTTCATCTCGTAAAGAATAATAAGTATCAAATTAGCAGAAAAAGGAGGAAATAGCACTTACATTCAAACATATGCTCCATGCAACGACACATATAGTGAGGACAGCAAACAAGAATATTTTGATGAACTCTCAGCCACAATAAATAAAGTCAAAGACACAGAGAAATTGTTGGTACTAGGAGATTTCAACGGTAGAGTAGGACAAAGGAGAACAGCATGGGAATTATACCTAGGACCATTTAGTGACATTAGAACAGAGTGCAATAGTAATGGTGAACACCTACTAAATATTTGTGCAGAACATGATCTTTATATAACAAACACGTTTAATCAGCACAATTGTAACCAAATATTTACTTGGTATAAATGGAATGACATGTACAAGGCCTCCCAAATCGATTTTATTTTGACAAGAAGACATCAAAGGAGGGACATAACAGTCTCAAGATCTATACCAAATGCAATATTAGATACCGACCATAAGCCTGTTTTCTATCTATCTATCTATTGTCCTTTCGAGCCGAAGACGGCACATAGGGCAGAACCAAAATCTCAAAAACAGAAACCTTGCGTGCCAAAATGACACATATTGCAGAGATCACTGCTCTAAAATCTATGGAGCTGTTTCCATAACAATACTTTTTACAATGACAGCTTGTCAAGCCATCGATCAACCTCCATAGTCGCCTCTTACAACATGCCTGGAAGGTCACAGTGTTACTATTCCACTATGGCCAAAAAAAAAATGGGTTAGGAAACAACTGATTGCAAGACCTCAGGCACAAAGAATAGATCTAAAAGCATTAAAGGATGTAAACGTACAAAAAGAAATAGAAGAATCCGTAACCAACAAATACCAAACCCGAATACAACCAACAAACATAGAAGAAGCATGGAAACAGTTTAAAGAAGGTCTAATAGAGTCAACACAAGAGAAATGCGGTCTGAAAAATATAGGAAAGAGCAGAAATAAACTTACAAGATGGTGGAATGAAGTAGTTAATCAGCAGTGAAACACAAGAAAGAAAAGTATAAACGTGGCAAAAGACAAAAACAACAGAAGACTACAATCACTATAGACAAGCCAGATATGATAGCAAAAAGATCATAGAACAAACAAAAGCAGACTCTTCGAAAGCTTTTGGTGAAGAATTGGCAAGAACTTGTAGAGAAGAACCAAGAGAATTTTTCTAAAGTGTAAAAGCAATGAGAATAAGAAATAATGATTATAACCCAACCACTATAATAAACGACAAGAAAGGTAGACCAATCAGCAGCAGGAAAAACATAATAATCAGATGGGGAGAATACTTTAAGGAACTATTAAATCAGGGAAATACAAACGGAAATAGAGTTTAAACATAGGCAGTACGATGAACAGGAACCGAATATTCTTAAAGCCTAAATCCTAAATATAGTGTTTACAGATCAGGAAAAAGCGTTTGATCGTGTGGACAGGAACAAACTTTGGCAAACTTTAGATACCTACGGGGTAGCAGGACAACTACTAGATAATATAATGGCATTATATAAAAATAGTTAAAGTGCCGTTAGAACATCGGAAGGTCTGTCACAATGGTTTCAGGTTACAACAGGTGTAAGACAAGGATGTGTCCTCTCACCACTCCTCTTCATCATATATATGGACAAAATAAATCAGGAAACAACCAACAATAAGGACAAATCAAATAATAATATAGAGGTAGAAAGTTCCATCAACGAGCTACTATTCGCAGATAACCAATGCCTAATATATGAGGACGAAAACCTGCTTCAACAACATATAACATCTCTAGATAAAAGTTGCACAAACTACAGTATGAAAATTAACACAGCAAAAACAGAGGCTATGAGAATAAGTAAATTAAGACACCCATTAAACATTAAGATCAAAGATGAAATAAACAAGTAGAAGAATTCAAGTATTTGGGCACAATGTTCACAGAAGATGGAAAACTAGACAGAGAAATTGACATGAGAATACAAAAAGCAAATGCTGTCACATACCAGCTTTCACCATTGCTAAGACATCCAAACATTTCCATGCCAGCTAAACAACAAATGATAAATAGCATTTTCATACCAACTTTGTGCTATGAAAAAGTCAAACATGGACCCTTTCTAAATCACAATTAAGAAAGATAAATACATGTGAGATGCGATGCTTGAGAAAAGTAACAAACAACACAAGAAGAGATAGAATAGCAAATGAAACCATAAGGAAAATGGTAGGAACAAAACCCTGCCAAGAATATATAGAACAACAATGACTTAAATGGTTTGGCCACCTGGTCAGAATGAATCCTTACCAATCACCATCAAGGGCGTTCTTCTCGAGAATGCATGGAAAAAGACCAAGAGGAAGATCCAGAAGAAGATGGATAGATGCTGTGACAGTGACATGTAACAACAGTGGAAAATCACTAATTCAGACAGTTCGAGCAGCTCAAAAACTACAAATAATATAAACCACGACACCTTTCAGGTATCAGTGAAAAGAGAAAAGAAAAAGAAGAAATAAACATGACAAGCAAAAAATATGGACTAGATATGAATATCAAAAAGACTAAAACTATGATCATAAACAAAGAAAATACTCAAAACCCACAAGTGGATATCAAAATTGAAGGAATAGACCTGGCAACAGTGCAGAACTACAACTACCTTGGACATACTATAACCAGCGATGGAAAATGTACAACCTAAATAAACAAAAGAATAGGAATGGCAAAAAGTAATTTTAATGTCATGAAGAACATACTAACATCAAAACAAATAACACCAGGGCTAAAACTAAGAATAGCAAAATGTTACATCTTCTCAATATATTCCTATATGGTGCAGAAACATGGACATTAGACAAAAAAACAGAACAGAGAATTGAAGCCTTTGAAATGTGGATATATAGAAGAATATGTAGAATTGGATGGAAGGAAAAGAAAACAAACGATGAAGTCTTAAAACAATTAAAAATGAAAAGAGAACTACTACACACAATTCAAACAAGACAAATGTGATTTTTGGGGCATGTTAAAAGACACAACAGCCTACTAAAAGTAATCCTGGAGGGGAAAATACAAGGTAAAAGAGGCAGAGGCAGTTCAAGTCTAACATGGACTAGTAACATCAAAAGATGGACAGATCAGCCTATGTCAACCTGCACCATCAAAGCAAGAAACAGAGTGGAATGGTGCTCCATGGTAGCCAACCTTTGTTGTGGAGACGGCACTTGATGATGACGATGAACATATTTTAGTTTTAGTTGTTATGAATGATTACTGAAGATTTCAATGTGTACTGAAAATCAAAATACGGTTTACCAGTAGTAAACTAAGTACCATATGTGTGAAACATGGAGAACTAAAATGACAATCATGAAGATACAGACTTCCATTAAATGGATGCTTAAGCAGAATAAAAGGATGGAACAAAATCACTGACATAGAATTATGGAAATGTACCAGTTAAAATACCAGTGGATAAAAAGATACAGCGAAGACGATGGCACTGGATAGGACACACACTCACACTGCGGAAGCCAACTGAGAGTATTACAAAACAGGCCCTTTTTATATTGGAATCCCCAGGGCCCAGGGAAAAAGACAAAGAGGAAGACCAAGGAATTCTTGGAGAAGAAAGACAGAAGTAGAGATGAAGATGATGGGGAAGACATGGAATGATCTTACAAGAATGGCAAGAAACAGAACGGCTTCGAAAGTGTTTGTTGAAGACCTTTGCTTCACAGGGAGCTGAAAGGTAGAATGAGAAGTACCATGCCTGCTGGCGTATGATTACGCAATTATGACTATTATCATGATTAAAAATTATGATTGTTTCTTTCTTCCTAATATTTCAGTATTGCTTTCTCCCTTTTTCCATTTGGCTCCTTCAAAATGTTTTCATTACTTTTCATAGCTATCCATGGTATTCTCAACGCTCTTCTGGTAAAACCACTAACTACAGCCTCCAGTGATTTTCTTGTCTTTTGTCCTATTATCCATGATTTAGGGACTTCGATAGTTCGAGTCCGGCAACTTCCGGTTGCTTAAACGGCCAAATTCGGGATTTTTTTACATGGTCGGAAGTGGCCGATACTGTCCGAGGGTCAGTCGTATGTTATTCGTTTTTCTGACCAATGAAAACGAGGCTGATATTGATATATATTTCAAACGAGGCCGGATTCGTTCCATTTCTCGCTTGCGCGAAAATCGAATCAATTCATTAGCGCTTTTCCAGCTATATTTGCTTCTGAATACAACAGGTATGTTTCTTGTATTGATTTATATTGAAGAAACTTATGCCTATTAATGAAATTGTTGTATAATAAATAGTTAGTCTTATTACTTTAAGTGAGTGAAAACTCTGCAATGATCAGAAGTTAATGCCAATAGTTATTGCAATTTAAAGACGGGTAGGGTCAACACCCTAATTTAAGCCTTGCCTTCCGCCATTTTGTTTAAGTTTTCACCTAAGCCGTTGGTGTTGTCATTTTAAAAATTTATAATTGTCAATGAGAAATCCTATTAATCGTAATGCAATATTGATATTTTGATTCATTATTTATTTATTTACAAGTGTGTGAAATTTGAAATTGGTTTTATTATTCACATGATTAATTGTTGTGTTACTTTTAACGACACTATATAGACTAATAAAAAGTCCTATTTACTACTTTCAAGGGTGTATTTTCATTGAAGAATTGAAATGGATAGTTAGCATGCCTATTAATGAAATTGTTGTATAATAAATAGTTAGTCTTTTTACTTTAAGTGAGTGAAAACTCTGCAATGATCAGAAGTTAATGCCAATAGTTATTGCAATTTAAAGACGGGTAGGGTCAATTACCATTTTTAAGCCTTGCCTTCCGCCATATTTTGTTTCAGTTTTCAACATTTTTAAAAAATTCTTATTCTGTTTAGCAATTGAATTTTCATCATGGAAGAAAAGAAGTCTGTGGCTGATCTGAGAGCTTTTGTGGCAACCATTGAACCAGAGTATCCTTTGAAGAAAGGTTACATTGCTAGACTGTTACTGGGAGAGAAAACCACGATGGGCTGCCGCAAAGGGATATCTGTCGCAAGTGTGCAAAAGACAATCAAGGCTTTTGTACAGAGCATTGAACAGGATAAGATTATAGATGATGGTCATCTTAGGTCTTCATTGCATAATTTTGATAAAGTGCTTAAAAGAAAAATGAATAACTTGACTCTTGAATGGTCCTTTATTGTAGAAAAAATGTTTAATGAAATATTTCCAGTACTCTTTACAATGTTGCCTGTTTCTGTTCAATTAATGCAGCCTGTAGCTCTAACTAATGAACCGTCTTTTTCAGGTGATTGTGTCACTAGTGATGTATCACAATCTTTTTCAGGTACACAGCCTATTGACACCATTGATAGACCCCCATCCCCGAAGAGGCTCAGACAGCACTGTGAGCGCTGTATGGATAAGCAGCGTACAATCATAAATATGAGGAGGTTGAATGAAAGTTTGCGCAAAAAAATAACGGCATTGAGAAAGAAACATAAGTTGGAACCAGCAACATTGGCAGAGGCAAACCGGATCATCAAGAGAAAGGATAAAAGAATAAGTAACTTGATGGCAAAGAACAAGAAAGTAGCTCAGGGAAATAATACTTCATTTTATGTGAAAAATAAGATTGATATATTGGAGAAAAAAGTTCAGGAGAAAGAAGCTATGATTAGAGAGTGCCTGGCTACCACTGCTGGCCTAAAATCACAGCTTAAAGATTCACAGACAAAACTAAATGATTCTGAGATGAGAAGCAAACAATTGCTAGAGGAGATTCATGAGCTTGTATGTGACATAATGCCACCCTTGGCTTTATTAATGGAAAGGTTAAAGCGAGACAGAACGGGATGCTCAAGTGGCTTGATGAACTTACTGAAGAGGAACAATCTAAATTAGTTAAATTTGCTGTCAGCAACGGGGCAAAGATGAGGCTGTTAACAAGTAGAAGGAAAGAAGCTGCCCATAAGGATCAAGTCAGGAAATTGAAATTAAAAAAACAAATGATTGAAACTCAAGAAAGAAATAAAGTAGAAAAAGCGATCAAGGATGCCTTATCCTGCAAGATCTCCATTGCCAATTTAGATGCATTTGATAATTTAGATCGAGATATATTAAGTAAGTTAGATAAATTTGTTAAAGGTGAAATTTGTATTTCAGGCCAGAACATAAGTCACACCTGGACGAAGGATGGTGAAGATGTAGTTTACCTAGAGATAATTATAAAAGTAACAGCAAAGACGAGAGACGACCAACTAAACAAACATGTACATTTACGATGTTTCAATGTAGACGATCCCACTGAGGGTGGCACAGACTACAAAATGTCGTTAGCAAAATTTCTAACAGATTTTGCATTAGGCGATGCGTCATTTATATGAATTTTTTCTTCACAGCGCATCTAAACTTATGCTCTTTTAAGAGCGGATTATATAATATATTATATTATTAATATGATGTGTTGTAAATAATATATTACGTAAATAATATGGTATGATGTAAGTATAATATGATATAACTAATATGATATGCTATAAATAATATGATTTAATATGACATGCTATAAAAATATGTGATATATATATAATGCTGTGATGTAAATAATGTGATATATTATATAAATTGTATATATAAATATTAAGTTGTTTTTCCATGATTATTTTTGGGCCCATCATGAGAAGAGGTTAGATGGAATACTTGATGCTAAGTATGCTTTAAATAATATATGATGTAAATATGATATGCTATAAGTCATATGATATGTGATAAATAATATATAATATGGTGTACATGATATGCTGTAAATAATATATGTAAATATGATACGATGTAAATAATATATGATGTGATTAAAAATATATGTAAATAACTTATGATTTTTCTGATATATGAAGTGGGAGTAACATTTTAAATTATGCTGGTTAAATAGGCCGAAAGCCGCAAATATCAGTTATAATGCAAACCACAACATAAACACGCCCACTTAACGCCCCTTTACGGTTAAATGACATAGAGGTGTGTTATTTTAGCTATTGGGCGAACACATGCAAGAAAATGTGCATATAAAAGTCAATGTAATGTTTGCTATCCAGTAAGTAATTAATGTGAGTAATTAAATATCTTATGTGACACTAAATTAAAATGTTGTTTGGGTTTTATTTATTTATATATAATAACTTCATAATCATAACAGATAGATAGCCCTTGAAATTACCAATTCAATGATACCATAATCATCTCTGTAGGACAAGTGAAAGTATTTTAAAAATATTTTTATGTTGACATTTTTCGCTGATTATTGCTATAATTATGTTAATTATCGGCCATTTTGAATATTAATTAGCTCCAGGAAGGTTTCAGTGATGTAATTTGTTGTATTTTGTCACCCTGAATGCTACAAACAGTTACTTATGTGCTTCAAATTAAAACAGACAAAAAATACGGCAGAAATTCCACACACCTGTGTTAAGTCTCTGAAAAAAAGCCAACCTGGCATATTGAT